>JAWZYU010000026.1:48403476-48940976 GCA_038380435.1 Ryuthela nishihirai
TGCACATCGACTTTTGATCAATATTCTAACAGACTTTCGATTTTACAGACGCTTTTTATTTACTTTAATCTTCTACAATTATTTTTCATTGCTCCTAAAATGGATACTGTCAAATGATGATAAAATGGATATGCTAATGATAAACAAAAATGAATTAGAAATGATCAAAAATGAAACTGCTAGCACTCTAAACTGGTGGCAATCAGAACAAGCATTCGGAATACTCAGTATGCGATTTTTAAATGGTAGGCCTTTACTTATCAATATTTTTAATTACATTTAAAGCATATAAACATATTAATGTCGGGAAATTGCAATTTTTAACCAAAATTTCTGCCGGAATTTTAGAAATGCTTCGAAACATTTAAAAATTTTTTTAACAGTTCTTTATCACTTTTCTTATAAATTTTTCATTTATTATTTAAATTATCTAGTTTTTAAGGCAAAATTATTTCTTATGACACTGCTTTTCTTATGCTTAGAGTTTGCCAATCGTCAAATGTCTAAGAATAGCATTATGCATAAATGACTAAATAATTTAGAAAAAAAAAAAAAGAAATAATGAAAGATTTAAGCAATAACTGAAATATTATGAACTGTTATATTAGAATAATAAAATAATATAGAAAAAAAGGGAAAAATATATTTTTTTTGAAATTTTACTAAAATACAGTAAAATTTTGCAATGTTAAAAAAAAATACTTAAAAAATTTAACTTATATTTTTCTTTGAATTTTTGCCACTTTATTAAGCACAATTAAATGCTCTTTCTTTTGGTATATAAGATGACATACTTCTGTTCATCAGTTACTTCAGGATGAGATTCTAAAGTTATTTTATTTTCTGAAAACACTTTAAAATAAATCTGGCCACCACAATGAGTTATGTTTCAAAAACCCGATACTGTAATGGTTAAACTCCTATGGAGAATATGGAGAAGTAGGTGTATACACCTATAGGCTGTATAATAGTTTGGTTCTTTCTAGAGTTAGTTATGATAATGAAACTTGGACCCGTTTTAAACAAGATAGCAGGAAACTTGATGCCTTTGATTCTAGATGCTTACGCAGTATCTTGGGTTTGGTTGAACTTTGTAAGTAATGATGAGGTTAGACAAAGGAATCAGCAACCTCTTTTGAGCAGCATTTTTGGCAGAGAGAGGCTGTTGGTTTGGACATGTTGCCCGAATGCACAACTGTTGATTAGCAAATATGAACAGTGCACCTAAATGTCTTGGAAAGAGGCATGCGGTGGGCAGACAATGCCAAACAGGACCTAGTTAGAATTGGTCTACAGTGGTCAGATGCTGGCAGATATAGCTCAGGACAGATATGTTTGGAGAACTGAATTGCACAATCTGATTGGACCTTTGCAGCCCATGGCTGCTTGAGGACAACAATGACACATCCCCTGTCGCTTCTGAATGCACACTGTTCATCACACAATTATCCATCAAACAGATTCTTAATTCCATTAAGCAAAATCACACAAATAACTTTATCTGGAACAGAAAGTAGGCTGATACAACTATAGTTATCACAAGAAGTGCAATCACATTTTTCAAATACAGGGATAATAATAGCTCTGGTAAAACCTTAGGAACAATGCCTTTATCATAAAAGATATTCAAAATTACAGTCAGCCATATAACAGAAACATTCCCAGCTATAAGCATTTCAGTAGAAATTTCATCTATCCCTGGGGATTAACGTAGTTTAAGTTTAGAAATAGCAAAAATAACTTCAAACTCTGTTATAGGGACAATATTAAAGCGAATAATGCATCTATCATCGTTACAAACAATGGGAGCAAAACTAACCACATTGTTTAACATGTTGACTGCCACAATGTTAAAATTTTCGAGTCCTCGGGCCATGTCTTTTTCTTTTTTTCGTTAAATCAACTAAAATCGGTCTTAAATTTGCTATAGAATATCAGTTTATAAAATTTTGATAAATATTTTGCTTAAAAACAAACTTTGAAAGTGTGAATCACGTGTGCTTCACGCGGCCTGAGCAAGCCTTTTTTTTTTATCTATAAGGCCATGTGATATAAGGAAATGATAGAAAATATGCAGCTTCCAAAGCAACACAGACTCGCTAGAAATGTGTCCAATGTACGAAATATTATTGTATTCCTAGTTTTACTGTTGCACACGAATGCAGTTTATAAATTTTATTATTCGAGTTATTCGAGTTTTATAACTCCTAAGAACTTTCTTCAACAAAGTGACATATAAGCATTCCTGTTGATTCACTAGTGGCACCATCTATTATCAGGAATTGGGCTTCACTTCACTTTGTTGAAGAAATGGTCAGTTTCTTGGTGGTCTAACGATTATGACACCTGGCATGCTTCGGGGAGACTTGGGTTCGAATCCTAGTCAGGACAACCAATTTTTTTTTAACTCATTATTTCAAGTGTTTCTTGTCTACAGAATGTTTTCCTGTGATAATTTATTACCGAATTGTTTATATAACATGTGAAAGTGAGTGACAAATATTACTACCATCAAAATATGACAGCTTGGATGCCCAACTCCTGATAATATATGGTGCCACCAGTGAAGCAACAGGAATGCTTATATGTCACTTTGTTGAAGAAATGGTCAGTTCCTTGTTATTGTTATGATGCTTGGCATGCTTCTGAGAGAAATGGGTTCGAATCCCAGTCAGGACAACCAATGTTTTTTAAGCTCATTATTTCAACTGTTTACCTTTACATAGTGCTGATAATCTTTTATGCTTCTGGTGCAGTGCTTCAGCTCCAATTTCTTGATTTGAAATGCGGGGAGAATACTGTCACTAGTCCTTTGCTCTTGTCACTTCCAAGAAATTAGCCTTCAATCAGAGAACTCATTTCCATAAATCTAAATTATGTATATTTGCTTATTCAAGATCAGTAGTACACACTGTTGATTAACCTTTCTGGTGACTTAAACATGTTTATCTAATGAAGGGAGCCTGGTCCTTAAGCCACATTCTTTACCCTCTGCCTTCTCCCAGCTGCAAAGCTCACCCAAAGTTACCTTACATATTGGAAGTCCACAGCAAGGTTCACCCAAGGTCCACAAGACAGTTGCCCTTGCATTTTTAAAATGAGCAGGTACATTCCAACTTCATTCCCATCAACAGCTGACAGATGTGAAACAATTAGAAATAACAATGATCATTTTTCCTTCCTGATGAAACTCACCTTTTGTTGGAAGGTTTCTATTTCAAGGTAGAATTGTGCTATTGTCTTTCACCACTCTAGTTTTCAAATAATTTTGCTATGTTCCCTTTTGATTATGAGTTTTTAGTTGTAAACTATTTGTAAAGCTGTTTAAAATACTATTTCTCTGCTCGCAACTAATGGTCAAAAATATAAGAAAATATAAAATCAAATTTCGTGCTTTTCTGAAATTAAAAACAATAGTTCTCAAATAATTTATTCATCATCATCATCATCATCATCCTCAAGCAGCCATGGGCTACGGAGGTCCAACCAGACCGTGCAATTTAGTTCTCCAAGCAAGTCTATCCTGAGCTACATTTACTGCATCTGGCCACTGAACACCAATTCTAACAAGGTCTTGTTTGACATTGTCTGCCCACCGCATCCTAGGTCTCCCCTTCTTTCTGAGGCCTTTAGGCACACTGTTCATAACCCTATTCGCCAATCTATAATTATTCATACGGGCAACATGGCCAAACCAACGGAGTCTCTCTCTGCACAATATGCTGCTTAAAGGAGGTTGCAAACTCCTTTGCCTAATCTCATCATTAGTTACAAAGTTGAACCACCTAATGCCCAAGATACTGCGTAAGCATCTGGAATCAAAAGCATCAAGTTTCCTGTTATCTTGTTTACAAAGTGTCCAAGTTTCACTACCATAACTAACCCTAGAAAGAACCAAACTATTATACAGTCTAATTTTAGTCTTTAGGTGTATACGCCTGTTTCTCCACACTCTCCATAGGTTCTTAAAAGTCCCGGCAGCAATCCCTATTCGTCTGTTAATCTCATGCCGCACATCACCATTATCTGTTACATAGCTCCCAAGATAATTCAACTGTGACACCTGCTCAAGACTGCAACCATTCAGATTAACTGAATCACAGCCTGCCTGACCAATTTTCATCACTTTAGTTTTCTCTCTGTTTATAACCAAACCTACTCTACTACCAGTCTCATCAACAGCTCGAATGAAAGAGTTCATCTCATCAACATCATTTGCCAAAAGGGCTAAATCATCAGCATAATCTAAATCAGAAATTTTCGTATCTCCAGCCCATTTAAGGCCAAAATCTTTCCCTTGAAGTGAATTTCGCATAACATAATCAATAACCAAACTAAAGAGAAAAGGAGACAAAATGCACCCTTGTCGAACACCAGAAGTAATGCTAAACCAATTGCTACAAGCCATACCAACTCTCACACATGATTCAGTGTTATTATAGAGAGCTTTCATAATGTTAACTAACTTGTCTGGTATACCATATGATCTCACAATCAACCACAAATTATGACGATCAACAGAGTCGAAAGCCTTTTTGAAATCAACAAAGCTAGCAACCAAAGGTTTCTGAAACTCTAAACATTTCTCAAGAATCTGCCTAAGTGAAAATATCTGATCCACACATCCCCTACCACTTCTGAATCCACATTGCTCATCACGCAATTGACTGTCAACCAGATTCTTAATTCTATTAAGCACAATCATGGAAAGAACTTTACCTGGAACAGAGAGTAGGCTGATACCCCTATAGTTATCACAAGAACTGCGATCACCTTTTTTGAAAATAGGGATAACAATAGCTCTGGTGAAATCCTTAGGAACCATGCCTTTATCATAAAAGATATTCAGAATTTCAGTCATCCAAGTGGTAACTGAAACATTTCCAGCTCTAAGCATTTCCGTAGTAATTTCATTATCAGGAGGAATAAAAACATAACTTCCAGCCCATGCTCTCCAATTCAGAAGTTATAACGGAGTTTTACTTACTTTAAATTATTGCACATTAAACAAATATTCTTCTCACAATATGCCTAAATATCTTCTTCAGAATTTAAAACAGTTGTACTATTTTATGCAGATGTAAGCAATTAATGCATATATTATGCATGTCTGCAAGTTTAAAAAAGAACACTCCCTAAAGTATGAAATTTCTTTTTAACAATGGTAAAAAATACAAACAATGAACAGAAACTCATACTTCACATCTCCTATGGGTAAAAACAAATTATTAAATAATATTTTGCTCCCTGGCAAGCTCTCCTGTCCAAAAAACCCTGAGGTCTCATAGTTTTATTATTCTATTAGTCATAGATTGTTTAATTTTTAGGGAAAGCCATATTAGAAATAGTAGTTAGAAAATGTTATAATCAACATAAAAATATTCGAATTTTTTAATAGGAATCTATTAAAATGATAGTTCAATATATGGAAAAAATTTTCAGCAACCTATAGAAAGCAGATTCTTTACACACACTGAAAACACATTCATAATGCAAACAATTTGACATCAGATGTAATATTTATACTTTAATTTTAATATTAATACTTTATACCTTAGTTAATATTCACACTTTATTCAGACTTAGTATACTTTAATAATATTCATATTTTAGTTAGAAGAGAGGTATACTTTTCAGGTTTACTACTGACCCTAAAGGGACTGTAAACCTCGAATGCAAAACAAAAAAGATTACAATGTGCGTGGGCCTTTGTAAGTGTGGAACCAAGTGCAGTTGCACTGATTGCACCACCATCAAGCTGGCTCTGCATTGTAGTGTAATTGATCTGTCAGTGTCATGAAGTGACATAATGAAAGCACCTTTCTCATTTCATATCTCCCCCTCTCAGGAATGGATTTTTAGCAAGAGTTGGCAGTAGCTTCTGTCAGTGGTGTCAATCTCTCAGTGAGAAAGATCCAATGTATGAAAATGTCATTTCTGGCATTCAACATCCTGTTACCAGAACATATTTGCATACACAGAGAATGAGAATTATTCTGATGTTAATATATTGAAATATTATTATGATGTTAATGACTGAAAGTGCATTAAGAAATTCAAAACCAAGACTTCAAAAATAATTCTAATGTGTTTTGTTACATACGTGGAACTTTCACTGCAAGTGATCAAAAACTGAATGTCACTGAAATCGTTAAGAATGCATACAATGCTTACTTCATTGTTTACTACTAGTTCAAGACAAACCTTAGTCATATTGTATGTAAAATATACACAGAACTTCTAAGAGAATAGATTATGGGCAAAAAGGAGTATGTCATATGATATTCCAATGATCTGAGCCAAAGATCATGATGATGACTGTTACTTTTGTTTGATAAGGGGTTATTAAAAAGGGTTTAACAAAAGGTTTTACAAAAAAAGCTCAAAATAAAAGAGCCACACATGCCATGTAATATGCACCTCATTCTAATAAAATTCCATTTCCTCAGCCACCTACACAAATCTCAGAATCAAGTGGCAAAGCATGACTTTTTGAACATGGGAAGCAATTATCAAAAGCATTATTCAAATTACATTACATTGGAAGGCTGTTCAGGTATCAATGATTCCAAATCATTAAATAGGAATGCCATTCATTAATTATTTTCCAGATCATTGAATTGGAACCCTGTTTTGGTACTTGAAGTTTCCGATTCACTGGAACATAACACAGTTCCAAAATTTTGATGTTTCCAAATTGTGATTCAGAATGCATTCCGGTATTTGATGTTTCTTAATCATTGAGTACATGTAGTTCTATATATATTTTTTATATTTTTTAAAGCAAATTCTCCGGTGATATTAGACCTTCCAGTATCCAGGTTGTTTACACACATTGATAGAATCCAAAATGAGAGGCAAATATAAACAATTAAAACATCTGATCGCCATTTGTTAGACCGATATACAATATCGTAGATTTATTTGCTAACATTACTCTATGCTGAAGCACCCCCCCCCCCCCCTGATTTAAACTCGAGTTTGATTTGAACTATTATCAACAAATTTTTCCTTAAAGTTTAAAAATTTCCTGAAAATTATAACAAAAAACTGCTACTTTCAAAGATGGCAGATTTTGGAAGAAATTATGAAGTATGTACCTGTCTTTTTTTTCTCTTTTTTGCACTCTTTTCTGCTCAACAAGCTTAGTGATGCACAATTCTGTTATAAATTTGTCACCTAAGAGCCAAAGATATTTCAATAATTTTTTGAGCCCCCGGTGTATTTGAAAACATGCTCCTTGTTCCTGTTTTTTTTTTATCATAACATGCAGATCTACTATCAGAAACCAAATGTAATTACAAAAAAAATCATATTATATGGATAAGTTTTGAAATAGAAGGGTAGAGAATTTGTTAACAAAATATTTTTTTATACACATATTACACAGTTTTTTTTTGGAGGGGGGGAGGGGTTGGCTCATTTCACAGCATGCTAGACTCATAATCTGTAATTCTAAGGTTTGAGTCCTACTTGGGTCAGCAATGATATTTATCTCTGCCAAAACCTCACCCTGACCTCAGTCAATAGCGGATACCAACGGGCTTTGAAAAACTGCTGTCTGTTGGGTGATATGTAAAGCTGTGGACCCATGTACAGGAGAATCATATCCTGGGCATGTTAAAGAATATGCTGGATATCCTTAACTGGAAGCTACATCTATCCTTCCCTTTTATCAGGAAAGGAAATAAGTCAAATAGTTTACGACAGTCATTATATGAACTTTCATTTGGTACCTTACTCATAACTGTAGGCCCTTGTTTGGAAGATACAGTAAAATGACTTTCACATTTACTGTTTTTTAGGGGAGAAGAAAGTATGGGGGAGAAGCAATTTTTTATAGCAATAATTCAATATATTATAATACTGAGATAGAATCATAAAAATTTACATATACACTTTTACAGTTTACTGATAAAATGTAATCTAATTTTGAAATAAAATTCAAAATAGTAATAAAACCCTGAATATATCCCTTAAATAAATTAAATGAATGAATAAAAAAATTAAACATGAAAATTGTGCCACAATAATATTAAAGTATGGGTGTGAGTGATATACTTACTTGAAAGAAAGATATTTGGATTTTCTGATTCTTTGGTTTGTTCCTTGTCAGCCACATTTCCATGTTTAATATCATCTTTCTTGATGTCAACATTTTTTATTTCTCCTCTCTCATCAGAAATATTTCCATCTGAACCCACAGGAGTTTCTAATGGTTTATAAACTTCTATGTTGTCTAAGTTTACATTTTCAGATTCGGATTCTGACTCTGAAAGATGGAGAAAATGCATCTCACTCTCATTCCCAATGATAGAACTGTCCTTTTTATCCAAAAATTCTGTTTCTTCCATAAGTTTCATGGGTGATACTTTTTCTACAGTCAAATGTCTGTTTTCTTCAAAAGAAATGTCAGATGAGTCTCCATGTTGTTCTTCCACTTGCACTGCTTGATCAAGAACTGAAAATAATAAAATTACATAAACCGTTTGCTATTATACTTAAAACTGCATTTATTGTCAGCCAAAATCAAGATGGTTTGAAAATATTAAACTATCTAATATTAATATCAAATAAAATAAAATGAAAGAATCCTCATTCAAAATTTTTTTTCTTCCATATTTGGATGCAGAATTTTTCCTTCCTTCTTTTTCTGCTAATAGCATTTCAAATGAAAGTAACCTATTTTATGCTGATATTTTCTAGTCTTAATTGAATCAAGATTTTGATTCAATATAACTTACAACAACTAAATTTAAAAATTTATTTAAAATACAAATTAGAATATGACTATACCTCCTCAAGCAGCTGCTTGCCACAGAGGTTCAACATGTGCCTGTCAGTTCATGCACCACAGAGGTCTGTGAGAAAGGTGATACCTCTCAAAAAGATGACAAACATCCATGCCTTATCTGGAGCTCAAACACAGATCCCTTTAGATCAATAACCAAACATGCTAACAACTCAGCTGTGGGACGACACATAGGACTATATAGCAAATACACAATTTGTTAATTATCAATTTAACATTAATTTACTTTTACCATTACAGTTTTAAGCCTAAAAACTTTTAACATGCAAATAGTTTGAAGGATAAACTTTAAAATTTTATTGCTCAACAGAGAATTTTAAGTTATTTTTAATATATAGCAAACTATATATTAATGTATTCCAATTAATATATTTTAATGACATTGTGGAATGAGACCATTTTAAACAGGCTTTTTCTTGAAACTAATAGTAGTCTTCTGGGTAAAAAAGAGTAGAGGAGACAAAGTTATTTGAGTGATACAGCTGGAGCTTATTTTTTAGAGAACTGCAGGAATAACCTGAATCAAAACATTATTAGTTCTAACAGGAAATATTACAAAAGCTTAATATATGTGTAAAGGATCAGTTAACAGCTGATAAAAAACTTTGGCTTGACAGCTGGGCAAAGCAGAGGAGGCATTAGACAGCATAACAGCAGAAAGCTGTACTACATAATGTTTTGTGTGGGAAGAAACAGGGAATGAGTTTTGGGTTATTTTACCCCTGAGCAGCACTTTTTTGCAAACAATGGGCTAAAAGGCCAAGCACAAGGACCCCCAGGGAAGGGACCCATTGGGTAGCTGTTAGGAGACAATGGTAGCCTCCCATTAAGTGTGTTCTTTAACATGCACAAGGTATGGCTCTACCAAACATGGAGTCATGGCTTAACATCCCATCTGATAGACTACAGCCTTTCTAAGCCCATTGGTGTCCCCTACTGACTGAGGCAGGGTGGGGAATTTTGCGGAGATAAATCTCAATGCTAGCCAAAGTGGGACTCAAACCTGGGCCCAACCAACAGATGCAGATTAGAACCTGGTGCACTACTAAAAGAACCACTCTTGTCCCCAGGGATTGAGTGATAGACATGGTAAGGTTTTTGAAAGTAAGGATTCTCTCATGGCTAAATGGGCTGAATATTTCAGCGATGCTCTATACTACTGGTTTTCAACATGGGGTATGCGATATAAAATGTTTTAGGGTATGCCATGAGAGCTCAAAAGTCGCTAGATCTAGTAACAAAGCTCCAGCAAGGCAAACTTTGTGTATTATGTTAGCTCTAACTAAGGCAGTGGTCAGCAGTGACTTCGGTCTTAGTAGGGCATGTCCTTGTAAGAGAAGGCCTGTATTAAGCTAGGAGTAGCTTCTAGGATTCTTCTCTGTCCTATATGTCACAAAAAAAAAACTATAGTTTTATCTATCTATACAAGGAGTAGACCAGCTACACACACATTTCCAGGGGGTACACGTGAAGCATAAAAGGTTCAGAACCACTGCTCTATACAACATGGTTAGTTCTCTTCCCATTGCTTGTAATGGTGATAGATGCATTACAGGTTTAATGTTGGTCCTATTCACAGCCTGACTATTTCTAAACTTAAACTACTCAATACTCAATGAACCTTTCATTTACTGGATACTATCATTTTTGGAAATTTCACTTGAAATTGGCTAATAATAATAATAAAATATCCCCTCAAGCAGCTGCTTGCCACAGAGGTCTGACAGGAACCTGCCAGTTTATATGCCATAGTAGAAGATGGCAGGCCCTCAGCAGAAAAACGACACAAACAGCCATACCTTACCTAGGGCTCGAACCCAGGTGCCTTAGATCAGTAGCCAAGCGCGCTAACCACTCGGCCATGGGACGGCTAATACAGTCCTTAAATTATGTCTCTTTTTTAAATAAAAATATGTTCTGCCAAAGATATTATTATCAGGTTAAACTTCTCTTAAAAAAACAAAATTGTTAATAAAACCAACCATTAAAATTAGGTTATATTGGACAGAGATTAGACAGTTCCCTATTTTAGCAGTGTTACTAATAATCACAAAAAAACTGTGCCACAGTAGTTTACATTCAATTAATTCAATTTCCTTAAACAAAGATTCTTTGGTCTTAATTTGATAATCCAGTATTAAAGAATATTCAACCACATATGGTATATATTACTCTGTTAAATTTAGTATTTTAGACTATAATTGGCAGAAAACATATACAGTGCCTGCCAAATTATTATGAACACTTTATCTTGTGTGAAGTACCATGCAACATGACAATGTATGCCATGTTTTTTACTGATGAAAGTATTCCATATCACTTTTAAATTCTATTTTTATAAAGCTGTAAAGGCATGGTGGAAAGCAAAATCAAGTGTAGCGTGGGTAAATAGATTGATCTGACTGACTTCATACAGGTGCTCATTGTTTGAGCATGATGGGCAGGAGCATCCATAATGGAGGTGATGGAACTCAGCAGAAAATCATGGGGCAGAATATCCCAAGTTTATGGAGAATGGTGATAGTTTCAAAAAATGTCCATTAATCATGGCAAATGTGGGAGGAAAACGGTTCTGACAGACAGGCATTTGTTTTGACAAACTATATAGCAAAACAGAGATGCTATAGTTAAAAAAAAATGACCACTAGCAGTACTTCAAAACCCATTTTAATGAGAACTATGGACAGAGAACTGAAAATGTTTGAAATCAGGGAACTACACCAAGATAACTATAACATAACTATAAATATGTATGGTATAAGAATAACAAAATATTTGTTAAAAAAGGAGATAATGATAAGCTGATTAGGATTAATATGTTTGATAATACTGAGGATTTAACTAAAGATTAATTTTTTCCATTTTTAAGCAATTATGTAGATTATTGAACTAATAGATAATGAATTATATTTGAATGGCCCTGATACTAGACAAAGAGTTTAATCCTAATTTTTTATAAGGCAGAGATGATAATGAATTAGGCATATTCTATATTAATGTGAGATCTGTTTAAAAAAAATGGGAACCCTTTACTATTTATATTGATTCATTTATTGATTATCTGGATGTTATTATTCTAGTAGAAAGTACAACTAACACTATGGAAATTCACTTATTAATTTAGCTGGTTTTGATAAAATCGCTATTGATGTTAATATTTCAGGTGGTAGAGGTCTCATAGTTTTCTATATACATAAGTTGAATGTTTCTGAACTAAATATTCTGATTTCAGCTGTGGAAGTAATTCATCTACAGATTGAAATTAATGTCTTTTCATTAAACTTGATTGCTCTATACAGATCACCAAGTACAAAGGTTAAAGAATTTCTATCAAATCTGAAAAATTGGTTCGACTTAAATTTAAAGCTAAATGATATTTTCTTGGTTGGCGATTTTAATATTGATGCTGCAAATACAGACAAATGTGGTAATGACTAATACTTGAATCTGTTATTGGAGTCTGGTGTGCAATAGAAGGTAACAGGTTTTACTAAAGAAGAAGTCATTATGAAAACTGCAACAATCTCAAATTGATCATGTGGTTCATAAAATTAAGAACTTTGAAGCAGATGTAAGAGTCTATAAAAAAAGATTGCTGATCACTATGGAATATTAATTACAACAAAAATAAAATCTTTAATTGATAGAGTAAGAAATCCTACATATAAGATCAGTGTTCATAGTAATAATGCTTACTTAGGTATATATGTCAGTGATAAAAAACTTCCCCAAAAATTAGGCTTAATAGATTGGGATATTATTGTAACTGAAGTTATTAATCTAGAAGACTTTTTAAAATTGATATCAGATAAAATTAATGAAATTAGGAATCAGTGTTATTTCAAGGCATCTAGAGTTAAAAATTTCAAAAGGAAACCAAAAGAATGGATAACTGAAGAGATAATTAAAGCTATTGAAGAAAGAGATTTATTGTGGGTTAAATATAAGAATAATATGCAAAGTATGATATTATATGATATAAAAAAGTAAGGAGCACTGTAAATTGCTTAGTAAGGAACAAAAATGTATTTATTATAGAAATAAAATTAATTTAAATAAAGAAAACAATAAGAAAATTTTGGAGCTGGTAAAAGATATTATTAATGACAAAAAGAAATTATCTGTTGATACGCAAATAAAATGCCATTTTGGTAAAAATAGAGCAAAGGAGTTGATAGCGGATGATTTTAACAATTGCTTTTCTAGTGTTATCGAAAATTTAATCCTGAAGGAAAAAAAAAGATATAGCTGTCAACAAGATTATTACACCCTCTAATCACATTCTATTTTTATACCTGAAGCAAATAGGAATGAGGTATTACAGATCATTAGCAATTTAAAAACTAATATCGGAGTAGGCTATGATATGGTGAAAACTTCATATATAAAAAGCAATGCAGATGTTTTTTCTGAGATCCTGCAAAACTTGATTACTTTGTGTTGAACACTAGCATTGTTCCTAACACACTCAAAACTGCAATTATGCATCCTTATATTTAAAAAGGAATGAAATATATATATATAGTAATTATAGACTGATAATGATTTTATGAGTTACTGAAAAAGTTTTAGAAAAATATATATCCAAATATGTTAATAATTTTTTAGATAAATGCAAAATAATTACAGATACGCAGTATAGGTTTAGGAAGAACAGAGGAACAATTGATTTATTAGAGCATTTCTCACTATACATTAATACAGCACTATAATTATAATAAAATTTATAATAACAGCACTCAATTTTAGAAAAAAGGTTTGTACTATATTTATGGATTTGAATAAAGCATTTGGCATGGTTATGGTTTTGGGACCACTTTTATTTGCAACTTATATAAATGATTTAGCAGAAGTAAATTTTCAGACACAAGTTAAATAAGTATAACTATAAATGTCAATATAAATTAAACATTTACCAATGCATGTCCTTCAGAATTGAGGAAGAGGTTAATGAAATTCAATATTTGGGGATTTATACTGATCGAGATTTTAAATGGAAATTGCACATAAAATATACTTGTGATAAACTAAGGTATGCATCTGACAAAGTGTTGAATATTCTTATTTCATCTGTGAATCAATCATTAGGTATGGTATCAGTATATATGGATGCACATATAAATCAGTTTTAAATAAAATTAAATGAATACAAAAATGTAATCTAAATGATATTGTTAAATTCATGATAACATGAAATTAATGAAGATTAACTTAGCAATAGTTTTCATTATCTTTAATAAAGTTAAGTACACAGTGATCCAGTATAAAAAAAAATTTAATCACAATTTGCACTGCTTAAAAATAAGGGGTTATTCAAATGCCCTTATTGCTCTATAGTTTGTTCTTAATATACATCATTGCTAATACAACATGTACTAGTACTAGAACTTAGTATCATTAACACTTATGGTTTAACACAAAGGAAGTCCTAAGTATTATTTTATTCCTTGCTACTGTTTCAAGTATTTTAGAAGTTCACATATACTCACATACGTTGCACTGGCTGGCTGTACTTGTATATTTTAATATCTGTGCAGTAGGTGTCTTGTAGACTTGGCTGGTATACTCAACACTTTTGTGGAGAAACATTTACAATACACTTGAAGTTGTTGGGGAGACTATGTTGTAATTGAGTCTCAATCTTATCACAGGATCTTGCAGTTGTTGTTACCATAGATGTTCTTTCGCTTTACAGACTCATGTTGGTAATTTATGTTCGATTCAAGCATGCAACTTTTTACATTACTATTACTAGTAGCAGTTAGGTTTTGATTTATGAGAATAACCAAAGTTTTAAAGGCATTTGAAAATTAAAACAGCTAAATCTTTCAACTGAATACATTAAAATATATTGATAGTTAAAATCTCATTCCATAGTGTAACCGTTTCAACATCCTTCAGCTGATGTCGTCGTCAGGCAGTAGACTGACTGGTGTGAGCAGAGTGATAAGACTGTCCCTCTAGTGGTGAGTGACATGTCCAAGTCGGTAATTATGCATGAGGATGTTCCATGCTGCTGGCAGGGAGGTTATGTCAATGTTACATAATATAGCTTTATGCAAATATAAGGTTTTACATGATGTTTAGTTGATATCTAGTGGGTGGAAAGGCTATTATTTTATAATTTATTTATAGGTAATTAATGATGTATTATCGTTTCAGATAATGATGCATGGCGTTTTTGGTGATGAATATCATGTTCATGTTCAGCTATTCACTCTTCTATTGTTCGATATATTCTACCAACATATTTATTTTTATTATCTAATACTGATCTGTAAATGGTAGCTAGGCATAAAATGGAAGGAGAGCTGTGTACCAATCCCCAGTGATGATGCACAGAACAGGCCAGGTCTAACACCTAATGTCCGACCCCACCTTCTCGTGGTGCAGGCCATTAGTACCTTTCAAAAGAGATATTCTCTTTTGGAAGGGAACAGAAGGGGAGGGCTTGCCAGTTCAGTATGGCCTACTGATCTGGTCATCTATGACCACTTTTTTCTTTTTTTTCAACCCTGCTGAGGAGTGGTCAACTTCACAGGGTCCTGGTGCTGACCATTTATACCTACTAGACTGGACTTGTTTAGGGATTTGAGCTTGATTATGGATCCTAGACTTGCTGCACTGGTGGGCCTCTGTTAAGGGAGAATCTGTCACTGTGTTTTCTGTTTGCTTCTGGGTTGACAGCTCTAAGTGAACAGAGGCATGGGATACCTTATGTCAGCAGGTGGATAATCCTAATCAGAGGGCATCGCAGGTACCTGAATCTCACTTAGCTAGTTGAGCATCGTCAAGCCTAAACTGGAGTAATGTGTCTCAGGCAAGACCATATAGCTCTTGAAAAAGTGGTGCCTGAAGTTCCTACCAGCATCGGTGACTTCAGACTTTAGCGGAGGATTAACAGGTCTTTGCCCCATGCCTGCGATCAGGGGGCTCTTTCATATTGTTGGCCCTACCAATCTCAATAAACCTAATTTCTTTAAAAATCCTACTAATCATTTTCTCTCTGCAGGAACGTGAGGACATTACATAGAGATTATTCTCTTGATGTCCTCATGAAGGAATTTCAGTGCTATAACCTAGATATTCTAGGCTTGCAAGAGACCAGATGGACAGGTAAAGGTAAGATACTTAAAAATAACTTCAAATTTTTTTTCAGGGAGGGAGGATGGAAAGTATTACAAAGGCATGGGTCTGCTTCTCAGCATACATGCTAGTGATGCTCTTCTAGGATACGAGTGCATTAATGAAAGGTTTCTTACAGCAAAATTTCAGACAAGCATTAAAGACTTGAATGTTATCTGCTGTTATGTTATATATTATACTATATATTGTACTGCATAAATCCCCCAGAAGTGTGTATTTTATCACTATCATTTATCTTTACATTTTGATAGTGTTACTAATGGTGCTGGGTGTCATTAAATTATAGGGTCGTAGAATCTTATTAATGGCTTGTGAAAACCCTTTTATATATGGGAAGCTTATAGTGTATTTATTTAATCTATTTAACCCTTCCAGTGTCCAGCCTGAAAAACAGGTTTCTATCCAGGAGCCAAGCTATTTTCTGCCTATGCTCAGCCAAAAAAAACTTTAACTTTAGAACTTTTTTGCCAAATAACTAATGAAAGGAATTATGGTATGTTGTATGCCAAATTAATCAGCATTTCATTCTGGATTTTTCTGAAATTATAATATTTAACAAAAAAAAAAGTATGTTTCATTTTAATAGGACTTTTTTAGAGTCATGTAGTAAAAAAATGCATCCGGCAACATAAATTAAAAAAAAATATAGACAGAAATGATTACATTGCACATGAATAGAATGACTATATATTTCTGAATAACAAAAAAATTACTTTTTTGGTTTTAAGTAAATATTTTTCTCGTTTTGTAATTTTTTTTTATCGGTACCATACTTTGAGCCAACTGTGCTGTCACATACACAAGTCAACTTTAGAAGTTTTTGGAAAAAATAACCAATCAGCGGAAATAGGTCATGGTATATACCAAATTAAATAGAATTTAATTACAAATTGTATGAAAATAAATAATATAACAAATTTTCAAGCATATTGATTTTAATAAGCCTTTTTCAATGTAATGTGATATGGTGAAAAAAAAGATGGACCTATACAATTAAGGCTTCATTTTGGAAAACCTGCTGAATAAAATTAGTTAAATTATATATTTATCGAAAGGAAATTTCCTCCCAAATAGTATAATATTCAACCTGAAATATGATTTTTATTTCTTTTAATGATTCTTTTCAGTATCATATATTTTAAACACGGCCAGTGTTATACAACGTGACTTGGCCTTCTCACATTCACAGGATTTTCTGAACTGGTTATGGAATATAAAAAAAACTTCCTTGGCTGCTTTTTGTACTAAACATTATGAATTTTTTCTTTGGGTGTTGAAGTTTGGCAATCTTGGCTAAGTGCAGAAAGGTTTGTTCACCAAGGACCAGTCCTTCCTGAAATTGCCCTTCCAAATGATGGCCAATTTCTGTAGCAAGGAAGTCAATTTGCTTCTGTATCCAAGACATTCAAAATTTCAGAAAATAGTACAAGCTGTTTTTTATTAAAAAAAAAAAGAAATAATAAAGGAAAAATTACATATAACCTAATGGGATGTTAAATAAAATATTTTTCATCCCATTTTTCATCCCATTAAAAGTTCACAACAACTTTTAAGCTGGCCTCCGATCTACTACAACCTGGAAAGATAGTTAGCGATCTTCAGTCAGCTGATTTACCTAACGGAAGTAAATATAGAAATGAATTTGCTTTCATATCCAAGACCTCATTTACTTTCAGAAAATGATACTATTATTTAATTATACTTATTAATAAATATATATTTATTACTGGAAAAGTAATAAATAATAAAATGAAAATTAACACATAGCCTAATGCGATGCTAAAATATCCACAGCCACAAGTTGTAAGCCGGCCATACTATATAACATAACTATGAAAAAATCAATACTTATTGATCAGCCAAAAGATCGCTAATTTCTGAAATTAATCTACTGAAATGAAAACTAAGGTTTAAATATAAAAAAACACACTAACTTTACAAAGACTATTCAATATGCTGGACCAAAACTGACAAAAAAAAACAGCACACGGAACGATGGAGATATCATGTGTCAGCCATCTGCATATTGTTTGGTTCAGTGAAGCATAACTAATAAATGCAGGGGCAACCAGAATTTCTAAGAAGCAGGTATTTACTTTCAGTTTCGATTTGAAAGATGCTGGGAAAAATGATAAAAATAACTCGGGAATACTGAAATAAGTTTACGACAGAAAAGAGTGTGAAACAGGGAAAAAAATGACGGTACGTATTTTGCAATTACACTACACTGCTCACAAAAATTCGGGGATATTTGAAAATGAATATGAAGCAATAAAAAAAAGAAGAATTTGATTTTTTTTTATTAAACAAGAACATCAGAAAAGCAAACGACAAGTCAAAGAAAGTTGTTCGATTATGCAAATGAGATGCAAAACCAACTTTGATGTCATTGGTGAAAATGCACTATACAAAAGGCTGAAAGCACTGGAGTATCTGCACGTTCCCTGATCTTGAAAGTGCACATCTTGCAATTTCCCAGCCCTTGCAATGCCCCTGCAACATGATTTGCCTGAATGCGAAGCCTGGAGAGCCATAGGAAGTCTTGAAGCTGGTCAAACACAGACGACAATGGCAACAGCACTTGGAACATCCCAAAGCGTGATTAGCGGACTGTGGAATCGCTTTCAAGAGACTGGCACAGTACGAAAAAGACGAGGGCAGGGTCGCCCATCTGCCACAACAGCAAGAGATGACCGCTACTTGATCTTATTGGCAAGAAGGAACAGGTGCAGCAATGCAACAGAGCTGCAGGGACAGTTTCTTGCTGCCACTAGATGACGTATATGCACCCAGACCATACGAAATTGGCTCCATCGTGTTGGACTGCATACCTGGTGACCAATGGTATGAATTCCGTTATCTGCTGAACACCGTTGAACCCGTAGAAGGTGGGCTGATGAGCATCATCATTGGACCCGTGATGAGTGGTCAACTGTCCTCTTCTCTGATAAGTCACGGTTCAGTCGACAGCCTGACAATCATCGTGTCCTGATCTGGTGTGAACGAGGAACACAGGAGAATCCACGTTTCATGCGAGAAAGGGAATGGTGGTGGTGGAATCATGGTGTGGGCTGGGATCAGCATTGGTGGTCGTACCGACCTCATCATCAGAAACGGATCGCTGACTGCTGTCAGACACCGAGATGAGGTCCTGCACCCTATAGTGGTACCCTATGCTGGAGCAGTTGGAAACAATTTTCTTTTCATGGACGATAATGCAAGGCCCCTCCTTGCGCATCTCGTCAACAACATGCTTCAGGAGGCAGGAATCGAACTCATGGACTGGCTTCACGTTCTGCAGACCTGAATCCCATTGAACATGCTTGGGATGCACTGGGAAGACATCTGGCAAACCGTACAATGCCTCCCACAACACTTCTTGAGCTGGAAGTTGCCCTGGAGCAAGAGTGGCAGAGGATCCCACAAGAACTGCTGGACATTCTGATCCTGTCCATGCCCCCCATCGCTGTCAGTGTGTTTTGGCAGTCTTGGATGACCATACAACCCTAGTGAACAGTCAATGTGTGGCACTCTCGTCCAGTTTGACTTGCTTCTGTTCACCCCCACCAATATGTCACTTGCTACTCAATCACGACAATTGAGTTTGCATCTCATTTGCATAATCGAACAACTTTCTTTGACTTTCGTTTGCTTTTCTGATGTTCTTGTTTAATAAAAAAAATTCAAATGCTTCTTTTTTTATCGCTTGATATTCATTTTGAAATATTTCCTAATTTTTGAGAGCAGTGTATTTCCAAAATCTATAGTTTTTAAAAATAGCAGTTTTTTTGTTAATTTTTAAGAGATTTTTAGAAATTTTAAGGAAAAATTGGTTGATAATAGCTCAAATCAAACTTGTGAGCTTAAATCAGAAGGTTGCTTCAGCAAATAGGAACGTTAACAAGCAAATCAGCAATACCATGTAGTGCTTCTAAAAAATGGCATATTGCTTTATAAAATTGTTTATATTGTAGTTCAGTAAAATATGCATCAAATTAAAAAACAAAATATTATTTTTGAAGCCTGAATTATATATTTTTATAAGATATATATATAAATTACAACAACAATTTCTATTTTTTTTTAAAATCGATATATTTTTGTTATACTAAATGCATATACATACGCAATTGGCCCTCAATTGAGATTCTCTGCACGTATACAGACGGGTTGGACACTGGAAGGGTTAACAAATCCAAAAAAAAAAAAAAATTTTTTTGATGTTTTGTGCTGGATTAATTTGTGCATTATAATATTTACATTTATTTTGTTTTTGAATTAGTCATATAAATCTTTCAGAATATCCTGCTTGAATACCTGTTTCATACATAAGCTTTAAATCGTCAGCTAATTGTGGTGTGAGCAATATCTATAAGCTTGTAGAAAGTAGGTGTTAAATGCTGCTTTTTAATATTTAATGAGGTGGGCAGAATCAGCAGATATTAAATTGGGAATATATATAAAGTTTCCTATGAACTGTAGTTTTGCATTTTCTTTTTTACATATTAAAGTTATATCTAAATAAGCCAATGTTCCTCGTTTTTCATATTCATGGGTGAATTGAATGAAGGTTATGATACTATTAAAAGTCGTGATGAGGGATGTACTTCCTTAATTTCATAATTTCGGAAAAACAAAATGTCATCAATGTAATGTATATATAAAGCCAATTTTAATAAACATTTTTCCAAGGCCTGAATTTCAACATGTCTCATTACCACTTCTGCCAAGAGGCCAGAGATAGAGGCCCATAGGAACTCCCTATCTCTGGATCCACGACCAATTATTAATTTGAAACCAACTGGATAACGTGGCCAGGTCCAGGACCTATGCACACTAAAGTACTCTTGGGTGTGGGCCCTGTGACCTCCAACCATTTGGCTTTTAACCACATCACTGCATCCAACATTGGTGTGCTTGGATACAGCAATACACATCAAATGAATGGAAGTTTGTGTTTTCATTTATTGATGCATTTCGTATAATTTGCAAATACGTCATAATAATAAAAATAATAAATAAATAACCCCTCAAGCAGCTGCTTGCCACAGAGGTCTGACAGGAGCCTGTCAGTTTATATGCCAAAGTAAAAGATCTGAGAGGATGGCAGGACCTCAGCAGAAAAACAACACATACATCCATAACAAGAGTTAATACTATATAAATTTGGGAGAAAGCACGATTTAAAAAAGTTTTAAATAGCTTTCTCTAGATTATATATAGGTGATTTTTGTTTAGATACCAATGGTCAAAAAGGATTATTTTCTTTATAATTTAATTTTCACAAGCATCTAAGGTACTGCAGGATATATAGGAGTGATGCAGTTTCTCGCTATATTGGAAGGTAAGAATGGGTCATTTTTAAGTCCTGTAATTTTTTGTAATGTACTAGGTCAGTGGTTCTCAGCCTTTTATGCTCCACCTACCCCCTAGAAATGTGTATGTAACTGGTGTACCCCTTGTATAGATAGATAAAACTATAGTTATAGTATAACAATGGGAATAAAATAAAACATATATATATATACACACACACACACATTAAGTTTTGTCTTCATAAATTACATATATCGATAAACACAAAAAATGAAAAACAATTTAACAAATCTTATAAAATTATAAACATTTTACTGGGTAATCAGTGAAATGGTTGCACTTGTTTATGCTTGCACAGTTCATCAGTGGCTCCATGTTACTTTTCTTCTTAATTATCCATTTATCTGTGTTTCAAGGCACTTTAGAAACACATTCATTTAACTTCACAGTAAACCGAAGACTACAAATTACTTTAAGCACAGCAAATGAAATAAATCACAACACATACATGGAGCAGTAAGAAGGCACATTCACTCACTTATAATGGATGTTTTGACTGGGCGATCAGCAATTTGGGTAGATTTGGCTCTCAGGTAGGGAAGGGAGGATTGACAAATGTGTACAGACATGAACTACAGCAGCGTGCTTCGTCACTCAGTTCTCAGAAATTAATCAGTGTTGCCAACTTAGCAACTTTGTTACTAGATCTAGCAACTTTTGAGCTCTTACGATGTGCCCAAAAAAATTTTACTGCGTATCCCACGTTAAGAACCTCTATTCTAGGTAATGGGTTCTTACTAAGTGGTAGACATTTCAATTGCTCTATTGTTAAATTAATCTTAGTATCACATTTATCTTTATCTAAAATTACTATCTGATCTGTTTAATCTGCCAAAATTATTTTTACATCTGTCTGTTTTTTCAATTCAGCTAAATTCTTAATTTCCACATGGTTTATCTGTGGATTATCTTTGTGGTATTTAAAAGTTCATTATCATTTGAATCGAATTTTTTCTTTCTCAATATGAGGGATGTGCTGTAGAAGTTGTTCTAAATGTGGGATTAGCTTGAGTTTTTCGGGTACTGTAGTAGGGTATGCATATTTAGCTCCTCTATTTAAAGTTTGCATTTGTGCTTTGGTTAAGGTTTTGGAAGATAAATTTAGATCCTAATCCCACCTATCTGATCCCTTACATTGGAGATATTATTATTCTGATTACATCATTTATTTAAAAATTCCAATTTTTCCGTTATCTTTTTCTATTTGATAATGGATTTGGCCCAAAATTTGGTTAAAATATATAGGATGTATTAATTTGGATATCCTTAATTATTCCTTATATGCCTGTTTTTCTGTACTACCTATTTCATGCCTTAACTGTCTAATAGTTACTTTTAATAATTTATTTTAAATGTGGTCTATTGTCTCATACATATTATTACTAAATTTCTTTCTAGAGATCTGTAAGAATTTAGCTATTACCTTTGCATTTTTACACTGCTTCCAGAAATTTAATTGCAACAGCATCTTATTGAGGGACAGCCTTAGATGAAATCATCTTTTAGCCATTCTACAGGGTAATTCAGTTAAGCGTGAATAAACTTCTGGGAGGGGTAGGTTGCACAAAGACGAATCGGAATCATATAGCAATGCAGGGTCGGTAACGGCATCAACATGTGCTAGTGTACAGATAGGACATGAATGAAAGAGCAGCACGTAAGTGAACAAAATGCTTTTTATTAATCACAATAGGTACATTTGCGAAATGCACACAGAGGTCACAGAAGGTGTTCAAAGTTGCGACCACAAGCTGTAACACAGGCCTGACATCATCGGCGCATGGAATCAAGTACATTCTGGAAGATTCCTGATGTGTTTCGGACTTCTGAGGCAGCTACGGAGATGCGTGCAACAAGGTCCTCAGCACTTTCAACGGGGGGTGTCAAACACCAGTCCTTTGATGTAACCCCAGAAGAAGTAATCAAGGCATGATAGGTCCGGCGATCTTGCAGGCCAATGAATGGGACCACACCCAATCCACTGTTGTCCAAATGTCACATTTAAGTGTTGACGAACTTCATGGCTGAAATGGGCAGGGCCCCATCATGCTGGAACCACATTGCATGGCGTAGCAGCTGAAGGACCTGTTTGTTTATCCAAAAGTTCTGGCAAGACATCCTCCAGAAATATCCGGTAACTCCTTCGATCCAGATGAACAGGCATGAGAATATTAAGTGGTCCCCAACAATGCCGGACCAAACATTTACACAAAACGGTTTTGTGCTGCATGTGTTCGTGTAGCATGGGGGTTCTCCACTGCCCATGCATGCGTGTTATGTGCATTGAAGCTACCTTCCCGTGTAAAGCATGCCTCATTTGTGAAACAGCACAGAAGCAGGAAATTGGGGTTCTGCTGCACTCTTCTGCAGGTACCATTGCGCAAATGCAATGCGCTGTGGGTAATCCTCAGGCTTCAGTGTCTGGATGCGCTGCACATGATATGGATGCAATTGGTTATCATGCATAATCCTCCATACGGTGGGCAATTGCTTGAGTACTGGCACTTGGAGTGTCTTCTGTATGATGTAGTACATTCTCCTCCATGTCAGGGGTCTGTGCCCATTGTTCCAGACTCCTGGCAGGTCTCTGGAAGGAACCAGTGTCACATAACCTCTGATGCAGCCGTGCAAACATCTGGTGGTTGGGAGTATGCCTCATCAGGAACCGTTCCTGGTACACGTGCACAGCAGCTCGCCCATTGCAGTCTGCAGCCCCATATGCAAGATGCATATCGGCCAACTCCACATTTGTGTAATCGGCCATCCTACTACCTCTGTGGGCAGTTCGCGAATGACGGTTACCTGCGAGGACATTGTGCAGTCCTGCGACCATACAATGCCATCTACCGCGTGAAGATGCTGTTACCGACCCTGCATTGCAATATGATTCCGATTCATCTTTGTGCAACCTACCCCTCCCAAAAGTTTGTACCCACTTAACTGAATCACCCTGTACATATAGCCATAGATAATTTAATTGTACATTTAGTTTAATAAAGTAAGTACACAGTGATGCAGCACTAAAAATAAATTTAATCACAATTTACACTGTTGAAAAATAAGGGGGATATTCAAATGTCCTTATTGCTCTATAGCTTGTTCTTAATAAACATCACTGCAAACTACAACATGTACTAGCATTAGCTTAGTATCATTAACACTTATGGTTTTCTACAAAGGAAGTCCTAAGTGTTATTCTTTGCTACTGTTTCAAGTATTTTAGAAGCTCGTATATACTCATATATGTTGAACTGGCTTGCTGCACTTGCGTATTTTAATATCCTGTGCAGTAGGTGTCTTATAGACTTGGCTGGTACACTCAACACTTTTGTAGAGAAATGCAGTCCCATTAGTTTACAATACACTTGAAGTTAAATCAGTAGTAAATAATCACAGGATAAGTCCATGTAGACATGGAACTCATGAAATGATGAGCTGAAAAAAAATTTGGTTTTGCCATGAGTGGGATTCGAACCCACGTCTCCAGGAAACATGGTTTGCATAACAGGCATTTCCTGGACATGTGGGTTCGAATCCCACTCATGGCAACACTTGAAGTTGTTTTATACATGTCTTATTCTTTAATTAACCTGTCATGTGATTGAAAGGAATACTGATGACAAGTCATAAAGCTTAACAGGGTAATCTATGTATATAACCATACTAAGGCACAAATAAAGTTATTAAGTTTTAGGATGATTTCATAAATAATTTGGTGAAGCAGTATAATTCATTAATAGAAGTGCTAGCAATTTTTCAGCAGTGATTATAGTGATTAAACTCTATTTAATGTTCATTTTTCGTAATTCAAATTTTAGTATTACTTTATATTACTACATATTTATATACTGGGGAAATTTGAAAAAGAATATACCTGTAGAACTGTGAACCTCTAAAACCAATGGCAGTATTTTGTCAGGGGAACTGATTTGCTGGCTATCCCTCAGTGGTCGTCGAGGGCTAGCTCTCAAACTTCTGAAAATTATAAATATTAGACAAAATTGGATAAATATATGCAATTACTAAAATTTTGAAACTTCTATGCCTTAGTCATATTACTATTACATTTAGTCTTTTCAATTTAAATATTGATGAATATTACTACTACATTATTCAGTACTCATAAATTATGTAATAACACTTTGAAGGGCTGGGGAAGTGATTTTGTTATGACACATTACATGGAAGTGGGGATGATGCAATGATAAAATGTATACATTCATTCTACAGTTAGCAATTTCCCCCCTTTTTTATGAAAAATATTAGTTAATTTATTACATTATCACTTATAACTAAAAATTACAGCAATATTATGCTATGCTGATTACTACATAAAATATGAGAACCCTTATAATATGGAAGTGGTACAGTCATACTGTCACTTAAAATTGATCCATTCATCAATCTTAGGCAAAATTTTTGTACCTTAGGGGAAAGCAGTAGTGACCTGTGAACAGTCAAAGCCTTTTGACTTTTCATCAGGTTTGCCAATGCTGTGAAGAATCAAGTCTGTGAGTCTGCAGAGCTACTGTGCTCTCAATTTCTAAGGAAAAGCACACTTTATATTGGTCACTGCTTTGTCAGTCAAGACTACTGATTTACATGAAAGCAGAATTTTGCTGTTCCTCTTATTGATTTAAAAAAAAAACCGAAATCCAAGTTAAAGAAATCTTGATTTTTTTTTCTTCTGTCTAGTCAAAGAGAAGCCTGCCACCTCCTTGATGAGAGAAAACTTTAAAGACAATAAAGGCTCCATTCTTCCTGTTATCCTTTCTCTTATGGTGTAAGCTATCCTAGTCCCTGACAGCAGCTTTTGCACTCAGCAGTGTTTCCAAACTTCTTTGGTCACAACCCAAAATTCAAATTTCCCTTCACCACGAACCCAAAATAATAGTGCTACTTACAAGCTAACTGGATGAACCAAAAACCTTTCAGAATTTGGTTAAGGAACTCCAGATCTACAGAAATGAGGAAACTGCTCTTAATTTCCTTGTGCAAACTGTTTCTCTCATCATCTACTACACCAGTCATTTTAAGTAGGTATCTAACTTCTTAATTCTTTTTCTTTCTCCTTCCCTCTTCACTTTCTACTTTTTTTCCCTCACTCCCTCTTTATGATCATGCTCATCATGGAACTTCTAATCGTGCTACCATCCTGCAGGGGTGAGGGTGGCTCAGTCAGTAGTGCGCCAGGCTCGTAATCTGCAGTTCCCAGGTTCGAGTTCCAGCTGGGTCAGTGTTGAGATTTATCTCCGCAAAACTCCCCCGCCCTACCCACGGCCAGTAGGGTACACCGATGGGCTTGGAAAAGCTGCTGTCCATTGGAGGGACATTAAGTCGTGGCCCTAGGTGCGGGAGAGCCATACCTGGTGCACGTTAAAGAACAACCTGGATGGCCTTAATGGGAGGCTACCATCTGTCTCCCAACAGCTGTTCCAGTGGGTCCCCTACTCCAACCTTCTCTGAGCCTTCGGGGTCCTTGTGACCTGGCCATTTAGCCCATGCATGGTATGCAAAAAAGTGCTGCTCAGAGGTAAAACTACTACAACCAACCAACAATCATCCTACAGCAAAGCTTCAGGAGCAATTCTGCAAACTTGGAAAGTTATCTAACCCTGTACCTATACTTGTCACCAATGATAAAATATATACAGAAGATTATGTCTTCAAGACTTTACACTGTCCATGCCAGTGGCACAGCATCAAGGGAAATCAGCTACAATAATTTAATTAGCAAACTTTGCTTTTATAAACAATAACAAAACCCAATATAATAAAAAAAAAAAAACAAAAAAAAAAACCATTCATCAAGTATTACAAATTACACTTTCATTTTTTCACTGAAATTGCATGCTTACTTTGTGCTCTTATCCGTGGGGCTATCCCACATAGCATCAATTTGTCTAGCATTCCCACCAAACCTCAAATGTCTCGCAACAGTCAGTATCATCTAATATAATCAGCTAAAATGTGTGTGTGAATGTGTATGTGTCTTTCATAAACAAATCTTCACTATTCAGTCTAATTCCATATACACCAATATGCCATTTTATTAAGTATACCTACCTAGTAGCATATAGCATCTCCTTTGGCATTCAGAACAGCTTGAATTTGTCAGGGAGTGAACTTAAAAGATGCTGGATGTGATGTGCAAAAATGCTGCACCATGTGGAAATGATTGTGTCGCACAATTGCTGCAATTTGGATGGCGGCAGTCTCGCTGTAACAAGCTCTTACTGCCTCATCCCATAAATGCTTGATAGGGTTTATATCTCTGAAATGTGCAGGCCAATGAAGCAAGGAAACTCATCAACATGCTTCTGGAACCATTCGTTGATTTGTGGGCAGGTGCATTACCATGCTGAGCATGTCCATCAAGTGAGGATTAACCCTTCCAGCATCCATGTCGTCTGTATACGTTCATAAATCTTAATTCAGAGGCCAAGGATGTATGCATCCGTTTTTAGTACAAAAAAAAAATTGCCTTGCAATTTTTTTTAATATATCAAGCAGCCATGGGCTATGGAGGTCAAATAACTAGACCGTGCAATTTAGTTCTCCAAGTATATCTGCCCTGAACTACATCAGCTGCACCTGGCCATTGTACCCCAAAGCTAATAAGGACCTGTTTGACAATATCATCCCATCATATCCTAGGTCTCCCCCTCTTTCTGAGGCCTTTAGGCACACTGCTCATAACCCTATTCGCCAATCTATAATTATCCATATGGGCAACATGCCAAACCAACGGAGTCTCTTTCTGCACAATATGCTGCTTAAAGGAGGTTGCCGACTCATATGCCTAACCTCATCATTAGTTACAAAGTTGAACCACGTAATGCCCAAGATACTGTGTAAGCATTTAGAATCAAAAGCATCTAGTTTCCTAATATCTTGTTTACAAAGTGTCCAAGTATCACGACCATAACTAACCCTAGAAAGAACCAAACTATTATACGGTCTAATTTTAGTCTTTATGTGTATATGCCTATTCTCCACACTCTCCATAGATACTTAAAAGTCACGGCAGCAATCCCTATTCGTCTGTTAATCTCATGCCGCACATCACCAGTATCTGTTATATAGCTCCCAAGATAATTAAACTGTGACATCTGCTCAAGACTGTAACCATTCAGATTAACAGAATCACAGCATGCCTGACCAATTTTCATCAGTTCAGTTTTCTCTCTGTTTATAACCAAACCTACTCTACTACCAGTTTCATCAACATCATTTGCCGAAAGGGCTAAATCATCAGAATAATCTAAGTCAGAAATTTTCCTATCTCCAGCCCATTTAAGGCCAAAATTTTTCCCTTGAAGTGAATTTCGCATAACCTAATCATTAATCAAACTAAAGAGAAAAGGAGACAAAATGCACCCTTGTCGAACACCAGAAGTAATGCTAAATCAATTGCTACATGGCTTACCAACTCTCACACACGACTCAGTGTTATTATAGAGAGCTTTCATTATGTTAACTAACATTTCTGGTATACTATATGATCTCACAATCAACCACAAATTATTACGATCAACAGTGTCTGAAGCCTTTTTGAAATCAACAAAGCTAGCAACCAAAAGTTTTTGAAACTCCAAACATTTCTCAAGAATCTGCCTAAGTGAAAATATCTGATCTACACATCCCCTACCATTTCTGACTCCACAATGCTCATCACACAATTGCCTTTCAACCAGATTCTTAATTCTATTAAGCATAATCATGCAAAGAACTTTCCCTGGAACAGAGAGTAGGTTGATACCCCTAATAGTTATCACAAGAATTGCGATCACCTTTTTTGAAAATAGGGATAATAATAGCTTTGGTAAAATCCTTAGGAACCATTCCTTTATCATAAAAGATATTCAAAATTTCAATCATCCAAGTGGTAACCGAAACATTCCCAGCTCTAAGCATAATAAAATAGGGATAATAATAGCTCTAGTAAAATCCTTAGGAACCATTCCTTTATCATAAAAGATATTCAAAATTTCAATCATCCAAGTGGTAACTGAAATATTCCCAGCTCTAAGCATTTCAGTAATAATTTCATCTACCCCTGGTGATTTATGTAGTTTAAATTTAGAAATAACCAAAATAACTTCAGACTGTGTTATGAGGTTAACATTAAATTCATTAAAGCATGTATCATCATTACAAACAATGGGAGTAGAACTAACCACATTGTTTAGAACATCACTGAAATGCACAGCCCACCTAGCCATGACAGAATCCTCACCTTCTATAACCTTACTTTGTTTATCCCACAATCCCTGTATACCTGTCTGCTTTCTACCACACAAAACATTAACTATCTGGTACAGCTACCTGTTGTTGTGCTGTCTAACTGCTTCCTCGGTTTTGTCAGCCAGTCCATCAAGCCAAAAATTCTTATCAACAGCTAACTGATCCTCTACAGATTTATTAAGCTCTCTGTAATGCTTTCTATTAGGACTAGTAGGATTCCTGCAGTTCTTTCTTTCTGAAATAAGCTCAAGTGCCTTATCACTCAAATAATTCTGCATCCTCTGTTCCTTTTTTCTTAAAAGAATACTGTTAGTTCAACTTCAGTAGTGAGCAAACCATGATTGTCATAATGACTAAGTAACCTATCATGGTAAGTTTTAGCTATAATGGGTCTTTCAGAGCTTCAGAATTAAAGGTAAATTTTTTAACCTTAGAACAACACTTCTTAAGTTTAAGTTGCAAGACACTTTTAACAAGGTAATGGTCAGATACAATTTCAGCTCCCCTATATGCCCTGGTATTCCTAACAGAAGTAGCCGATTTGCTGTTAATTAATATATAAACAACCATATTCTTATGCAGCCCATCAGGTGAAACCCATATGTACTTATGTATGTTGCGGTGTTTGTAATAAGTGTTAGTTATTCTGAAACCATTGAGTTTACATACCTGTAGGAGACATTGCCCATTGCAGTTACCAATACCAAAAGGACCTATCAACCTTCCCCAAAGGTCAGAGTCAATACCAACTTAGGCACTGAAGACACCTAGAACAAGGGTGGTAGTATCTCCTTTCTTGACAGAATTCAAAATATCCTGAAGTTGCCTGTAAAACCTATCCTTCTCATCCTCATTGGCATCCTCAGTGGGGTCTTTAATACTTGTCTGAAATTTCGCTGTAAGAAACCTTTCATTAATGTACTCATATCCTAGAAGAGCATCACTGGTGTGTCTGCTGAGAAGCAGACCTACACCTTGATGATGCTTATTATCTTCCCTCCCTAAAAAATAGAAATTTAAGATTATTTTTAAAAATCTGACCTTTATCAGTCCATCTGGTCTCTTAGAAGCTGAGAATATCTAAATTATAACAGTGGAATTTTTGTGTGAGGACATCAAGATAATATGCTCTGTGCAGAGTCATTACATTCCAACTACCTATGGAGAGAAAATGGTTAGTTTAAAGAAACTATGGTTATTGAGGGAGGGAATGCCGACAATATAAAACAGCACCCTAATCACAGACATGGGAGTCTGTGATTAGGCCCATTCCATAACCACTAAAGGTTGAAACCATCTACACTGGAAGACTTCCTCCAATGTAGAATTTGATGATGCCAGTAAAAGCAAAGAGTTCAGGTGCCTGTAATGACTTCTGCTCAGAATTATTCACCAGCTGATAAACATATTCTGTGAATCTATTCACTTGGGGCTGTCAACCCACAAACAAACAGAAAACACAGCGGAAGATTTTCCCTCCACAGAAGCCCACCAGTGCAGCAAATTCAGGATCCATAATTCAGTCCAGTCCAGTGGGTTTATATGGTCAGGACCCTGTGTGATTGACCACTCCTCAGCAGAGTAGAAAAAAAGAAAAGTAGCCATAATTGTCCAGATCAGTAGGCCACACTAATCAGGCAGCCCTTCCCTTCCATTCACTTACACAAGAGAGTATCCCTTTTGAAAGGTACTAACAGCCTGCACCACAAGAAGGTGGGGTCTGACATTAGGTGCTAGGCCTGGCCGGTTCTATGCATCATTGCAGGGGATTGGTGAATAGCTCTCCCATTAAATATTATATTATACGGGAGAAAATTTTCTTTCAATAAATATATAATTTAACTATTTTTATTCATCAGGTTTTCCAAAATGAAGCCTTAATTTTACACTGCGATCATTTTTCCCCCACCATATTACATCGAAAAAGGCTTACATTATTTATTTTCATAAAATTCATAATTAATTCTGTTTAATTTGATAAATAACATAACCTATTTCCTTCATAATTGGTTATTTTTTTTTTAATTCCAAAGTTGACTTGTTTATCTGACATAGCACAATTGGCTAAAATCCTGGAATTTTTCTCACAGTATGGTACTGTGAAAAAAATAAAAAAATGAGAGTAATATTTACTGGAAATAAAAAAAAAAAATTTTTTTTTTCATTTGTCAGAAATAAATAGCCTTTCTATTGATGTGCATTATACTCATTTCTGTCTATTAGTTTTTTTAATTTTATTTGTATTGCCAGATGCATTTTTTTACTACGTGACTTTAAAAATGTCCTATTAAAATGAAACTTATCTTTTTGGTTAAATACTTTATATTCAGAAAATCCAGAATTAAATGCTCATTACTTTGGCACATAACACGCCATAACTCCTTTTATTCATTTATTTGGAAAAAAAAGTTAAAAAGTTAATTTTTTTTTGGCTCAGCATAGGGAGAAAATAGCTTGGTCTCTGGGTGGAAACCAGTTTTTCAGGCTGGACAGTGGAAGGGTTAAATTTAAACTTTTTGCAATGAATGATATCTTTTCTGTTTTTTAAGACAATCCAAAATTTGTTTCTTTGATTCTAAAGAAATAATATTTATTTTGAGCAGTGCTTTTTTACATTCATTAGGCATAATTTCGGACTATAATTTAATTCACAAGAAAGAAATTATTCCAATATCATCACCATCATCCTCAAGCAGCCATGGGCTGCGGAGGTCCAACCAGACTGTGCAATTTAGTTCTCCAAGCAAGTCTGTCCTGAGCTATATCTGCTGCATCTGGCCACTGCACACCAATTCTAATAAGGTCCTGTTTGACATTGTCTGTCCACCGCATCCTTGGTCTCCCCCTCTTTCGGAAGCCTTTAGGCACACTGGTTCATAACCCTATTCGTCAATCTATAATTATCGATATGGACAACATGGCCAAACCAGCAAGGTCTCTCTCTGCACAATATGCTGTTTAAAGGAGGTTGCCGACTCTTTTGCCTAACCTCATCATTAGTTACAGAGTTGAACCACCTAATGCCCAAGATACTGCATAAGCATCTAGAATCAAAAGCATCTAGTTTCCTGTTATCTTGTTTACAAAGTGTCCAAGTTACACTGCCATAACTAATCCTAGAAAGAACCAAACTATTATACAGTCTAATTTTAGTCTTTAGGTGTATACGCCTATTTCTCCACACTCTCCATAGATTATTCAAAGTCCCGGCAGCAATCCCTATCCATCTGTTAATCTCATGCCGCACCTCACCAGTATCTGTTACATAGCTCCCAAGATAATTAAACTGTGACACCTGTTCAAGATTGCAACCATTCAGATTAACTGATTCACAGACTGCCTGACCAATTTTCATCACTTTAGTTTTCTCTCTGTTTATAACCAAACTTACTCTACCACCAGTCTCATCAACAGCTGGAATGAAAGAGTTGATCTCTCAACATCATTTGCCAAAAGGGCTAAATCATCAGCATAATCTAAATCAGAAATTTTAGTATCTCCAGACCATTTAAGGCCAAAATCTTTCCCTTGCAGTGAATTTCGCATAACAAAATCAATAACCAAACTAAAGAGAAAAGGAGACAAAATGAACCCTTGTCGAACACCAGAAGTAATGCTAAACCAATTGCTACAAACCTTACCAACTCTCACAGGGGGCTCAGTGTTATTATAGAGAGCTTTCATTATGTTAACTAACTTGCCTGGTATACCATATGATCTAACAATCAACTACAAATTATGACTGTCAACAGATTCAAAGGCCTTTTTGAAACCAACAAAGCTAGCAACCAAAGGTTTCTGAAACTCTAAACATTTCCCCTACCACACATCCCCTACCACTTCTGAATCCACATTGCTCATCACGCAATTGACTGTCAACCAGATTCTTAATTGTATTAAGCACAATCATGCAAAGAACTTTCCCTGGAACAGAGAGTAGGCTGATACCCGTATAGTTATCACAAGAACTGCGATCACCTTTTTTGAAAATAGGGATAACAATAACTCTGGTAAAATCCTTAGGAACCATGCCTTTATCATAAAAGATATTCAGAATTTCAGTCATCCAAGTGGTAACCGAAACATTTCCAGTTCTAAGCATTTCTGCAATAATTTCATCTACCCCTGGGGATTTATTAAGTTTAAGTTTAGAAACAGCCAAAATAACTTCAGATTGTGTTATAGGGCCAACATTAAAGCCACCAATGCATCTATCATCATTGCAAACAATGGGAATAGAACTAACCACATTGTTTAGAATATCACTGAAATGTTCAGCCCACCTAGCCATGACAGAATCCTCACCTTCTATAACCTTAACTTGTTTATCCTTCAATCCCTGTATACCTGTCCGTTTTCTACCACACAAAACATTAACATTCTGGTACAGCTCTCTGCTGTTGTGCTGTCTAACTGCTTCCTCGGCTTTGTCAGCCAAATGTTTGGTTCTTAAAAACAAGTTAAGTAATAATGGTGCCTACATAATTGGAATGCCTGCCAATTTCTAGAATTTTCTCTATCACTGGCCAAATTTCTATTGTCTATGGTTATAAATTTGTTTCTTTTTTCCTGATTTATATATTGATCTAATGATAGAGGTTTTTAACACTGGATGTATAATAGCAGTGTTCCCTCTCTCTCTCAATAAACATAGTTTCTTTAAACATCCCACTAACCATTTTCTCTCCATAGGTAGTTGGAATGTGAGGACTCTGCACAGAGCTTTTTCTCTTGATGTCCTCACACAAGAATTCCACCATTATAATTTAGATATTCTCGGCTTGCAAGAGACCAGATGGACAGATAAAGGTCAGATTCTTAAAAATAATCCTAAATTTCTCTTTTCAGCGAAGGACGACAATAAGCATCACCAAGGCGTGGGTCTGCTTCTCAGCAGACACGCTAGTGATGCTCTTCTAGGATATGAGTGCATTAATGAAAGGTTTCTTACAGCAAAATTTCAGACAAGCATTAAAGACTTGAATGTTATCTGCTGTTATGCCCCCACTGAGGATGCCGATGAGGATGAGAAGGATAGGTTTTATGAACAACTTCAGGATACTTTGAATTCTGTCAAGAAAGGATAGATATTACCCTTGTTCTAGGTGTCTTCAATGCCAAAGTTAGTACTGACTCTGACATTTGGGGGAGTGATAGGCCCTTTTCGTATTGGTAGCTGCAATGGCAATGGGCAATGACTCCTACAGGTAAGTAAACTTAATGGTTTCAGAATAACTAACACTTATTACAAACACCGTGACATACATAAGTACACATGGGTTTCACCTGATGGGCTGCACATGAATATGATTGATTACATATTAATTAACAGCAAATGGGCTAGTTCTGTTAGGAATACCAGGGCATATAGGGGAGCTGAAATTGGATCTGACCATTACCTTGTTAAAAGTGTCTTGCAACTTAAACTTAAAAAGTGTTGTGCTAGGGTTAAAAATTTTACCTTCAATACTATAGATCTGAAAGACCCAGTTAGAGCTAAAGCTTACCATGATATTACTTAGTCATTATGTCAGTCATGGTTTGCTTACTATTGAAGTGGAGAAAGAATGGAACCATTTTAAACAGGCTGTTTTGGACACTAACAGTACTCTTTTAGGAAAAAAGGAGCAGAAGAGACAGAATTATTTGAGTGATAAGGAACTTGAGCTTATTTCGGAAAGAAAGAACTGCAGGAATGTCCTTAATCAATACCCTACTAGTCCTAATAGAAAGCATTACAGAGAACTTAATAAATGTGTAAAAGATCAGTTAGCTGCTGATAAGAATCTTTGGCTTGATGGCTTGGCTGACAAAGCCGAGGAAGCAGTTAGACAGCACAACAGCAGAGAGCTGTACCAGATAGTTAATGTTTTGTGTGGTAGAAAACGGACAGGTGTACAGGGATTGAAGGAAAAACAAGGTAAGGTTATAGAAGGTGAGGATTCTGTCAGGGCTAGGTGGGCTGAGCATTTCAGCAATATTCTAAACAATGTGGTTAGTTCTATTCCCATTGTTTGCAATGATGATAGATGTATTGGTGGCTTTAATGTTGGCCCTATAACACAATCTGAAGTTATTTTGGCTGTTTCTAAACATAAACTTCATAAATCCCCAGGGGTAGATGAAATTATTACAGAAATACTTAGAGCTGGAAATGTTTCGGTTACCACTTGGATGACTGAAATTCTGAATATCTTTTATGATAAAGGCATGGGTCCTAAGGATTTTACCAGAGCTATTGTTATCCCTATTTTCAAAAAAGGTGATCGCAGTTCTTGTGATAACTATAGGGGTATCAGCCTACTCTCTGTTCCAGGTAAAGTTCTTTGCATGATTGTGCTTAATAGAATTAAGAATCTGGTTGGCAGTCAATTGCGTGATGAGCAATGTGGATTCAGAAGTGGTAGGGGATGTGTCGATCAGTATTTTCACTCAGGCATATTCTTGAGAAATGTTTAGAGTTTCAGAAACCTTTGGTTGCTAGCTTTGTTGATTTCAAAAAGGCTTTCGACTCTGTTGATCGTCATAATTTGTGGTTGATTGTGCAATCATATGGTATACCTGACAAGTTAGTTAACATAATGAAAGCTCTCTATAATAACACTGAGTCGTGTGTGAGAGTTGGTAAGGCTTGTAGCAATTGGTTTAGCATTACTTCTGGTGTTCGACAAGGGTGCATTTTGTCTCCTTTTTCTCTTTAGTTTGGTTATTGATTATGTTATGTGAAATTCACTTCAAGGGAAAGATTTTGGTCTTAAATGGACTGGAGATACGAAAATTTCTGATTTAGATTATGCTGATGATTTAGCCCTTTTGGCAAATGATGTAGATTAGATGAACCTTTCATTCGAGGCATTGATGAGACTAGTAGCAGAGTAGGTTTGGTTATAAACAGAGAGAAAACTAAAGTGATGAAAATTGCTGTGATTCTGTTAATCTGAATGGTGCAGTCTTGAGCAGGTGTAACAATTTAATTATCTTGGCAGCTATGTAACAGATACTGGTGATCTGCAGCATGAAATTAACAGACGGATAGCGATTGCTGCCAGGACTTTTAAGAATCTATGGTGAGTGTGGAGAAATAGGCATATACACCTAAAGACTAAAATTAGACTGTATAATAGTTTTCTAGGGTAGTTATGGAGAGTGAATCTATGGGGATTAAAATTAGACTGTATAATAGTTTGGTTCTTTCTATGGTTGGTAGTGAAACTTGGACACTTTGTAAACAAGATAACAGGAAACTAGATGCTTTTGATTCTAGGTGCTTATGCAGTATCTTGGGCATTAGGTGGTTCAACTCTGTAAGTAATGATGAGGTTAGGCAGAGGAGTCGGCAACCTCCTTTAAGCAGCATATTGTGCAGAGATTTTTCTATGTTCCCCATATGGATAATTATATATTGGCGAATAGGGTTATGGACAGTGTGCCTAAAAGCCTCAGAAGAGGGGAAGACCTAGGATGCGGTGGTAGACAATGTCAAACAGGGCCTAATTAGAATTGGTGTGCAGTGACTGGATGCAGCAGATGTAGCTCAGGACAGGCTTGCTTGGAGAACTAAATTGCACAGTTTGGTTGGACCTCCGTAGCCCATGGCTGCTTGAGGAGGAGGAGGAGGATGTAGGCTTCCTATAGACTGCAGTTTGACATCTTGTGTTTCTTCTTATTAAAGTTATACCTAAGTAAGCTAGTCCCAGAGTTTCTGCTTCATGAGTGAACTGTATAGTAGGCATTATTTCTGTTAAAAGTCTCAATGAGAGTTTGCAAAAAAGTAAAATAAAATAAAACATCATCAATATAATGTATGTATAAAGCAGGTTTCAATGGACATTCATCTAAAAGCCTGTGTTTCAACATGTCTCAATAACTGCTTCAGCCATTAATTAGTTGCAAGTGTCAGCTATGTGCATTATGTGCTGCATCAACACTAAATAACTTTGCAATTCAGTATTTTATTTGTACTTTTATAATTAAAACTTTTTTTATTTTTAGAAATCTATTATTTTATTTCTGTAGATGTATCAATATTTGGGAGTTCAAGTTTTGTTACATCACTGATTATGAAATGGGTGCCTTATAATTTGTTGTTTCATTTTTACTCTTATCGATTTATAGATTTTTAATTTTTTACTCCAGTAAAATTTTCAGAGTTATGCTACATTACTGATTGTGATAATACCTGGCTTACAACTTGTTCAATTTTACTTCTATTGATTAATTGATTTTATTCACGAATATTTATATGTTATTATCAATATTTCAGAATCATTATACATTATTGGCTATGGATGATGGGCAGCTTATAAGTTGTTGTTGTTAATGCCTAAGCTTGAGAGGTTATCGTTAGCTCAAACACTTTCTGGGGATATTTTTTTAACATCAAACCTTACTCCTTTATTCGGTAAAAAAGCAGTTTTTCATCATTTCCAGAAAATGAATGAAGTCTTGGATATGGAAGCAAAAAGCCTTAGCATGGATATTAGCACTATGGTTGGAAGGGCATTAAAAAAAAAGGTGCCATAAAGGGTATTATAACTACTTTTCACTCCCCAAATACCTTCTCAGTGGCTATGCTGAAAGAATCCCCTCACCCACCACCATAAAAAAATGTATTTTAAAAATATTTTTTAAAACGATTTTTAGTTTTTAAGTTTATATCAAATAGTTTAAAATAGTTACATCCGCCCCCCTAAATATCTTGACTGTGCCAACTTTTCAGCACTTTACCAATATCCCCGAAATGCAACCCCCAGAGAACAAATATAATATTCAGTAAAAATAAAGCCAAACCTAATAAAAGGGACAGAGAACTCAAAGAATGTGATCAGTCCAAGTCACCCTGTATAACACTGGATTGTTTTACCTCTGAGTGGCACTTTTTTGCACACAATGAGATAAATGGCCAGATCACAAGGACCTCAAAGGCTCAGAGAAGGTTGGAGGGATTCACTGAAAAGCTGTTGGGAGACAGATGGTAGCCTCCCATCAAGACCATCCAAAGTGTGAGCATGGTATGGCTCTCCCATACATGGGGCCACAGCTTAACATCCCATTCGATGAGCTTTCCAAGCCCATTGGTGTTCCTATCAATCGACGGAAGAACAGGAGTTTTGCTTTGCAGAGATAAATCTCAATGCTAACCCAGCTGGGACTTGAATCTGGAAAATGCAGATTATGAGCCTGGTGCGCTACCGACTGAGCCACTGCCACCCCACACCTTATATAATACTGGCCATGTTTTAAAATATACCATATTGAAAAGAATTATAAAAAGATATAAAAATAATATTACATGTAAATATTATATTTTCCAGGAAGAAATTTTCTTTCAATTAATAGATAATTTAACTGCCTTTCTTGACCAAGCTTTTCAAATTTAAACCTCAATTTCAAAGTAAAATCTATTTTTTTTTGCTAAATCACTGTAAAAAAAAAAGTCTTAAAAAATTAATATCTTTGTAAATACGTTAATTTTTTATTTTCATAAAATTCAGAATTCTGTTTAATTTGTATATAACATGATCCATTTCTGTTGATTGGTTATTTAAAAAAAATCCAAAATTGGGTTATTGATATGACTCAGCATAGTTTAACAGCAAATGTTTTAACTATTTTTTGTTCTTCAGAAATAAATAGCCTTTCCATTCATATGCATTATATTTCTTTCTGTCTATTAGTTTTTTAAAATAAATTCTTATTTGCATTGCCAGATGATTCTTTATGACATGACTAAAAAAAAACCTATTAAAATAAACAAGTCATCTTTATTGTTAAATATATTATTCTCAGAAAATCCAGAATTAAATGCTGATTAATTTGGCATATAACATGCCATAATTCCTTTCATTAGTTATTTGGAAAAAAAAATCCTGAAATTAAATTTTTTTCTGTCTGAGCATAGTGAACAATTTTTCAGGTTGGATCCTTGAAGGAGAAAACTGACCACTGAATTGTTTTCACCTTTAGTAAAAACAACACTAAAGTCCTGCTGACAATTTTTGAACTTTGATAACATTTCTAGTTTCAGTAAGTGCACTTTCATCAGATAGATTTTATTTTGCACTGTGCACCAACCACTTTTTAGAGTAGTAACTTTTTTATATAAAAACCTTTCCATTAAAAAGAACTTCAAAAAGCTTTTACAATCATTCAATAATATCAGCAACTATCGCTGCACATTTCTCAGGAGAAGTGCCTTTGTCATAATGTGGTATGGTGATAAACATGTAGTAAAATTTAAACAAAATGTAAAAGAATTGCATAAGGTGGAAAAAATGCAGAAATAATACTGAAAAGAACACTGAATGTGACAATTCAAATTTTGTCAGATCTATAACAGTTGTTAAAACATTAAAAAGAAACTTAGTTAAAATACTTGATAATTTACAAAATTTATTCAAATATATTCATTATTTAACTAGGGATAGTGTATATCTCATTCCTGTTTACTACATCCTCTACAGCAGAATTCTAGGATTTTGTTAAATAAAAAAAATGAGATTTAAAAATAAAGAAAATTTGCTTTAGAAAATTACCTTTCAGATGTGGAACTAAAGTCGCTGAAACAAGGAGAATTACATCTATCTGTTGACCTCTGTATCTCAGCTTTGTTCAGTGCTCTACAAAATGAAAGTGGGCATTAATTTATTAATTTAATATATTTATATATTTGTATAATGTATATTTATACAATATTTTTGAAATAATCTCATACGATGCTTCCCCCATTAGTTTTTTAACAGTTGTATCAGCTAAAGAGGAAATTAAGAGATTCAGTATTTAGTTGCCATTATTATTAGAAGTAGACAAAGCACAATACTAAAATTATTGTGCTGCATATCCCTTTTGTAATATATCTGCAATATCCAAACACTCTTATGTAAAAAAATAAATATATTTCTTTATAATTATTAAATGGAACTGTATATTATTGGTTGAGAAACAGTGACCAGTACATAATTAGAAGATGCTTTGTTCACATTTGAGGGCCAGAGTGGCAAATTTTCTTCCACTTTAGTCAAATATTGAATCTACTGTTACCTATGACTTTCACTGTTACACATTCTGCTTTTTCATTGTAAAGAGTCATCAACTAGGGGTGATGCAGCAAATGTTTTAGTACTCTAATTCCATTAGTATTAGAATAACTCACAATACATTAATACTTGATACAGTAAGAGTTCATTACAACACGACTGAAGGTCAAGTACTTTTGAATGAGGTACTGTAAAATTATCTGTAGCAAGTTTGAACAAATCACTGATTATACAACTGTGAGTGATACTGTCACATCAACCTCAGCTGTGAAATACTACCAATGGTTAACATTTTTCACTCTTGGTTTATGAGAACAAAGCTCAAGGTACTGCACAAACAAATCTAAAGAAATTCGACCTCAAAACTAACAAACAGAATTTTGAAATAAAAAATTGTTTTTTATTTAGTCACTCTATTAATTGATATATTTTTTAAATAATTGCATAATGAAGTTGTCATGGGCATTTTGGTCAAATGAGTGACCAAACTTTTTAATAAAATACAAATGTTTTAGAATAAGATGTATTCTGAATTGTTATCTTAACAATTTCCTGATCAATGAATTAATAGATCAGAAATTTTTTTCTTATACTTTGTGGAATGACACATGGTTTACCAAACAAGTAGTTTTGTGCTGCCTCTACATTTTATATCTTTCCAGTTTTAAGCTCTTCAATTTCTATTCAAATAATTATTTCTATATATTATTCTATATATTTCTAGCACCTAATGTCCGACCCCGCCTTCTCGTGGTGCTGACCGTTAGTAACTTTCAAAATAGATACTCTCTTGTGGAAGTGAACTGAAGGGGAGGGCTGCCAGATTAGTGTGGCCTACTGATCTGGACAACTATGGCTACTTTTCTTTTTTTTCTACCCTGCTGAGGAGTGGTCAACCACACAGGGTCCTGGTGCCGACCATATATAAACCTACTGGACTGGACAGATATATGGCTCTGAGCTTGATTATGGATCCTTATTTTGCTGCACTGGTGGGCTTCTGTGGAGGGAATATCTTCCGCTGTGTTTTCTGTTTGTTTGTGGGTTGACAGCCCCAAGTGAATAGATTCACAGGATATGTTTATCAGCTGGTGGATAATCTTGAGCAGAAGTCATCGCAGGCACCTGAACTCTTTGCTTCTATTGGCATCGTCAAATTCTACGTTGGAGGAAATCTTCCAGTGTAGATGGCTTCAGCCGTTAGTAGTGGGGGAACGGGTCTTTGCCCCATATCTGCGATTAGGGGGCTGTTTGCTATTGTCGGCATTCCCTCTCTCAATAAACATAGTTTCTTTAAACATCCCACTAACCATTTTCTCTCCATAGGTAGTTGGAATGTGAGGACTCTGCACAGAGCTTTTTCTCTTGATGTCCTCACACAAGAATTTCACCGTTATAATTTAGATATTCTCAGCTTGCAAGAAACCAGATGGACAGATAAAGGTCAGATTCTTAAAAATAATCTTAAATTTCTCTTTTCAGGGAAGGACGACAATAAGCATCACCAAGGCGTGGGTCTGCTTCTCAGCAGACACGCTAGCGATGCTCTTCTAGGATATGAGTGCATTAATGAAAGGTTTTTTTACAGCAAAATTTCAGACAAGCGTTAAAGACTTGAGTGTTATCTGCTGTTATGCCCCCACTGAGGATGCCGATGAGGATGAGAAGGATAGGTTTTATGAACAACTTCAGGATATTTTGAATTCTGTCAAGAAAGGAGATATTACCCTTGTTCTTGGTGACTTCAATGCCAAAGTTGGTACCGACTCTGACCTTTGGGGAGGAGTAATAGGCCCTTTTGGTATTGATAGCTGCAATGGCAATGGGCAACGTCTCCTACAGGTAAGTAAACTCAATGGATTCAGAATAACTAACACTTATTACAAACACCGCGACATACATAAGTACACATGGGTTTCACCTGATGGGCTGCATAAGAATATGATTGATTACATATTAACTAACAGCAAATGGGCTAGTTCTGTTAGGAATACCAGGGCATATAGGGGAGTTGAAATTGGATCCGACCATTACCTTGTTAAAAGTGTGTTGCAACTTAAACTTAAAAAGTGTTGTGCTAGAGTTAAAAAATTTACTTTTAATACTGAAGCTCTGAAAGATCCAGTTATAGCCAAAGCTTACCATGATAGGTTACTTAGTCATTATGACAGTCATGGTTTGCTTACTACTGAAGTTGAGGAAGAATGGGATCATTTTAAACAGGCTTTTTTGGACACTAACAGTACTCTTTTAGGAAAAAAGGAGTAGAAGAGACAGAATTACCTGAGTGATAAGGCACTTGAGCTTATTTCGGAAAGAAAGAACTGCAGGAATGTCTTTAATCAATACCCTACTAGTCCTAATAGAAAGCATTAAAAAATAAATAAATAAATACCCCCTCAAGCAGCTGCTTGCCACAGAGGTCTGACAGGAGCCTGATCAGTTTATATGCCACAGTAGGAGATCTGAGAGGATGGCAGGACCTCATTACAGAGAACTTAATAAACGTGTAAAAGATCAGTTAGCTGCTGATAAGAATCTTTGGCTTGATGGTTTGGCTGACAGAGCCGAGGAAGCAGTTAGACAGCACAACAGCAGAGAGCTGTACCATATAGTTAATGTTTTATGTGGTAGAAAACGGACAGGGATACATGGATTGAAGGATAAACAAGGTAAGGTTATAGAAGGGGAGGATTCTGTCATGGCTAGGTGGGCTGAGCATTTCAGTGATGTTCTAAACAATGTGGATGGTTCTGCTCCCATTGTTTGCAGTGATGATGGATGCATTGGTGGCTTTAATGTTGGCCCTATAACACAATCTAAAGTTATTTTGGCTGTTTCTAAAGTTAAACTGCATAAATCCCCAGGGGTAGATGAAATTACTACCGAAATGCTTAGAGCTGGGAATGTTTCGGTTACCACTTGGATGACTGAAATTCTGAATATCTTTTATGATAAAGGCATGGTTCCTAAGGATTTTACCAGAGCTATTGTTATCCCTATTTTCAAAAAAGGTGATCGCAGTTCTTGTGATAACTATAGGGGTATCAGCCTACTCTCTGTTCCAGGTAAAGTTCTTTCCATGATTGTGCTTAATAGAATTAAGAATCTGGTTGACAGTCAATTGTGTGAGGAGCAATGTGGATTCAGAAGTGGTAGGGGATGTGTGGATCAGATATTTTCACTTAGGCAGATTCTTGAGAAATGTTTAGGGTTAGAGTTTCAGAAACCTTTGGTTGCTAGCTTTGTTGATTTCAAAAAGGCTTTCGACTCTGTTGATCGTCATAATTTGTGGTTGATTGTGAGATCATTTGGTATACTAGACAAGTTAGTTAACATAATGAAAGCTCTCTATAATAACACTGAGTCGTGGATGAGAGTTGGTAAGGCTTGTAGCAATTGGTTTAGCATTACTTCTGGTGTTCGACAAGGGTGCATTTTGTCTCCTTTTCTCTTTAGCTTGGTTATTGATTATGTTATGCGAAATTCACTTCAAGGGAAAGATTTTGGCCTTAAATGGGCTGGAGATACAAAAATTTCTGATTGACAAAAGGGCTGATGATTTAGCCCTTTTGGCAAATGATGTTGATGAGATGAACTCTTTCATTCGAGCCATTGATGAGACTGGTAGTAGAGTAGGTTTGGTTATAAACAGAGAGAAAACTAAAGTGATGAAAATTGGTCAGGCAGGCTGTGATTCAGTTAATCTGAATGGTTGCAGTCTTGAGCAGGTGTCACAGTTTAATTATCTTGGGAGCTATGTAACATATAATGGTGATGTGCGGCATGAGATTAACAGACAAATAGGTATTGCTGCCGGGACTTTTAAGAATCTATGGAGAGTGTGGAGAAATAGGCATATACACCTAAAGACTAAAATTAGACTGTATAATAGTTTGGTTCTTTCTAGGGTTAGTTATGGTAGTGAAACTTGGACACTTTGTAAACAAGATAACAGGAAACTAGATGCTTTTGTTTCCAGATGCTTACGCAGTATCTTGGGTATTAGGTGGTTTAACTTTGTAACTAATGATGAGGTTAGGCAAAGGAGTCTGCAACCTCCTTTAAGCAGCATATTGTGCAGAGAGAGACTCCGCTGGTTTGGCCATGTTGCCCGTATGGATAATTATAGACTGGCGAATAGGGTTATGAACAGAGTGCCTAGAGGCCTCAGAAGGAGGGGGAGACCTAGGATGCGGTGGGCAGACAATGTCAAACAGGACCTTGTTAGAATTGGTGTGCAGTGGCCGGATGCTGCAGATGTAGCTCAGGACAGATATGCTTGGAGAATTAAACTGCGTGGTCTGGTTGGACCTCCGTAGCCCATGGCTGCTTGAGGATGATGATGTTGATGAATTTGGCATATAATATGCCAAAATTCCTTTCATTAGTTATTTAGCAAAAAAAAAAAACTTCCAAAGTTAATATTTTTTTGGCTGATCATAGTGAAAAAATAGCTGGACCTCTGGATGTAAATCAGTTTTTCAGGTGGACCCTTGAAGGATTAAGAGTGCTTCAATGAAGAAATTATGAAAAAGAGAGAAGAAAAAATAAAAACTCGTAACGTTTGTACATTTCCCCAATACAGAATCATTTATAATTATTATTAATTGGCATTATTAATAGCCAATAGCTGCTAACTTACATTCAAATTCTTCGCTGGAATGAAATCTTTTCTACTAACTGCATACATCCACTTTCTCCGTAGCTACAAATTATTCCCTTACATCCAAGGTCTGAGTATCAATAGGTAATATTGAGGATTGTACACCATTTTAACTCACTAAATGTACATAAAACACTATAACTATTAACACGAAAATGAATTGTGAAACATTTCAGGACAATGAAATTCAACATTCCAATGCTGCACTTGCATTGATACTGTCATTCTAACACAATGCTGGTCTGGACTATCTATAGACTAACTTGATATCACTTCTGGTCTTTGGACCATTGGCCTTCTGCTATAGGAAATGTTGCCTTAATTTTAGTAAAAGTTTTAATCCCTTATCAACCCATTAGCCCAACCCAGATAACAACAGATATGCATGATCATGGTCCACAGATCAGGGAAGTTCTCTAAATCTGTATTATCTCCTTCACTCTGGAGTTTGAGATTCTAAGTAATCCAATTAGCATTTAGTTGGCCAGAGTTGGGTATAGGTTTAATAAACATCTATTAAGAAACAATATATGACTTCCAACTCTCTAAAAGAATTTATGTATAGACTTTGTCATGTGTTGTGTCTGGAAATGATATGCTGAAGTCTTATAGATTTTCTCTGATTGGTATATCCACAAGCAAGCACAGATTAGGGAATGGGGTTGGGCTGTTTTACCTCTGAGTGGCACTTTTTTACACACCATGGGCTAAATGGCCAGGTCACATGGACCCTAAAGGCTCAGAGAAGGTTGGGGGAGGGGACCCACTGGAACAGCTGTTGGGAGACAGATGATAGCCTCCCGTCAAGGCCATTCAATGTATTCTTTAACGTGCACAAGGTATGGCTCTCCTGCACACGGGACCACGGATTAACGTTTCATCCGACAGTCAGTGGCCTTTCCAAGCTCATCATTGTTCCCCTACTGACCATGGCCAGGGCGTGAAATTTTGCGGCGATAAATCTCAACACTGACCCAGCTGGGATTCGTACCTGGGAATTTCAGATTACGAGTCTGGCATGCTACCGACTGAGCCACCCCCGCTCCTAGGGAGTGAGGACATAGCTGCACCATTAATAGAGCAAGAGCTAAATAAGAAACAATTCTTCCCTTTCATCAACATTCTCTTTTGGGAAAAGGGCCAAAATGCTGTAAAATCTGGGAGCAGATTTTCTTAAGGGTAAATACTGGAAACACACACACACACACACCTAAAAAATTAGATTTTCAATGGCTTGGCTGAGTGGTTAGTGTGCTTTTTTACTGGTCTAAGGGACCTGGGTTCGAGCCCCAGGTAAGGCATGGATGTTCGTGTTGTTTTTCTGCTGAGGACCATCCTAAAAGACCTTCTACTATGGCATATAAACTGAAAGGCTCCTGTCAGACCTCTGTAGCAAGCAGCTGCTTGAGGAGGTATTTAATATTTTTATTAATTTGAATTTTGGATTTTAAAAGAAAAATTGGAGAAAATCTGAAAAACTCAGAATAGTTGACAGCTTTGTATATCTGATATGTGTTTGTTGGGAGACAGATCTGGGGAATGTACAGACCAAGAAATGAGAACCATATCACAGGGGCACTATGTGAGACTCAAAAGGTATGTGACCATGTATTTTCCTGTTGCAAAATGGTGTTAGGCACAGTACATAGATATGGCAGCAGCACAGTAATAGCACAGTTTCAACATACCATATCACCATCAAACTGTCATCAATAAAAACCAGAGGTGACTGGCTGTTTTAACTAATGGCTTTCAGCACCATAATGCCAAGTGTCAGTCCCATATACGCTGGTTTTCATAAATTAAGGAAAACTAAAAAAAAATATGATAAACAAAAAAACGATAAGAATGATTTTAATGAAATTAGATAAAAACAGGAATTACAATGCGAGTTTCAGAATGGCATAAAATATTTTACACTAGAAACATTTTTCATCAAAAAATAACACAGAAACTTGTCCAAAAATGAGATGTCAGAATGCAATGGGTAAAGTTCTTTAATGAGGAGTGTGGTCACCCCTTACAGCAATGCAGGCATGACAGCAATGTTCCATGCTGTTTATGATGTTGTGAATCAGCTCAGTATGGAGTAATTACCAATGTTCCTTTAAAGCAGTAATAAGCCCCCTTTGTTGCAGGTGGCGGGTTGAGGGCAGCAACATCTCCCTAGAGCACCCTTACTCTCTAGCACCCTTACTCATCTCCCCACACATACTCAATCGAATTTAGGTCAGGAGATCGAGTTGACCACTCCATGCGCATAATGATCTCCTCTTGAAGGTATTGTTCCACTAGTCGAGCTCTATGTGGACAAGCGTTATTGTCTCATAAGATGAATGTTTCACCTATTGCACCAGCCATGTTTTCACCTATTGCATCAGGACGTACATAAGGGTCCAGGATGGCATCTCTATAGTTTTAAGCATTGAGCTTCCCACTCATCAACACATAGAGATCTGTGTGTCCACCTAAGGAAATGCCACCCCAAACACACACGTTACCTCCACCCAGGGGCGTAGCAAAGGACTATGATTGGGGGGGGGGGGAGGTTGAGTCAATTTTTCACAACAAACAACTCTCTTGCATTTTGCCATTTGACTTCCAATTCATTCAGACAAGATGGGATAATTTCTGTGATTATATTTACATCTTGTTTGTTTTGTTTGAACAATATTTACATCTTGTTTGTTTTGTTTGAACAATATTTACATCTTGTTTGTTTTGTTTGAGCAATATTTACATCTTGTCTGAATTGTAGCAAGTCAGTGTTAATTTTCCCTTGAATTGGCGAACTCTCCTTAATTACAAAAAAAAAAACAATCGCAATCTTTACATCTCTCCTACATTTGCCAAGTCATTCAAAATTATCAAGCTCCCGAATATTTTGCCAAGTTTTCTGGATTTTGTCAACTCTCCTTAATTTTACAAACCCAATCCTAATTATCACACAACGCCTATATTTCACCAAGTGGATTCAAATTTTGCCAACTCACCTACATTTTGCCAAATTGCCATAATTTTACAGAAAAAACACAATTTTTACATCTTCCCTGAATTTGCCAAATCACTTCGAATTTTATCAACTCTCCTTAATTGCACAAGAAAGCCACAATTTTCACAACTCCCCTGTATTTTACCAAGTGGCTTCGAATTTTGCCAACTGCCCTACATTTTGTTAAGTTTCCTCAATTTGTCCAACAGTCCTTAATTTCACAAAAACAATCCCAATTTTCCTAACTTGCCCGTATTTTACCAAATGGATTCGAATTTTCTCAACTGCCCTAGATTTTGCCAACTCACCACAAATTTACAGGAAAAAAAATCTAAATTTTTACATCTCACCTGATTTTTGCAAAGTCACTCTGAATTTTGCCAGCACCCCCAAGATTTGCCAACTCTAATAAATATTGCAAAGTTGCTTCGATTTTGCCAATACTTCATAATTTTACAGAAAAAAGATTGTAATTTTTACATCTCACCTGAATTTTGTCAACTCTCCACAATTTTGCCAACTGCCCCTAGATTTTGGCAACTCACCATAATTTTACAGAAAAAAAATCCAAATTTTTACGTCTCACCTGAATTTTCCCAACTCCCCAAGATTTTGCCAAGTCACAAAGAATTTTCCCAACTTCCCCAGATTTAGCCAACTCGCCATAATTTTACAGAAAAAAGTCCCAATTTTTACATCTCACCTGAATTTTGCCAACTCACCATAATTTTACAGAAAAAAATCAAAATTTTTACATCTCACCTGAATTTTGCCAACTCTCCATGATTTTGCCAAGTCACTCCAAATTTTGCCAACTCCCCAAGATTTTGCCAAGTGGTCCCAATTTTGCCAACTCACCTGCATGTTACTAAGTGGCTTCGAATTTTGCCAACTGCTCTAAATTTTGCCGTCTCTCCATTTTCCAAACTGCCCTGGATTTGCCAAGTTGCCTCGATTTTGACAACTCCCCTTAATATTGCAAAAAACGAAAAAGATTACAAATTTTCATAACTCATCTAGATTTTACGAAGTTGCTTCGAATTTTGCCAACTTCGAGTAACTTTGGGGGGATTTATAACCTCCCATAAAGGCCACCCAGCGTGTTCTTTAATGTGCATAGGGTATGGCTCTCCCGCACACGGGGCCACGGCTTAATGTCCCATCCAACGGATGGCGGCCTTTCCAAGCCCATCGGTGTCCCCTACTGACTGTGGGCAGGGAATTTTGTTGAGATAAATCTCAACTCTGACCCAGCTGGGACTCAAACCTGGGAACTACAGATTACGAGCCTGGCACGCTACTGACTGAGCCACCCCCGCCCCAAGTAGCCTGGTCAGAAGAATCAAGGTTCCTTTTGCATCATATTGATGGAAGAATCAGAATTTGGCACAAGCAACATAGAACTCACTGGAAGGAGAGTTACACACCAATCCCGTGATTATGCATAGGACCGGCCAGGCCTAGCACCTAATGTCCGACCACACCTTCTCGTGGTGCAGGCCGTTAGTACCTTTTAAAAGGGATACTCTCTTGTGGAGGTGAACGGAAGGGGAGAGCTGCCACATTAGTGTGGCCTACTGATCTGGACAACTATGGCTACTTTTCTTTTTTTTCTACCCTGCTGAGGAGTGGTCAACCACACAGGGTCCTGGTGCTGACCATATAAACCTACTGGACTGATATAAGACTCTGAGCTTGATTATGGATCCTGAATTTGCTGCATTGGTGGGCTTCTGTGGAGGGAAAATCTTCAGCTGTGTTTTCTGTTTGTTTGTGGGTTGACAGCCCCAAATGAATAGATTCACAGGATATGTTTATCAGTTGGTGGATAATCCTGAGCAGAGGTCATCGTAGGCACCTGAACTCTTTGCGTTTACTGGTATCGTCAAATTCTACATTGGAGGAAGTCTAGTGTCTTCAGCCTTTAGTGGTGGGGGAAAGGGTCTTAACCCCATGTCTGTGATTAGGGGACTGTTTGATATTGTTGGCATTCGCTCTCTCAATAAACATAGTTCCTTTAAACATCCCATTAACCATTTCTCTCCATAGATAGTTGGAATGCGAGGACTCTGCACAGAGCTTTTTCTCTTGATGTCCTCACACAAGAATTCCACAGTTATAATTTAGATATTCTCAGCTTGCAAGAGACCAGATGAACAGATAAAGGTCAGATTCTTAAAAATAATCTTAAATTTCTCTTTTCAGGGAGGAACACCAATAAATATCACCAAGGCATGGGTCTGCTTCTCAGCATTGTAACATTAAAAAAAAAAGGCATCAGGTAGCAACTGGAAGGAGAGCTATGCACCAATCTCCTGTGATGAATAGCACCGGCCCGGTCTGGCACCAAATGTTTAACCCGCCTTCTCGTGGTGCAGGCCATTACCACCTTTCGAAACAGATGCTCTCTTGTTGAGAAGAAAACAGAAGGGGAGGACTGCCAGATTAGTGTGGCCAACTGATCTGGACAACTATGGCTACTTTTTTCTTTTCTTCTACTGATCTAAAGAACCTGGTTCAAGCCCTGGGTAAGGCATGGATGTTTGTGTTGGTTTTCTGCTGAGGGCTCGCCATTCTCACAGGTCTGTGAGGATGGCAGGACATCAGTATTAAATCGACAGGCTACTGTCAGACCTCTGTGGCAAAGCAGCTGCTTGCGAGGATATTTAGTATTTTAGCTGAGGAGTGGTCAGCCACACAGAGTCCTGGTACTGACCATATAAACTTATCGGATTAGACTGGATTAAGTTTCTGAGCTTGGTTATGGATCCTGAATTTGCTGCACTGGTGAGCTTCTGTGGATGGAAAATCTTCAGCTGTGTTTTCTGTTTGTTTGTGGGTTGACAGCCCCAAGTGAATAGATTCACAGGATATGTTTATCAGCTGGTGGATAATCCTGAGCCGAGGTCATCGCAGCCACCTGAACTCTTTGCTTCTACTGGCATTGTCAAACTCTACATTGGGGGAAGTCTTCCAGTGTAGATGGCTTCAGCCTTTAGTGGTGGGGGAACGGGTGATTGCCCCATGTCTGCGATTAGGGGCTGTTTGATATTGTCAGCATTCCCTCTCTCAATAAACATAGTTTCTTTAAACATCCCACTAACCATTTTTTCTCCATAGGTAGTTGGAATGTGAGGACTCTGCGCAGAGATTTTTCTCTTGATGTCCTCACACAAGTATTCCACTGTTATGATTTAGATATTCTCGGCTTGCAGGAGACCAGAGGGACAAATAAAGATCTGATTCTTAAACATAATCTTTTTGCACCTGAGGATGTCACAGCGGCGCTATCTTAATTTTATCGTAAAACTCGCAGGCGCCATAACAGCGACACACTATGATCAGTCTGGCACTAACGTCTGTAGCAGATGGTTGTGTGTCATATTATTTGTGATCACAATTTTTATCCATTAACATGACAGATAAAATAAATACCAGTGATAGAAGTTATAGTGTGATTGATAGCAGTGACATGAATTTGTTTTCAACAACTGTGACGAAAGTGAAAACACGTTAAAAAATTACAAGTTGCAGATTTTTGTATATGTATATTTTTTTTATTTATTTTCGTGATGTTTCTTTGTTTTGTATGCTACTGATCTAAGGGACCTGGGTTCGAGCCAAGGGTAAGGTATGGATGTTTGTGCTGTTTTTATATTGAGGCCCTGCCATCCTCACAGACCTTCTACTATGGCATATAAATTGACAGGCTATTTTATGTCAAGCAGATTTCTATGGCAAGCAGCTGCTTGAGAGGGTATTTATTATTTATTTAATATAAATTACTGTTATTTTTGTTCCACAAATATGTATAAAGGTCCTTATCAATAAATGATTTTTTGCAGGCAAAAATTTTGATAATATTTATATTTAAAAAATTTTAAGCTGCAATATGAAAAAGCTATTTTTTATCAATATACTTTGGGTAACTGTTAACAGCTATAATTTTTTTTTAGTGCATAGGGTTAAATTTCTCTTTTCAGGGAGAAAAGATAATAAGTCATCATCATCCTCAAGCAGCCACGGGCTACGGAGGTCCAACCAGACAGTGCAATTTAGTTCTCCAAGCAAGTCTGTCCTGAGTTACATTTACTGCATCTGGCCACTGCACACCAATTCTAACAAGGCCCTGTTTGACACTGTCTGCCCACCACATCCTAGGTCTCCCCCTCTTTCTGAGGCCTTTAGGCACACTGTTCATAACCCTATTCGCCAATCTATAATTATCCATACAGGCAACATGCCAAACCAACGGAGTCTCTCTCTGCAAAATACGCTGATTAAAGGAGGTTGCAAACTCTATTTGCCTAACCTCATCATTAGTTACAAAGTTGAACCACCTAATGTCCAAGATACTGCATAAGCATCTGGAATCAAAAGCATCTAGTTTCCTGTTACCTTGTTTACAAAGAGTCCAAGTTTCACTACCGTAAATAACCTTAGAAAGAACCAAACTATTATACAGGATAATTTTAATCTTTAGGTGTATACACCTATTTCTCCACACTCTCCATAGATTCTTAATAGTTCCAGCAGCAATCCCTATTCATCTGTTAATCTCATGCCGCACATCACCATTATCTCTTACATAGCTCCCAAGATAATTAAACTGCGACGCCTGCAACCATTCAGATTAACTGAATCACAGCCTGCTTGACCAATTTTCATTACTTTAGTTTTCTCTCTGTTTATAACCAAACCTACTCTACTACCAGTTTCATCAACAGCTCGAATGAAAGAGTTCATCTCATCAACATCATCTGCCAAAAGGGCTAAATCATCAGCATAATCTAAATCAGAAATTTTCGTATCTCCAGTTCATTTAAAGCCAAAATCTTTCCCTTGAAGTGTGCTAAAGAGAAAAGGAGACAAAATGCACCCTTGTCGAACACCAGAAGTAATGCTAAACCAATTGCTACAAGCCTTACCAACTTTCACACAAGACTCAGTGTTATTATAGGGAGCTTTCATTATGTTAACTAACTTGTCAGGTATACCATATGATCTCACAATCAACCCCAAATTATGACGATCAACAGAGTCGAAAGCCTTTTTGAAATCAACAAAGCTGGCAAAAATGTTTCTGTAACTCTAAACATTTCTCAAGAATCTGCCTAAGTGAAAATATTTGATCCACACATCCCCTACCACTTCTGAATCCACATTGCTCATCACGCAATTGGTTGTCAACCAGATTCTTAATTATATTAAGCACAATAATGCAAAGAATTTTCCCTGGAACAGAGAGTAGGCTGATACCCCTATAGTTCTCACAAGAACTGCGATCACCTTTTTTGAAAACAGGAATAATAATAGCTCTGGTAAAATCCTTAGGAACCATGCCTTTATCATAAAAGATATTCAGAATTTCAGTCATCCAAGTGGTAACCGAAACATTCCCAGCTCTAAGCATTTCTGTAATAATTTCATCTACATCTGGGGATTTATGAAGTTTAAGTTTAGAAATAGCCAAAATAACTTTAGTTATTTTGGCTATTTCTAAACAAAAAAAATTTTAAAAATTTTATTTTTCTAAACAAAATAAATTTTTAGTGTTATAGGGCCAACATTAAAGCCAGTAATGCATCTATCATCATTGCAAACAATGGGAGTACAACTAACCACATTGTTTAGAACATCACTGAAATGCTCAGCCCACCTAGGCATGACAATCCTTACCTTGTTTATCGTTCAATCCCTGTATACCTGTTCGTTTTCTACCACACAAAACATTAACTATCTGGTACAGCTCTCTGCTGTTGTGCTGTCTAACTGCTTCCTCGGCTTGTCAGCCAAGCCATCAAGCCAAAGATTCTTATCAGCAGCTAACTTATCTTTTACACGTTTATTAAGTTCTCTGTAATACTTTCTATTAGGACTAGTAGGGTATTGATTAAGGACATTCCTGCAGTTCTTTCTTTCCGAAATAAGCTCAAGTGGCTTATCAATCAGATAATTCTGCCTCTTCTGCTCCTTTTTTCTTAAAATAGTATTGTTAGTGTCCAAAAAAGCATGTTCAAAATGATCCCATTCTTCCTCAACTTCAGTAGTAAGCGTACCATGACTGTCATAATGACTAAGTAACCTATCATGGTATGCTTTGGCTGTAACTGGGTCTTTCAGAGCTTCAGCATTAAAAGCAAATTTTTTAACCCTAGCACAACATTTTTTAAGTTTAAGTTGCAAGACACTTTTAACAAGGTCAGACGTCAGATCCAAATTCAGCTCCCCTATATGACCTCGTATTCATAACATAACTAGCCCATTTGCTGTTAATTAATATCTAATTAATCATATTCTTATGCAGCCCATCAGGTGAAACCCATGTGTACTTATGTATGTTACGGTGTTTGTAATAAGTGTTAGTTATTTTGAATCCATTGAGTTTACTTACCTGTAGGAGACGTTACCCATTGCAGCTACCAATACCAAAAGGGCCTATTACTCCTCCCCAAAGGTCAGAGTCAGTACCAACTTTGGCATTGAAGTCACCTAAAACAAGGGTAATATCTCCTTTCTTGACACAATTCAAAATATCCTCAAGTTGTCTGTAAAACCTATCCTTCTCATTCTCATCGGTATTCTCAGTGGGGGCATAACAGCAGATAACATTCAAGTCTACTCTTTTTAATTACTCATGAATAATTACTGTACAATAAAGTGATTCTGTATAATATGCCTCTATAACCTAAGAGAGCGCAATGAGTATCACATAATATACATAACTTAACAACACAATTGTAAACATTTTTTGTCTACCCCTCTATGTGGGTTGAGACTCCTATTTTAACAATCACAAAATAGCTGTTAGTATGTACACTTATCATGATATTACAGTTAATTCTACCAACTAAGATATAACTTTAACTCATACACTTAAAGGATCTTAGTGGAGTACATAACAAAGGTTTAGTTACCAAATTGCGTAGTAGGCTGGTAAAACTGCATCGATTGTTATCGTCAACCAGTTGGTCCAAGGGCAGATATAATGGCTCCAGAACAGTCCATGCGACCAGTCCATATGTTTATAGATATAATGAAGCTTAGTTGAACAGGTTTACACAGATTTCAACATAATCCATATTGCAGAACAGTTGTTACACAATCTTATTGGGTTGGCGTAGATGAATAACTTATGGCATATACCTTTTATCTCAGGCTCTTTGCCATATTACATCGCCATTACCATTTTCTGATGGCTTCCATTTCACTGTCCCAACAGCCTTTGATGTTCTCTTTTCAATATATTCTGCAAAATCCTTAACGATGGATTAACTTTGAAATTGTGCACATATTGGTAACCTCCTTCCTTTACTCGTTGTTCTCTTTCTGGGTTATGGCATTTTTAACACGATAAATCTTTAAACATCCTAATTTGGCCATTAAAACTTTAAAACCTAAAGCCCTTCCTTAACTCACATTTACAGTCCATATTTACTCCTAGATGTTACTTGGAATTACGCATTTTACTCGCCTCCCGCCAGCGGCTTCATCAGGCTCAAGCTGTTCACTGTGAAGTGTCACTTTAAATAAGTCTCGCCACCCATGTCATCCCATATGCAATCTTGTGCATTAGACTACGCGACGTTCTGCTGTTGATGCAGAAGAGTCCATGCAGCCAGCACAGGGGGAATGTCAGTATTGCATATTGTGTTACGATGTGTGTGTATGTACAGTTTCTCTGCATATGATAGTAAGGGGGGCAGCTAAAGGTTTATAATTGATATTGTGCATATTAATATTATTTTCAATTATGGTTTGGGCCAGGGCTGTATTTGGTAGTTTCTTTTGAATATCTATTTTATGCTCCTGTATTCTAGTAGCGTACTGTCGGTATGTCTTTCCGATATAAGCATTTTTTCCTTTTAATCTTTCTGAAGGGTCAGGAATATCTATTTGATAGCCCCCCCCCCCCCCCCCCCCCCGGTGGGTTTTCTTGCATCCCTATCATTAACAATTAACTTGTTAATTGATTTTGTTACTGTATCTCAGTATCTGTATCATGTGTATCTCCAAGGCATAGGTTTGCTTCTCAGCAGACACACCAGTGATGCTCTTCTAGGATATGAGTGCATTAATGAAAGGTTTCTTACAGCAAAACTTCAGACAAGCATTAAAGACTGTAGCATGTAATGCTCTCTGATGATGTAAATTAGCCTTTTTAAGATTTTCAAATCTATGAATCATTGTACTTTGTATGAATCATACCTATTCAACTGAAAACGAATTTTTCATTGATCTCTTAAAACAAAAATTTCCATATCACCATTTGGGGGTGTTGGCACCAGGATGCACCATGGGACAAAAACAAACCAATGGAGGACTTGATTCGGTTGTTTTACCTCTGAGTGGCACTATTTTGCACACCATGGGCTAAATGGCCAGCATATGATAAAGGGTCACAAGAACCCCAAAGGCTTGGGGTCACAAGGGGTCACAAACCCACTTTGGGGTCACAAGAACCCCAAAGGCTCAGAGAAGGTTGGGGGAGGGAATCCACTGGAACAGCTGTTGGGAGACAGATGGTAGCCTCCCGTCAAGGCCATCCAGTGTGTTCTTTAACGTGCACAAGGTATGGCTCTCCTGCACACGAGGTCACAGCTTAACATCCCATCTGACAGACAGCAGCCTTTTCAAGCCCGTCGGTGTCCCCTACTGACTGTGGGCAGGGCGGGAAGTTTTGCAGAGATAAGTCTTAACACTGACCTAGCTGGGACTCGAACTGGGAACTGCAGATTATGAGCCTGGCGTGCTACCAACTGAGCCCCCCCCCCCCCCCCCCCCCGCCCCACCGGTGGAGGAAGTGCAATGCTTTGTGCAATGTTCTGCTGGGAAACCCTGGGTCCAGTCATTCATGTGCAGGAAGCAATGATGCCTACCACCTACCAGGTACATTGTTTCATGTCAACAGTATACCACTCTAGTAGTGCCTTCTTTCAGCAGGATAATGCGCCATACGACACTGCCCAGATTGTTCGAGAATGGTTTGTAGAACATGAGGAAATCTTCCAGGTATTGCCCTGGCCTCCAAATTCCCCAGACATCAATCCAATCAGGCATCTGTGATTTGTGTTGGAACAGCGTATCTGATCTGAGACGGCTCAACCACGTAACTTATAAGACACCTTTAGAAAACTTGTAGAGTCCATGCCTCACCAGGTAAGAACTGTTTTGACGGCACATGGAGTACCAACATCATATTAGGCAAGTGGTCATACTGTTTTTAAAAATTAAAATTTTGAATTATTAAAATTTAAAATTTTAATTTTTAAAACTTTTTTAAGACAACAACAATTGGGGGATAAGGCTTCATTGTTGTCAATGCAAATTTGGTTACCTTCACATTTCACCCAAAAGTTTCAAATTTGTAATATAATTTACATCTTTTGCAATTTTTGTTTAAAATTTTACCAATTTCAACTTTTTCACTGTTAGAGGGCACAGTTATATGCATTGGGAGATTCCAAAAGCGTGAATTGAACATTTTATCAATAGCTATCAAAACCCAAAAAGAATTTTTAATTTATCTCTAAAAAGAGTTGGGTTGTTTTACCTCTGAGCGGCACTTTTTTGCACACCATGGGCTAAATGGCCAGGTCACATGGACCCCGAAGGCTCAGAGGAGGTTGGGGGAGGGGACCCACTGGAACAGCTGTTGGGAGACAGATGGTAGCCTCCCGTCAAGGCCATCCAGCGTGTTCTGTAACGTGCATAGGGTATGGCTCTTCCACACACGGGGCCACAGCTTAACGTCCCATCCGACGGATGGCAGTCTTTCCAAGCCCATCGGTGTCCCCTACTGACCGTGGGCAGGGCGGGGAATTTTGCGGAGATAAATCACTCTCTAAAAAGAAAGATGTTAAATGTCTACAGAAGGATAGAGAGACAACAAAAAGAAAACACTAGCTCTTTTTTTTGGAAAATGAGCTAAAAATGAGGAAAAAGATATAAATACCTATCAGACAATGGAAGGAAAGTCTTCAGAGTAAAGCTTCTCTTCATATTCAATTCTGAAAATGTTTCTGGTCTAGATGCTACCCTATTATAAAGAATTATATTACATTAGATATTAAATAACACATAGCATAATTTGACTATGATACTCTCCTGGGTCATTACTAAAAAAATACAATTGTAGTGTATAAAATTTAGTCTGAACCAGGGAGCATCTATTTTGACTTACTTCTGACTTCTGAGCTACCTAGGTAGCTTAATGAACTAGTAGATATGGCAGTGAAGGTTATAAGCAATGCTAATTTGAATACTTATAAAATTCTTGATGTTTCTTCATGGGTTGGTAATCCTATCCAGCTCAAGACAATTTTTTTCCTCTAAATTTGAGATCTATGTTAAGAATGATTTCATATCTTCTAATTGAAGAATCATTGAGAAATTTATTAAGTAATCAAATTAGTTTACTCATATACTGCCATCTACTTCAGGATGCTATTTGTAAGAGCTTTGTTGGCTAAAGACAAATTTCCCTCTAAATTTGATATGTGTTAAGAGTGATTTCATACCTACCAATTAAAAAAATTTGCAGTCATGAATCAGAGCTCTTGAAATCTTGATTTACCACCAATATATACATACATATTGTTTAAAAGGAGTGTTAAAAATTGTTTGATCACAAATTTCAAAGTTTTTAAAAATAATGAACTAGAAGAATGCATATCGCCTCTGGCACATATGAGAATTTCATTTTCTCAAAAGTTTTAACTTGAGCTAGTGGATGATGGGAAAAATTCAAATAGTATTTTATTAGTAATTTTACAACATAAAAGTACTAATCTTTTAATTCTTAAATCTAAAAAGTTGCATTCCCTACATCTCTCTCAGAAAAGTGGGTAGTTTATTGCTCTCATCTCTTAAAAACTAGCACTAACTTTTCAAATTTCTGTTCTATACATATTATTTGAAAAACTCGATAACAACTCTGCCATTTCATATTTAGTGATCTCTTAAGATTATATATTAAAACTACTTAGTATTTGAAAAATGTGAATTATATTTCATTAGTACCAATCAAACTAAGAGTTTTCTAATTATCATTTTCAATGTTTCCAATCAAAACTTTATGACATTCACATTCCATTACCAAAATTTCATATTTCTATCATTAATATAGTACATTGTTGCAATATTCATTTGAAATTTTGGAATTTTCAATCTTTTTCACTGTTAGAGGGTGAAATTATAGTGTTCGAAAGATACTGAAAGTGCGAATCCTAATATTTTATCAGTTCCTATCTAATTCTAAAAAGATTTATTTAATTTATCTCTAAATACAGAAAATTATCTGCTAAAACAAAAAAAACTTTTCCCACCCACCCTGGGTGTAAGAGGTCAATTCATTGTTGCCAATGAAAACATCATGGCGTTCACACATTCCACGACCAAAATTTCTAGCATAAATACGTTTGCAATATTCATTAAAAATTTTGGAATTTTTCAACTTTTTCCACCACTAGAGGGTGTAATTATAGCTACAGAGAGATTTGGAAAGTGCATATCATAATATTTCATGAATACTTATCCAACACAAAAAGAATTTTTAATTTATCTCTGTAAACAAAAACAGTTTGATCTCTACAGCCTGACAGACAGACAGATGAAAAAGAGAAACTATTATCTCATTTTCAAAGAAAATGAGATAAAAATGAAAGTTATTAAAAAACTTGCTATTGTTACAAGTCATTGAATTTTATTATATCTCTAAAACCTGAATGAATCATTTGTGATGAGAAATTCTCAATTGAAACAACGGACTTATTTAACTGAAACATTTGTTAGCAAAATAAATTTTTAAGTATATAAATATTAACAGTCTTTCAACACCTGTTGTCTTTCCAAAAAAATTCAAACAATTTAGCTTGTAAACAAAACTGAAATTTCCAGATAAAACCCAATAGCCAGTTATTTAGTGAATGAGTTTGAATCGTTAATATAAAATTGAAAAAGTGAGAAAAATCAATTTAGAGTGGCAGAAGAAAGTGTGTTTAAACTTGATTCATCCAAGAATTAGCAATCAACTACCTCAATTAATTAAACCTCACAATTAAGGGAATATTTTGCATATCTATTAATTTTAACACTTTTTCTTTTAATTTTCATCTCCCCTTTTTTAAATATGAAAAATACTTAGAAAACTGTTAAATAAATTGAACACTATGGTCTCCATACTAAAAATCATTGAATGCAACCTAATTCATATGGGCAAATGGCAACTTGCATATTTGTACACCCTGTATACCAATAATACAGGAGAAACTTGGAAAAAAATGGCAAAAGTTGTAATCCAGAGACCCAAGGAATTATTAGAGCATTAGATTATCTGTGTAGATATAACTACTTTAAAGTTAATGATGCTATATACTAACCAACTCTCGTTGTCCCAATGGGCGCATTACTTACTGGTTTGTTAAAATAAAAATAAATACACCCCCTCAAGCAGCTGCTTGCCACAGAGGTCTGACAGGAGCCAGTTTAATACATCAAAGTAGAAGGTCTGTGAGGAAAAAAACCAACAGCTACATCCATACTCATATACATTTCTACTTTGGTGTATTATTTTTTTGTGGATCAGCAATTGGTTTGAATCAAATGCATGTTTCTATTAACATGATAAACCCCTGTATATAGGTTTGATGTATTGAACTGGTGGGGACGATCGAAGCATTTAATATATTCCCGATTTTTAGTGTGGATAAATGGGTATCTGTTAAATGGGGGAAATTTAAGTAAGATTAAAATTAATAACTTTTCGTCAGATCCATTTAATTATTAAATGGCCATACCCAAAGCAATGCATCACAACCAAATAATCTTAAGTGTATCAAGTTTACTATTAAAATTTTTATTTTATATTAAAAAATAATTAATTTTAAAATTTACCAAAGAAGAATATTATAGGGGTTTATTATTTACCCATATTTAATATACAGGGGTTTATCATGTTAATGGAAACATCCTCTGATTCAAACCAATTGCTGATTCATAAAAAAATACATGTTACAGGATATCTCGTGCAATACTGCTCTACTACCAAATTAGGACCTACATTTATAAGAAATTAGGTATGCCTCAAAATCTGAACTATACTATAAAGAAAAACCCTAATCATAAAAATAGCATGACAAACAGGATATTAAAATAAAAATAAAAAAACCCTAATAAATTTAGAAAAAGAAGCTAAAATTAAAGCAAATTTTAGCTCCCAACCACCTGCAAGGCAGTCATCATAAATCAAGCAGGCTACGGAGGTCCAACCAGAACTTGCAATTTAGTTCTCCACGCATATCTGTCCTGAGCTACATTTGCTGCATCTAGCCACTGCACAGAAATTCTAACTAGGTCCTGTTTGACATTGTTTGCCCACTGCATCCTAGGTCTCCCCCTCTTTCTGAGGCCTTTAGGCACACTGTTCAAAACCCTATTCCCCAATCTAAAATTAACATTTTCTCTCCCCCCCCCCCTCCTTTTAGGGAGGAAAAAAGCATGGAGGGTAAATTTTTTACAGCCTGATATACCCTGCACTTTTTTGCATTTTTTTGACACAAAACACATTAAGTTTGACATTCATATTCAAAAGATATGGTGAAATGATCGATCATGTTGATATCTCACCTTCAAAAGATAAAAAAAATTTTCAGTGGCAAAGTGCAACTTTTTGAATAAGGGAAGCAATTTTCAAAGCATTGCAAAATTCAGTTGGAATGTTGTTCTGACATGTAAGTGGTGGAACAGAATCAGTGAACCAGAATGCCATTCCGGTTCAGTGATTCTGTGATTTTCATCAGTGATTGATGATTCGGTGATTATGATCAGTGATTCAGTGATTTTTCCAAATCATTGAATTGGAACTAAGTTCTGGTACTTATGTTTCCAAATTATTAAACCGGAACTCCGTTTCAGCACTTATGTTTTGAAATCATTGAGATGGAACATCTTTACGATACTTATGTTTTGAAATCATTAAATGAAACTCTGTTATGTTACTTACCTTTTCAAATCACTGAACCAGAATGGCGTTCTTTGACTTTTCTGAATAAGAATTTGTAACAGAACATTGTTTCAGTACTTGATATTTCCAAATCACTGAATTCAGATAATTCTACAGTTTTTAAAGAAAATATTTATATCTCTCTCTTCTCATATAATACTCTCTGTGACTTTCTCTCTGTGTGTGCATATATTTGCATTTATATTTATATATTTGTATATATATATATCTTACCATATTTTTATATAATCAAAACAGGACATTAAGGAAGAAAACTGAAAACCAAGGTCACATATTTACTTTACGCAACATAAAAAATATTTTGTTTGATATATATATTTTAGAGTGTTCGTCTCTCTGCTTGTTCACCATCTCCTCCTAGACGGCCAGAGCTAGGGCCATCAAATTTTATCTACAGCTTCATCTTACAATAACTTAGAGCACTGTATGGATTTCAACCTCAGAAAATTAGGGCCACCCTCAAAAGTTATGCACAAAATGTCAATACCAGAGCGATGCAGGCAATTCTGCTAGTTTTATCAAATAGCATAAAAAATTTTCATTAAAAAATTCATATTTTTCACAAATATTTTATCATTCTTAATTTTTTTCAGAAATTTCTAGTTAAATATTTTCATGTTAAAGAAACAGATGTTTTCTATCATTGTAAGTGGAAGTACTAAGGCAATTTTGATGACTTCTGGTTCGCAGATCACAGAACTTTTATCTGTTGATCACAGATCTGTAAGTATCAAAAATGACCATTTAGTGAGACACTTAAGATTATTTGGTTGTAATGCATTGTTTTGGGTATAACCATTTAATAATTAAATGGATCTGACAAAAAGTTATTAATTTTAATCTTACTTAAATCAGCCCCATATGGTATATTAATACAGGTAACACCTATTTAAAGCAGATTGGCTATAACTTGGTTTCTTTTCCCTTTTTTCAGAAATATTTCTTTTTTTAAAAATCTTAAAATCTTGTACATAGATAAATACAAATAAATATTTTGTGTATAGGCCCACCTATTTGTTATGGCATGTAAAAAAAATTTAATTTACGAGAATATACAATTTTGACAGATGTTACGTCATAATTTTGCATAGCTCATCGAAGAATATATTAAATGCTTCGATTGTTCCTGCCAGTTCAACACATCAAACCTACATACAGGGGTTTATCATGTTAATGGAAACATGCACTGTTTGTGGAGAACATTTTATTAATAAGCTATAGGCCCACTTTGGATGTTCAGAACAGACACAATTCGACATGGAATAGACTTATACAAATCATACACATATGGTAATGGAATGTGGGACCATTCTTCCTATAAAATATGGCCCAACTGTGCCAGTGATGCTGAAGGTGGAAAGTGTGATCTGATCTTGCACTCCAGATATTTCCACAAATGTTCAATAATATTGAGGTCTGGAGACTGAGGTAGCCAGGGTAGTTGCTGCTGCCTCATCCTCTGCAAAACAACAACTTGACACATTTAGCACAATGCATGGGTACATGTGCAAAAAGGGAAGAATGGACGCAACATTGGGTGTAGGTGGTCCCTGAGAATGGATTCATACGTTGCGGATGTGACATGACCCTGCAGAAAAACCTAAGGAATGCCATGATATGGCACCCCAAAGCATCAGAGATCCACCTCCATGCTTCACAGTCAGAACCAGTTGGAGTGGTACACTTCTGCAGGTTTTTGCCAGATGTACACTCTACCAGTGGTGGGAAACAATGTGATGCATTATTCATCAGACCAGATGGCATGTTACCAGTCTTTACCATCCCTGTTTTTATGTGCTTTGAACCACCTCACGTTTTGTTGCATTGATATTGATAATCACAGGTTTGTGGCATGGCCATAAATACTGACATGATGAAGTTCTTGACGAACTGTTATGACAGAAACAGGATCATTCTGACTGATGTTCAAACTCTGCTGCTATTGTGGTGCATGGTTTTGTGCTTCCGTTGTACAATCCATCCCTATCTGACAACTTCGTATGGCATACACAATTTGAATGTTTGTAGGCAAATTCCCTGTCCTTTTTGATAGATAGTCAATCTCCAATATAGTTCCTCTTGTTACACCTACTATTTCCACCATTCTGGTAACTGAAGCTCCTGCAAGACGTGCACCAAAGATCATGCCTTTTTGAGGTCACTGAGATCTGACATTGTCGACAATTATACCACAACAGCTGTTTCACCTGTGCCAGTAACACTGCTATGTGATAGCCAACATCATACTTCTCCCCTTTACATACCTCACATCACGGGTGATGTCATCCCTGTGATACGAATATGGTGCACTGCATGTATTCCAGTCATCGTCGGTGTTTCCATTAATTTGATAAACCCCTGTATATCACTTTCTACTTAAAACTTGAATTAAAATTTACAGTAGTTGCAAGTTCAAACCTGGGTTCTTCTATAATTACAGGGTTGAATTTTCAATACAGTAAATAGATAAAATAAATACTCCCTCAAGCAGCTGCTTGCCACAGAGGTGTGACAGGAGCCTGTCAGTTTATCCACAGCACGAGGTAATTTATGCTCAGCGACATGTTTCTGGAAAATATTGGCATATACGAAGGCTTGTTTCAAATGAAAAGGGAATTGCACTCTAGACCTAAAACATATTGCCACCTCTAAATCATATTGCCACCTTGTGCCGACTGGTTAGCATGCTTAGCTACTGATCAAAGGTATCTGGGTTTGAGCCCCCACGTAAGGCATCGTGTTTGTGTTTTCTGTTGAGGTCCTGCCATCTTCATAGACCTTCTACAATTGCATATGAACTGGCATGCTCCTGTCAGACCTGTGGCAAGCAGCTGCTTGAGGAGATATTTATTTTTTATTTAATTAAATCATATTGTGACAAATATTTGCAAACAGCAATTCGTAAGAACTGAAGAAAACAGAACGATGCAGAATTTGTTATAAATATGTTACCTTAAGAGAAAATGTCTCTGCATAAACTTAACAATCTGGCAATCATTTTTCGTTTTGTTTTCACCAAAGGTAGTGCACGACACATTTTGTGTACAAGATCTAACAGTAATTGAATGTTGATATAACTGAAGAACAAATTGTTAACAAATTTGAGTGAAAACACAACCTATGTTACACAATTAAAAAAGCACCAATGTTCTTTCTCAAACATTTTAATATATATATAACTTTTGATTGTTAAATTTCCAGAATTTATTTTCTCCAACACCTTCAAAACTTTTTTAATACATGCAATTGCATGTTTTTGAATGCAACAGTTAATTTCATTTGGTTCTTAAAGCAAAACATTTAAAAAAATCTTTATTTTTTTCATTGGAAAAACTTGTGGCTCAATACTTTTTAAAAAAATTATTTCAAATATTTAAGAGCACAACTTTAATACTTTAAAAAAATTATTTCAACTATTTAAGAGCACAACTTAATGCTATACATAATATTTAAGTTTGATTACGTGGATTAAATATCAAATATGTGTATCTTAAGTTAACAATACAAAATACAAAAAAGTTTATGTTAGTTTTGCATTAAAAGTACATTGGTGCTTTAATACAGAAACAAAATATAACACATGCAAGGATTAAATTAAACAACAAATAATTAGAAATCATGAACATTCTATCTCATCTTCTCTTGAGGGCTACAATTAACACATTTGCTAAAGTAGTCCTAGAAACTCTGACTTGGTACATAATCTCACCCCCTCCCCATTCCATTAATGATACTGAACATGTCAACCCCTTTCCATTGGAAGATTCTGGGTATGCCACTGTACTCCATAGAAAGTTTATTATACTAATAAACCTACTTTATGATCATGTGCAATAAAAAAAATTCACAAATACATTAGTAATAATATTCTCATATTATAAATGATCTCTATTACTGGAAGATATTGTGATTGAAGAAAATTTTTATTTTATGTATAAATCATCTCTATTAATTTAAACTTCCTGAGGATAGGTGAGTGATGCGATGTCAAAGGCAGTAGCAGTAAAGAGAGATTTTTCATACATTCCTAGCTTGATTTGCCTAGTAGACTGGCACATCCATTTATATTATACAGAGTAATAGTACAAAGAAATTCAAAGAATATTTTTAAAATGGAAGTTTTTTTGTTCAAATTAAAGTTAAGAAAATACTTTTACTTTTTAAATGAAAATATGGAATATTCAAGAAATCAGTGAAATGTATCATAAAAACTTTCACATTTTACTGAGTTACAACTATAGCCTTAACAGATTATACTATTAGTAATTTTCTATATTTTTTTCCATTGATAACTTTTGTTTTATACAATCTTTCTATTATGCACATATAAGTATTGGAATATGCTCACTAGTTATTATTGCAAAAAATGAGTAGTAATAGTCATTCAAGCCGTCCCATGGCCGACCGGTTAGCACGCTTGGCTAGTGATCTAAGGGACCTGGGTTCGAGCCCCAGGTAAGGAATGGATGTGTGTGTTGTTTTTCTGCTGAGGTTCTGCCATCCTCCCATACCTTCTACTATGGCATATAAACTGACAGGCTCCTGTCAGACCTCTGTGGCAAGCAGCTGCTTGAGGGGGTATTTATTTTTTATATTTTAATAGTCATTCAAGCAAGTTAGAAAATTATTTCAGTAAATGCCATCTGTCTGATGGTGTCACGAGGAGGAGAACGACAGTGATAGGTTTGCCACCAAAGCAGCATTTATCAAAATTAATTTGTGCTTAATTTAGAGGGAGTGAAAATCAGGCAGTATCAAGTATATTTCCCTGTCGGGCATAGAATGGTAAAGGCAAAAAGAGAACTTGTCCTTCCATCAGGCAACTAGAGAATAACCAGAAATAAATATTTTTCATACATTCCTAGCTTGATTTGCCTAGTAGACTAGCACTTCCATTTATATTATACAGAGTAATATTACAGAGAAATTCGAAGAATATTTTTAAAATGGAAGTTTTTTGTTCAAATTAAAGTTAAGAAAATACTTTTACTTCTTAAATGAAAATATGGAAAATTTATACATAAAATTAAAAAAAAGTTTGTTTGTTTTTTTCATTTTATTCATTAGAATTTTAAGGGAACCATTGCTTCCCTTTCTTCGATGGACACTTCGCCTTGATTTTTTTAAAAATCTACCATATCTTTCTATGTGCATCCTAAAAAGTAGGAAACTAAGGACATTAATTGGAGTGCTAATTCAAAATTCTCAGACACTGACTGTCTCAGACACAGACTGTGTCTGTGGTAGTTAGTGTGACTGATGCCAAACTAACTACCACAGACACAGAAGAGTGTCTTTTAACACCATAACATGATAGAGATCTCAGCAAACAATTAGGGAGAAGCATCAACATCGGACCTGTGAAAGCACCAACTCCGTGGAGGAATATCACACACTGGAACTTCTCCATATTGTGTAACTAAAATCTTTCCAAAGACGAATGCAGCAACCATGACAACACAGGTATGAAAAATTAACCTAAATTTCACTGTATCAATTATATTTAACTTTGATTTTTTTCCCTTAGAGCAATGCTGTTTTAGTGATACTGATTTAACTATTATATTTTGGACAATCATTACTTTAATTTCTTCCTTATCTTATGCTCGTTTAAAAAGAAATCCTTATTTATTTTTAAGCACGATTAATTACTTGGCACCTGAAACCAGTTATATGGCAAATAAAATAACACACTTTGGAGTATTACACAATGAACAACTCAACTATCAGAAAGTCTAATAAACTGTCAATTAGCCAATTATTTTTTCCTCATATCATGTGTTAGTATAGCACCTAAAGTGTTTATAAAGCAATTTTACTTTTTAATTTAATTCTGCACACTGTTTGTACCTTTAATTATTATTGTTTGTCATCTTCAGCAGTAAAAGGGGTAATACAAAACAATAAACTGAAGAGTTATACCTTTCAAATATTGAATTTGAACTGCTGATCTCCTGTGAATATTCCTCAAGTGAGTCTTCAGGTTTCTGTAATACCCTACAAAGAAACAAATAAAATGCGATATTACTCTGATACCTGATATTTATAAGTTACTAGTAACTAGAAATAAAATACAGTAGACCTTCGATTTCACGGACCTCAAAATTTCCCGAATTTCGGATTTTCTGAACAAAATTTTGAATAATCGAAATTCTACTATACCACCATTTTCTGGATGTTGACCTTAATTCATGAGACATCTGTTAGGTAGCTCTCACAGTGGCAATACAGTTACATTAATTTCATTCTAGTAGTATCTTTATTTTTCCATATTGTACTACGTACATTGCTTATAAGTAATTATGTGCACTGTGTGTACACTCATCATCATCCTCAAGCAGCCATGTGCTATGGAGGTTCAACCAGACCACACAATTTAGTTCTCCAAGCATATCTGTCCTGAGCTATATCTGCTGCATCTGGCCATTGCAATTGCATCTGGCCACAGAAATTCTAACAAGGTCCTGTTTGACATTGTTTGCCCACCACATCCTAGGTCTCCCCCTCTTTCTGAGGCCTTTAGACGCAATGTTCATAACCCTATTCGCCAATCTATAATTATCCATATGGGCAACATGGCCAAACCAATGGAGTCTCTCTCTGCACAATATGCTGCTTATAGGAGATTGCCAACTCCTTTGCCTAACCTCATCATTACTTACACAGTTGAACCACCTAATGCCCAAAATACTGCGTAAGCATCTAGAATCAAAAGCATCAAATTTCTTATTATCTTGTTTACAAAGTGTCAAAATTTCACTACCATAACTAATCAAGAAAGAGCTAAACTATTATAATCTAATTTTAGTCTTTAGGTGTATAAGCCTGTTTCTCCACACTCTGCACAGATTCTTAAAAGTTCCGGAAGCAACCCCTATTTGTCTATTAATCTCTAGCCACACATCACCAGAATCTGTTATATAGCTCCCAAGATAATTAAAATCAGATACCTTCTCAAGAGTGCAGCCATTCATCACTTTAGTTTTCTCTCTGTTTATCACCAAACCTACTCTACTAACACCGTCTCATCAACAGATCAGTGAAAGAATTCATCTCATTAACATCATTTCCCAAATGGGCTAAATCACGAGCATAATCTAAATCAGAAATTTTCTTATCTCCAGACCTTTAAGGCCAAACTTTTCCTCTTTCAATGAATTTTGCATAACATAATAAATAATCAAACTAAAGAGAAAAGATGACAACATTCACCCTTGTTGAACACCAGAAGCAATGCTAAACCAATTGCTACAAGTCTTACCAACTCTAACACATGACTCAGTGTCATCGTCATCATCATCAAGCAGCAATTGGCTATGGAGGTCCAACCAGATCGTTCAACTAGTTCTCCAAGCATATCTGTCCTGAGCTACATCTGCTGCATCTGGCCAATGCACACCAATTCTAAAAAGGTCCTGTATGACATTGTGTGCCCACCACATCCAATGTCTCCGTCTTTTCTGAGGCCTTTAGGCACACTGTTCATATTTTATTCACTAATCTATAATTATGCATATGGGCAACATGACCAAACCAATGGAGTCTCTCTCTGCACAATATCATGCTCAAAGAAGATTGCTGGTGCCTTTGTGTAACCTCATCATTACTTGAAATCCAAAGAGAATGCACAGTATTCCCTGTTAAGAAACATTAATTAATAGATTCTGAAAAAAATTCATCGCCGCCACGGCGGGAATCGAACCCGCATCTCTCCAGATTCATGCCAGAGCGCGCTAACCATTGCACCACGCGTCGGACAACAAATATTTTCAGAATATGACCTTTTAAATCTTCTTCTTGAGACGTGACTGAGACAGCGCCATCTATACTCAAGGAGATGCAACATTTTCAGTCGTTGCATTTGATTATCAGATTTTAATGAGAAGGTCACTAACGCTACCGCGTTATATATACCGCGTTATTATATGCACAGTATTCCCTGTTAAGAAACATTAATTAATACCTTCTCATTAACATCTGATAATCAAATGCAATGACTGAAAACGTTGCATCTCCTTGAGTATAGATGGCACTGTCTCAGTCATGTCTCAAGAAGAAGATTTAAGAGGTCATATTCTGAAAATATTCGTTGTCCGACACGTGGTGCAATGGTTACTGCGCTCTGGCATGAAACTGGAGAGATGCGGGTTGATTCCCGCCGTGGCGGCAATGAATTTTTTTCAGAATCTATTAACTCATCATTACTTATAAAATTTAACCACCTAATGCCCAAGGTACTATATAAACATCTAGAATCAAAAGCATCAAGTTCCACGTTATTTTGTTTACACAATGTCCAAGTTTCACTACCATAACTAACACTAGAAACAACCAAACTATTATACAGTCTAATTTTAGTCTTTAAGTGTATATGCCTATTTCTCCACACTCTCCATAGATTCTTAAAAGTCCTGGCAGCATCCCTATTCATCTTGATAAAATCATGCCGCACATCACCAGTATCTGTTACATAACTCCCAAGAAAATTGAACTGTGACACCTGCTCAAGACTGCAACCATTCAGATTAACTGAATCACAGGCTGTCTGACCAATTTTCATCACTTTAGTTTTCTCTGTTTATAACCAAACCTACTCTGCTACTAGTCTCATCAACAGCTCGAACAGAAGAGTTCATCTCATCAATATCTTTTTCCAAAAGGGCTAAATCATCAGCATAACCTAAATCAGAGATTTTCATATCTTCAGACCATTTAAAGCCAAAATATTTCCCTTGCAGTGAATATAAATGCACATAACATAATAAATAACTAAACTAAAAAGAAAAGGAGAGAAAACACATCCTTGTTGAACACCAAAAGTAATTATAAAGTAATTGTTGCAAGCTTTATTAAATCTCACACACGACTCAGTGTTATTATAGAGAGAGCTTTCATAATGTTAACTAACTTGTCTGGTACACCATATGATCTCACAATCAACCACAAATTATGACGATCAACAGAGTTGAAAGCCTTTTTGAAATCAACAAAGCTAGCAATCAAAGGTTTCTGAAACTCCAAACATTTCTCAAAAATCTCCCTAAGTGAAAATATCTGATCTACACTATCCCCTACCACTTCTGAATCCACATTGCTCATCACACAATTGCCTGTCAACCAGATTCTTAATTCTATTAAGCACAATAATGCAAAGAACTTTCCCTGGAACAGAGAGTAGACTGATACCCCTATATTTATCACAAGAACTGTGACCATCTTTTTTGAAAATAGGGATAATAATAGCTCTGGTAAAATCATTAGGAACCATGCCTTTATCATAACAGATATTCAAAATTTCAGTCATTCAAGTGGTAACAGATACATTCACAGCTCTAAGCATTTCTGTAGTAATTTCATCTACCCCTGGGGATTTATGTAGTTGAAGCTTAGAAACAACAAAAATAACTTGAAACTGTGTTATAGGGCCAACATTAAAGCCAGTAATGCATCTATCATCATTAAAAACAATGGCAGTAGAACTAACAACATTGTTTAGAACATCACTGAAATGCTCAGCCCACCTAGTCATGACAGAATCCTCACCTTCTATATATAACCTTACCTTGTTCATCCTTCAATTTCTCGATCCTGTCCATTTTCTACCACACAAAACATTAACTACCTGGCACAGCTCTCTGCTGTTGTCTTGTCTAACTGCTTCCTCGACTTTGTCAGCTAAGTCATTAAACCAAAAGATTCTTATTAACAGCTAACTGATCCCTTTACACATTTATTAAGCTCTCTGTAATGCTTTCTATTAAGACTAGTAGGGTATTATTGATTATGGACATTCCTGCAGTTCTTACTTTCTGAAATAAGCTCAAGTTCCTTATCACTCAAATAATTCTACCTCCTGTGCTCCTTTTTCCTAAAAGAGTACTGTTAGTTTCCAAAAAAGCCTGTTTAAAATGGTCCCATTCTTCCTCAATTTCAGTAGTAAGGAAACCACAGCTATGGTAATGACTAAGTAATCTATCATGGTAAGCTTTAGCTATAACTGGTTCTTTCAGAGCATCAGTATTAAAGGTAAATTTTTTAATCTTAGCACAACACTTCTTAAGTTGCAAAACACTTATAACAAGGTAATGGTCAGATCCAATTTCAGCTCCCCTATATGACCTGATATTCCTAACAGAACTAGCCTATTTGCTATTAATTAATATATAATCAATCATATTCTTATGCAGCTCATCTAGAGAAACCCATGTGTACTTATATATGTTCCAGTGTTTGTAATAAGTGTTAGTTATTCTGAAACCAATGAGTTTACTTACCTGTAGGAGATGTTGCCCATTGCAGCAACCAATACAAAAGGGCATATCACCCCTCCCCAAAGGTCAGAGTCAGCACCAACTTTGGCATTGAAGTCACCTAGAACAAGTGTAATATCTCCTTTCTTGACAGAATTAAAAATATCCTGCAATTGTCCATAAAATCTATCCTTCTCATCAGCATCCTCAGTGGGAACATAACAGCAGATAACATTCAAGTCTTTAATGCTTGTCTGAAATTTTGCTGAAGGAACCTTTCATTAATGCACTCATATCCTAGAAGAGCATCACTAGCATGTCTGCTGAGAAGGAAACACATGCTTTGGTGATGCTTATTATCTTCCCTCCCTGAAAATTCTTCCCTCGTGACCTTTATCTGTCCATCTGGTCTCTTGCAAGCCAAGAACATCTAAATCATAATGGTGGAATTCTTGTGTGAGGACATCAAGAATATAAGCTCTGTGCAGTCCTCATATTACAACTACCTATGGAGAGAAAATGGTTAGTGGGATGTTTAAAGAAACTATGTTTATTGAGAGAGGGAATGCCGACAATATCAAACAGCCCCCTAATCGCAGACATGGGGCAAAGATCCATTCCCCCACCACTAAAGGCTGAAGCCATCTACACTGGAAGGTTCCCCCAATGTAGAATTTGACGATGCCAGTAGAAGCAAAGAGTTCAGGTGGCTGCAATGACCTTGGCTCAGGATTATCCACTTGCTGATAAACATATCCTGTGAATCTATTCACTTGGGGCTGTCAACCCACAAACAAACAGAAAACACAGCTGAAGATTTTCCATCCACAGAAGCTCACCAGTGCAGCAAAATAAGGATCCATAATCAAGCTCAGAACCTTAATCCAGTCTAATCCAATAAGTTTATATGGTCAGTACCAGGACTCTGTGTGGCTGACCACTCCTCAGTTAAAATACTAAATATCCCCTCAAGCAGCTGCTTGCCACTGTCTGACAGTAGCCTGTTGATTTAATACTGATGTCCCACCATCCTCACAGACCTGTGAGGATGAGGAGCCCTCAGCAGAAAACCAACACAAACATCCATGCCTTACCCAGGGCTCAAACCAGGTTCTTTAGATCAGTAGAAGAAAAGAAAAAAGTAGCCATAGTTGCCCAGATTAGATACCATGATGAATAATACTCATGGCTTGAATATGTGAATAGTATTAAGCTAAAAGTAGAATAATGTTGCTCAAGAGCTTTTTAACATTACAGCATAAATTGCTGTGTAGTTTAAATTAATAATTTAGGTATGGAATTAGAGGTATTGTGAATTATTGGTTTAAATGTTACTTGGGAAACAGAAAACAATTTTAAAAGTGAGATAAATACGATAAAATATAGCATTCCACAAGGATCTGTATAGGGCTAATTCTGTTTTTAATTTATGCAAATGATTTGTGTGATTATAATTTTTTTCGTAAAATAATATCCTTTGCTGATGACACATGCTTATTTACAGTGAAGAAAATATTGAAATTTTAGAAAACCATATAAATCAAGACTTAATGATATTAAAAAAAATGGTTTTATAATAATGGTCTTTGAATAAATTTAGATAAAACAAATTTTATGTATTTCAGTTTAATTAGTAAATTTAATATTTCTCTCTTTAAAATGACACAAATTAAACTGTACAGAAAAGAATAATTGCAGAAGTTATTTAATAAAAAAAAAGAACACACTTAAATATCTAGCACAGATTGATAGCAATTTGAAATGGAAATCACATGTAACAATTCTGCTAAATAAATTCATGTAAAAAAATATGTTAATCAGTCTTTTCCAAGAGCATTACTCTTGGTATTAATCTTGGTTTAATTCAACTCTTAAATATGGAATTACCACCTCGGGTGGAGATTATTTTGGTAATATACCACCAATGAAAAATTACTGAATTTTACATATTGTTTGATATACTACCTATTCGCAAGCTATACTTATACTGTTGTTTATTACATGTGCATACTAATATTAATGATTTTCCTACATATTAATATTTAGCCATTAGTAACTATAACAAATTGCAAAAGGAAAGAAAGCAGATTTAATTATTACACATTTTAAAAAGAAATTTAGAGAATTAGGTTATGAATCTTAAAGATATAGAAATGTGTTTCAAATGTCTTAGATGATAACAAATTGCAAAAGGAAATGAAGTAGAGTGCATCACTACACACTTTTAACAGAAATTTGTGGAATTATGTTATGAATCTTAAAGATATAGAATTATGTTTTAAATGTGTTAGATCATATGTTTTTGTTACTTTAGTACATGAAAAGTGGAGTTAATTATACTCATTTATATGTCGTCTTTTATAATTGTATTTATGTGGTATTTGAATATTAAAGTTTTATATTTTTATTTTATGAAAGTTACTTTAGGGTTTTTAGGTTTTGCAAAAATTTTCTATTAACCAGTATGGCTATAGGCCCTTGGTTACACACACTGAGACCAGTTTTATTTTTTTTCTTATTCTTTCTATTCATTTTTTTTTGGCTATTCTCAGATTTTTGCATTTTTATATAACTTATCTTTGTCAAGTTACTAATAATGTAATGTATATAACAATATAATTGCTAATGAATTTCAATCTGGAAGAAATCAATCTTAAACTTCAGAGGTTAAAATAAATTATATTTGGTTTGAAAAATTTTTTATTTTTCATCACAGCTCTTTACACCATTTTAGTTATTTATTTTTCAATTTCTATTTAAAAAATCTTGTTTTAAAGCAAAATAAATTTTTGTAACACTGCTATCTTAGATTTGCAAATTGGGACAAAACTGGCATTATAGGTTTTTTTGCATAAATGACAAAATAATTTTGTAAAAATTAAATAAAATATTTAAATAATAATAAAAATATTAAGAATTATACATATTAAGGTAATGAGATACTTCAGAAGACAGGGCAAAAATGCCAAAAATACAGTAAAATCTTGCAATGTTCTTTTCAAAAATGCTTATAAAAGTCTACTTACCTGTCATTTTTCTTACACCCAATTAAATGTTCTTTCTTTTAGTATGTAGCATGAAGCTATTTCTGTTCATTGATTATTTAAAAAAAAAATTATAAATAAGGCTTGTTTATTTCATTGATCATAGCCAGGGGTGTAAATTTTTTGCAGTGCGAATTTCCGCAAAATACATTTTTGAAAGGTTTCCACAAATTTTGAAAATTTTCATGATTTTGCAAATTCCAATATTTTATCACGATTTTTTTTTAATATTCAAATTGTTAAATTTCTGATAAGTTACAAAAGGGAATAGTCAGCTTGGGTAAATTTGACTTTTTGTGTGTTTCTTCTGCTTGTTTTTATGAAATGCATGAAAACATGTTTTGAAAAACTGATATGGATGTGTGACCTTTACATTTCCTCACATTTCATTACTTAAGTGGGTGAGACAATCCCATGACTTTACTTTTGTTAATGGAGTAATGCATTGGGGGAAATGCAGAATTCAGTGTTGGAACCCTGCATTTCTCCAAAGTACTGCTGTTTACTGTAGCAATTTTTTAACGTGTAAACAAATTTAAATTATCACACTCAGTTATTACAGCTTATGTTACTAACAACATTTCACATATGTTCAAAGCATGGGAATAAAAGTCATAAATTTGTTTTACTAAATGCAGTTCAAGTCATGTGTATTGATCATCTTCTAAATCTTGTTGCTGAGATATGATAATGAAAATTCAAAACTGTTAATGCTTTGTTGCGTTGGTTAAATGTAAATTCACCACTTGTCTTACACATAAAACTCATTTTAATATGTTTCTACAAGAAAAAGGAGACAAACCTAACAAAGGTGGTATAAATAAGGTGGGATATTTGGTTCCAAGCTGTAGTCTATTACCACGATCATATAGAAGATTACAGTAAGTTTTCCAGCAGAAAATAGGGAAAATCTCCAGTATTATATCAAAAGATATAGTTGAAATGTGTAAAAATGATTCCCTAAAAGTGATTGGAATCAAATCAAAAAGATTTGTGCTGATTATTTCCGATCACTTATGTTGTTTGAAGTCCTCTTATATCAGCACATAAAGTCTATAATGAAATGAATGATTTGGAATTAAAATTACTTAGCAAAAGCAAGAGTGTGTGATCAAACACTCACAAAAAACACACTCCATTCATGTTCAGAAAAAATTGGGCAATATTTCAATGATACAAAAAACTGCAAATTTCATCATCCTGTCATAGCTTTTTTTAAAAGCATGCTAAATTTTCAATCTCAATTAACTGAAGTCTTAAATATTTCTGTGAATGATGTTGATAATGCAACAATTTAAAAGCCACTTAGCAATGCTGTGAAAAAACTGTGAAAGAATTAAATAACACTGAGAATTTAATTCTTTTCTGGTTGCTTAAAAAAATATTTTTGTCTCGTGGATATTTATCAGTCTTAACAAACATTGTTAATCAAGAGTGATCTTTTTCTAAATACAGAGGCATTGTGCAACATGATCACAGGAGCTCGAAAGAAGGCAATATGATGTGTAGGGACTGGCAGCAAGGGTGGAAAGAGTGAGATCCAGAATCGACATTTTGGCAACAGGGCCTTTCTGCCTGGCAACAGAGCACCAACAGTGGATCCAGTTTGAGGAGCTGGGTGAAGAAAGGCAACCATGTCCATATTCCATTAGCTAAGACACCTTAACATCTCCCAAAGTAACGTCACGTGACCTCACTTGGCAGGGCATTCAAACTGAGACTTGTGTGCTAACAATGAAACCTTCTGCATGTCAGGTAGATTGTCTGTGGCTTGACTAAGCCTTTTGTTCTTTATCCAACAGTGGGACTGCTGAGGCTCCATGTAGCCTGTGCTGTGTTTAATGAGTGACTGTACCAGGTGGGCAATCACTGTATCTATTATAAAGTGTAAATAAATGTATATATGAGAAGACACCTGAGCTTGTGCATATCGGCCACCTAGGTATATCATCCTGACAAGATAGTGATAGGTACCCTACTTCATACACAATCAGTAAAAAACAACCCAGCCAAATAGAGAAGGAGCCTGTCTACATAATGTATCAAAATTCATCATTGATGCTTGATATACAATGTGTGAGTTGAACCTAAAAAAGCTAATGTTTGTGTTCTTTTTAAGCAGTTGTACATATTCAACTATCATTACTTTGTTTATGTGTGTGTGTGTGTGTGTCAGTGATGTGCAATTTTTATTATTTTTAATCCTAAATGATGTGCAAATTTCATCCTTTTTCTCTGCAAAAAATTAATAGCCCTAGTCATATCTGGTATTAAAAATGTACTGTTAGCACAAATCTTTTGCATATTTGAATAATGCACAATTTTTCAAAGGAATAATAAATGCAATCATTCAGTAATAAAGAATCACAGGATGTGTCCTGTAGACATAAAACTCATTAATAATAAACTGAAAAAAAATTGATTTTGGCATGAGTGGGATTCTGTTATTATTGTATTGCACATCTACTGCTTTTGTCAAATGGAGTGATCAGCTTAACCATTTACACATAAAAGCCAATCACAACATTTAGTGTAAGATGACCCAAGATCTGGACAACCAAGCAATGTTCTCCATACATTTGTCTCAACTCTGCATACTGTTCTGCTGTTGCTTATTATATTTCAATATGTTTCAACTTGCATACAATGCTCTGTGTCATTGATGAGTCAATGTGTTGCCACATCATTAACTCGTACAAAAAGTTATTGTTGGGGATGGCAATTACAAATTCAATCATCCACTCTCATATATTGCAAAACATTGTTCCAGTCTGTTGCAGTTCATTTCAAAATCAGGCATCTCTCCAAACAGTTCATCTCATGAACATCGTTTGTCAAAAGGGACAAATCATTAGCTTAATCTAGTTCAAAAAATTTCAGATCTGATTAGCAGCTTTTCATACAGTTAATACTTGACATGTGGCAACACAGACTCTTTAAGGACACAGAGTAGCCTGTGCAAGTTGAAAGATGTGATATGGAATCTCATGATCAACCATAAATTATGATGGTCAACAGAGTCAAAAGCCTTTTTGAACTCTACAAAGATAGTAACCAAAGGTTTCTGAAACTCTAAACAGTTTTCAAGAATCTGCCTAGGTGAAAAAATCTGATCAATATATCCCCTATTACTTATAAACCCAAATTGTTCATTCCAAAGTTGCACACCAACAAAATAATTCCATTAATAACAATAATGGACAGAACTTTATTGGAACAGAGAATAGCCTACCTTTATAAATATCTGAAAAAATGGTTGACTGTTTTAGAAATAGGGATAATAACAGCTCTGATAAAATATCCTGGGATTTTAAATCTTCATTTCCATCTTAACTCAGCCAATTTTTAATAAAATGGCACCACCTGTTTTGGAATTTCATAAAATTTGGCAGGCAGATATATAATCAGTGCATATTATATAAATAAACAGGGCTGGATCGGGGGAGGGGGGAGTGATGGTAAGGGTAATGGAGCCAAAAAATAATTATTATACTTATGCATATTTCAAGAAACATTTTAAGGACTTTTGAAATGGAGGGGAAAATGCTATTCTGTAATGGATATTATATATAACAATATAATATTTAAATAGCTGTATATAAATATCATCTCATATAAATATAAGAAAGCTATATACACCCAATTCTGTTTTTAGTTTTTTTTTACACAACTTTGATTTAACACAGTTTAGAAAAAAATTCCAATTCTCTTTTTATGCGATTTATTTTGATCTAACACGGTTCAAACGACATCTTTTTAAAAATCTCCAATTGAATTTAATTTTGAAAAAATATTCCTATTCTAGAAAAAATTCCTAGAATTTACATTTATAACAAAGATGTCGCTTTTATGGTCACATTTTGCGAAGTAGTTTTAACTTTGAAAATGTACTATAGATACACATTTTGCGCACTCAAATCCCCAAAATAAAAACTACACTAACATAATTACACAAGTTTTCTCTATTTTATTCTTTATTTTATCGAAAAATTGTACAAAACCTACTTCATTCGGAATAAAGTGGCAACATTGAGTTCCAGGAATTCTCCTAACTTTATCTTCAATACATTCGTCAGTCTTGGTCTCTCATTTCACGTTTCAAGTTAGCAGTGTTTAAATGTTTAATGGAAGAAATCAAAAAAGTTTCGTTTTGTTTTTCGAAGTTTTGTGTGCGTAATATATATTTATTAAATTTTGCTGATAGGTAATTTACAATTTTTCATCATCTGATTTATTAACTGCAATTCAAATATTTTTCATAAGCCTTACCACGATGTCAGATAATTCAACTATACAAAACCAAAAAAGGAAAGCTATATCTTTGGAGACCTGTAAATGGTAGCTAGGCGTAAACTGGAAGGAGAGCTATGCACCAATCCCTAGTGATGATGCACAGAACCGGCCGGGTCTAGCACCTAATGTCCGACCCCGCCTTCTCGTGGTGCAGGCCGTTAGTACCTTTCAAAAGAGATATTCTCTTTTGGAAGGGAACGGAAGGGGAGGGCTGCCAGTTCAGTATGGCCTACTGATCTGGTCATCTATGGCCACTTTTTTCTTTTTTTTCAACCCTGCTGAGGAGTGGTCAACTTCACAGGGTCCTGGTGCTGACCATTTATACCTACTAGACTGGACTTGTTTATGGATTTGAGCTTGATTATTGATCCTGGACTTGCTGCACTGGTGGGCCTCTGTTGAGGGAGAGTCTGCCGCTGTGTTTTCTGTTTGCTTCTGGGTTGCCAGCTCTAAGTGAACAGAGGCATGGGATACCTTATATCAGCTGGCGGATAATCCTAATCAGAGGCCATCGCAGGTACCTGAACCTTACTTAGCTAGTTGGGCATCGTCAAGCCTAAACTGGAGTAATGTGTCTCAGGCAGGCCATGTGGCTCTTGAAAAAGTCCACTTGAAAAGGTGGTGCCTGAAGTTCCTACCAGCATCAGTGACTTCAGCCTTTAGCACAGGTCTTTGCCCCATGCCTGCAATCAGGGGGCTGTTTGATATTGTTGGCCCTACCAATCTCAATAAACCTAATTTCTTTAAAAATCCTACTAATTATTTTCTCTCTGCAGGAACGTGGAACGTGAGGACATTACATAGAGATTATTCTCTTGATGTCCTCATGCAGGAATTCCAGTGCTATAACCTAGATATTCTAGGCTTGCAAGAGACCAGATGGACAGGTAAAGGTGAGATACTTAAAAATAACTTTAAATTTCTCTTTACAGGGAGGGAGGATGGAAGCATCACCAAGGTGTGGGTCTGCTGCTCAGCAGACATGCTAGTGATGCTCTTCTAGTATATGAGTGCATTAATGAAAGGTTTCTTACAGCAAAATTTCAGACAAGCATTAAAGACCTGAAGGTTATCTGCTGTTATGTCCCTACTGAGAATGCTGATGAGAATGAGAAGGATAGGTTTTACGGACAACTTGAGGATATTTTGAATTCTGTCAAGAAAGGAGATATTACCCTTGTTCTAGGTGACTTCAATGCCAAAGTTGGTACTGACTCTGATCTTTGGGGAGGGGTGATAGGCCCTTTTGGTATTGGTAGCTGCAATGGCAATGGGCAACGTCTCCTACAGGTAAGTAAACTCAATGGTTTCAGAATAACTAACACATATTACAAACACTGCGACATACATAAATACACATGGGTTTCACCTGATGGGCTGCATAGGAATATGATTGATTATATATTAATTAACAGCAAATGGGCTAGTTCTGTTAGAAATACCAGGGCATATAGGGGAGCTGAAATTGGATCCGACCATTACCTTGTTAAAAGTGTCTTGCAACTTAAACTTAAAAAGTGTTGTGCTAGGGTTAAAAAATTTACCTTTACTACTGAAGCTCTGAAAGACCCAGTTATAGCTAAAGCTTACCATGATAGGTTACTTAGTCATTATGACAGTCACGGTTTGCTTACTACTGAAGTTGAGGAAGAATGGGACCATTTTAAGCAGGCTTTTTTTGGAAACTAACAGTACTCTTTTAGGGAAAAAGGAGCAGAGGAAGAATTATTTGAGTGATAATGCTCTTGAGCTTATGTCAGAAAGGAAGAACTGATCCTTAATAAATACCCTACTAGTCCTAATAAGAAAGCATTACAGAGAGCTTATTAAACATGTAAAGGATCAGTTAGCTGCAGATAAGAATCTTTGGCTTGATGGCTTGGCTGATGAAGCCAAGGAAGCAGCTAGACAGCACAACATCAGAGAGTTGTTGTGCTGTCTAACTGTCAGCACAACAGTTAGACAGCACAACAACTGTTGAATCAATATTTTGTGTGGAAAGAAATAGACAGATATACAGGGAATGATGGATAAACAAGATAAGGTAACTGAAGGTCAATATTTTGTGTGGAAAGAAATAGACAGATATACAGGGAATGATGGATAAACAAGATAAGGTAACTGAAGGTAAGGATTCTGTCATTAGTTCTACTCCCATTGTTTGTAATGATGATAGATGCATTACTGGCTTTAATGTTGGCCCTATAACACATTCTGAAGTTATTTTGGTTATTTTTAAACTTAAACTACATAAATCCCCAGGGGTAGATGAACTTACACCAAAAATGCTTAGAGCTGGGAATGGTTTGGTTATAACATGGGTGGCTGAAATTTTGAATATATTTTTATGATAAAAATATGGTTCCTAAGGATTTTACCAGAGCTATTATTATCCTTACTTAAAAAAAAAAGATCACAATTCTTATGATAACTATAGGGATATCAGACTACTTTCTGTTCCAGATAAAGTTCTTTCCATGATTATGCTTAATAGAATTATGAATCTGGTTAACAGGTAATTGGTGATGAGCAATGTGTATTCAGAAGTTGTAGGGGATGTGTAAATCAGATATTTTCACTCAGGCAGATTCTTGAGAATTGATTAGTTTTTCAGAAACCTTTGGTTATTAGTTTTGTTGATTTCAAAAAGGCTTTTTGATTCAGTTGATTGCCATAATATAAAAATATATAACTCTCTATAATAACACTGAGTCTTGTGTAAAAGTTGGTAAGGCTTGTAGCAATTGGTTTAGCATTGTTTCTTGTGTTCGATAAGGGTGCATTTTGTCACCGTATTCTCTTTAGTTTGGTTATTGATTATGTTATGCGTAATTCACTGCAAGGGAAAGATTTCGGCCTAAAATGGAGAGATGAGATGGAGATCTGAAAATTTCTGATTATATTATGCTGATGATTTAACTCTTTTGGCAAATGATATTGAAATGAACTCTTTTATTCAGGCTGAGGAATTCAAGAGGAACTGAGGAAAAAATCAGATTCTGAACTGTGTTTGTTATGAAAATGCAGTTACTAAATAAAACTTTTTAAGTTACACACGTCATATTATATGAGACTGGTAGTAGGGTAGGTTTGGTTTAAACAGAGAGAAAGCTAAAATTATGAAAATTGGTCAGGCAAGTTGTGATTCAATTAATCTGAATGGTTGCAGTCTTTGAGCAGGTGTCACGGTTTAATTATCTTGGGAGCTATGTAAGAGATAATGGTGATGTACGGCATGAGATTAACAGACGAATAGGGATTGCTGCCGGGACTATTAAGAATCTATGGAGAGTGTGGAGAAATAGGTGTATATACCTAAAGACTAAAATTAGACTGTATAATAGTTTGGTTCTTTCTAGGGTTAGTTATGGTAGTGAAACTTGGACACTTTGTAAACAAGATAACAGGAAACTAGATGAAACAAGAAACTAGATGCTTTTGATTCCAGATGCTTACGCAGTATCTTGGGCATTAGTGGTTCAACTTTGTAACTAATGATGAGGTTATGAACAATGTGTCTAAGGGCATCAGAAATAGGGGGAGACCTAGATGTAGCTCAGGACAGATATGCTTGGAGAACTAAATTGCATGGTCTGGTTGGATTTCTGTAACTCATGGCTGCTTGATGATGATGAGTCACTTATTAACATCATTCATTGAGTACTAGAATGGGATTATCTCAGTTGTCGATGCTGAAGCCTAAATCTTTTCAGGAACTATGATGGAACTGATAGTGGTTATATCACGCAAACTGCTCCCACGATGGGATCAGTGTGCAGTATTCTAGTCAAAGATAGCATTCCTTTCCCATATCTTCAGAATTAAATTGCAACACAGATGGCTATTTTGATTTCCATTTACACCTTAAAAAAGCATACATGCAAAATAAATTATTATTTCAGAAATGTAAATGCCTTTAATGAATACCCTACTTTATGTTAATTTACATAAAGAAATATTACTGAAAAACTCACCATTTTAGCAATGGACTAGTATTTCTTTCTGTGGGAACTTGAAATCTTAATTGTTTCGAGTTCATATCATCTAAAACACAATAATAAAAAAATTATTAGTATATTAAACATTAAATTCAGATTCCGAACTGTGTTTGTTAAGAAACTTCAGTGACTAAAAAAATTTCTTAAATTATGCATGACATATTAAAAAAACAGCAGTTACTAGAAAGATATGCTTTTTAAGAACACCAACATGTTTGCTGCTGGGTGATGTGTTAGTGAATAAATTGATGAAATAAACTCGACATATTCAATATCTACTAATAAATCAGCACTTTAATGTCGAATCACATTTTAGAGGAAAAATTGTCTTGAGCTGGGTGGGATAGAACCCACGACCTCCTGATAACCTGTGTCAGGTGCTCTGGACCACTGAGCTCCTGGCCACCAATCAAGATCTCCTCTTTAAGGTGTAAGTCTATATGTGACATAATTGGAAATGTTCATAGCGTTAATTAGATGAGATCTTGATCGGTGGCCGGTAGCTCAGTGGTCCAGAGCACCTGACATGTTATCAGGAGGTTGTGGGTTCATATCCCACCCGGCTCAACACAATTTTTTCCTCTAAAATGTGATTCAACATTAAAGTGCTGATTTATTGTTAGTGAATAAAAACAAACTCACGAATAATCAAACAATGATTTATTAATGTTTGTTACAAATTTTTTGAATACTGAACAATGCATTTGGACAGTTCTATTCTTTTTCAGTCTTTCTAAATTTCTGATTCTAAAATTCCCTGTAGGATCAGTGCCAACACTAAACTGCTGTACATGCTTAGGGTCAGGGTTGATAAGAATAAAATTCAATAAAAATATTAAACAATATTTTTGAAAATTTGGGCCAATTTTCACTACAGGGAAGCTCTCATCATGCTCTCATTTATGAGAGCAGCATGACTTGTGCTTGCTCATAAATGTGAGCACATGCATGTATTGAAATCAAATGAAACAATATTTGAGCTTTTTTTGTGTATTTCCGATATTAATAAAATGGTTTGATGTCTGATTCATTGCATTATTTTTATGAAAATCAGAGAGAGCAAATATAAAATCTTCACAGGGTGCAAGAAAGGCTACTTAAGGAACTGTACAGGATTGTAAACTAACATTTATTTGTCCTGTTTTTCTGGGTGCTGTTTCTCCCAATGCTCCTGTGGTGGTGTAATCATTGGGCAACAACAGTTCACAAGTTTGAGGAACTACTTGCTCCCTTCTTCAGGTTTCTCTGTAATAATATGTGTTTCAAATCAGGGTTATTACAGCACCACCAATGCAATACCAATTAAAAATAGCCATACAGCAGAAGCATACTGCAATGATGACGTATTCCCCCCTCCCCACACCACCACCACTCATGGAAACTAATAATGAAGAATTTTTACAAAGATAACTTAATACTCTCAAAGAAAAAAAGGCAATTAAACCGAGCCCCCAAGCAAAGATCCCCTCACCATATGTCATCAAAGGGAGAGCATAAAAACATCCATACAATCTTTGCCGATGCAGTAAGGAGGAAAGGAAACCAGTAGAAGAAAACAAGAAGTGCATTCTTGAAACATATTGTGGTTTATACATTTGTGGTCCAATAATTACACATCAGAAGTGCTGACAGAAAGCAGCATCCAAAAAGATTGGGACAAAATGTGCCAATTTAGAGTCCTATAACAAATTTTAGAATAAGAAAAGCATTTAAAATAACATTAAGCATAATATTTTGGAGCCTCAATGAGCTAAACTGATCTGACAGCCCATTTGTTCATTCATTGCTCAGAAAATATCTCTCTGGATGGTATTATAAAAATATATGTTCGGTATTGTGGCTATGTTTAGTTGGTGGTGTACATTTTCTCTGAGGAATGGTATATAACTCTCCTTCCACTCTGCATCTATTATGCCTGACTAAATTAAATCCTTTTTCGCCACAGGTGCTATACAGCATTTCAAAATGCTTACCTTACATTGCATTGACAATAGTGAGAATTTTTAGTTTAAAGTTTTTTTAATTTGTAATAAAATTCAAGGAGTGGTGGCATTAAAAAAACATACTACCATTTGGGCTGTCATTATAAAGGTTCCACTAAACCTTTGTAATTTATATATTGTATGTTTAGTTGAATCCATTATCACCTTTCTTGTTAAGATAGAAATAGAATTTCTCAGTTATTTTTTTTTAATATGGTTTTAATTTTGTGTGTCACTCACTTTTATCAAATACTTTTAAAAATAAAACAAATGTTTTTTACAGTAATAAGCAGAATCAATCAACTAGTAAACCAATTTTACTACTTTTTAGGCTTTAAACCTGCTTTGCAATTTCCAGAATTATTTTCATTTCATTAAAAAAAAGTATTATTTTTAATTTTAATGTATCTGGAGTTAATCCTAACACGTCACACTATGCCATGAAAATAATCTGTGATAGCAGCTCTCAGAGTTTAGTGCACATTTTTAAATAGTTGGATTGCATTTTTTTAAAAGTATGTTTAATATTAATAATTTTACTTTTTTAAGGGCTATTTATTAGCAAAGATAAAAAATGTAAAATTTTATAGAAATATTTTTGCTGTGATATTTAGAAATTTCATGCTGGCATTGCCATTTTACTAAAGTTAAGATTAGACTTTTCAAAATTAATATACTGGAAAATATAAATACATTTTTTCTACCTTATTTAGCATTTTTGTAATATGATTTTGATTATTTAAATTACTTTGTTTTCAAAGAAATTTTTTATCAGAATTTGTTTGGCTTATTCATGTTGTATTCACAATGTGGGTTATTGTAGCTCAGATGGTATCATATTTGTTAAAAAAAAATCAGGAAAAAAACTAAATACACCCAGTTCTTGACTAACTAATTTTTTAAAATAGGAGTGGTTTGTAACTAACATGACTGGCTAAATACGGTATCTCACCTACTTTTCTATGATTGTTTATAACATTGTAGATATAAGAAGATACCTTGGATGATTTCCTTGTCTTATCCACTTGACCCATACCTTGGATGCTTTCCTTGTCTTACCCACTTGACCCTATCTTTGTTCATAATTTCAGCACTTCCAAAAAGATGTTTCACATTTTCCTACACAAACACTTCTACAGGAAGTTTTTTAAAGAATCTATCTATCATATTAGTCAGAACTGGGTGTAAATGAAAGAGTTTAAGTAATGGATCAGAAATAGTTATATAGATTTATTGAAGAAAAATGATGATAATAACATAGCAATTCAATGCTTTTAATTACTAAAACTATTAGTGAAATTGACATTAGTTATAAATCTGAAAAAGAAAAATTGTTGGATGAGATGGTTTCAACATGTAAATTTTCAGCTAATTTACCAAAATATAAATGTCATTGGTTATCTGTATAATTGAACATTGACAAAAGGAAAAATTCTCATCAGTTAATCAGTTAAAGAGAGCAATAGTTACATAAGAAAACTGTTCGGTTAAAGAAGAGCAATAGTTTGCTTCATCTTTAAAGAAATGATGAAAAATATACTAATAATTATCACCATTTTTCATCCTTTGTACTATATGTAAAATTTTGAAAAATTAGTTTCATATAGACTAAAGGCTATTTTAATTAAACACATGATTAAAAATAAATAAATAAATAAATAAATACCCCCTCAAGCAGCTACTATTAACAAAAATCAGTATGCTTTTCAAGACATTAAAAATACAAATATCGTTATTCACTTAAACCTTCCAAGCTCCCCATTGTCTGCAAATATTGACATATTCCAAAATAATAATCCAAAATTGGCTATATCTGTTCTTAGTATAACCAAAGCTGTCTGAAAGGAAAGCCTGATGTCACGTGACCTGCACAGCTAATGATGTCAGAAGTGGGGGCCATGCATCTCATCATTGCTTTCCGTTAGTGGAACTGATTTGTTTCTCTTCAATGTACACATTTTTCAAATAATTTCATTTCAACTGAATGGAATCAAATATCAATTATAAAGCAAATTATAATAAATACAAAGAAGTATTTTATTCTTGCAGGAAATATTTTATTTTCACAGACATAAAAAAAACTTATTTCTCAACATCAAAAGTATTCAATAAACATATTATTTAGAAATACTTAAACTTTTTTTTATTAATTATATTTAATTGTACACTGGATATGAATTCTAAAAAATGAGAAATACCTCAAATTTAAAGCAATTTGTTTTTAATTTTGCCAAAATTTTTTGAAATGTAATATATGAACAACATTAGCATAAATTTGGGTATAAATAAATTATTTATTCTCGGGTTAGCAAAATATATTCATACTAAAGTCAAATAGGGTTTAACAATTATGATAAATATCACATATAGTCTCTCACCAAAAGTATGGTTACATTTCATAAACTATTAAATCTCACATAGTTTAGGTTATAAGTAGAATGCTACTGAGATCAGAATTTCATTCACAGCTGACGAAATGATCAATGCAATTCAATTATTTTATTAATAAGACTAGAATTGTCTTCTCACTAAGATTAAAATCATCAGTATCACATAATTAAAAAAAAATGCCAATACAAACACCTAAACAAGACTTGATTAACAAACATGATGGCATGAAGAAATTAATAGAAAGATTGCATTGAAATATTTACAACTAAATATATTGAAAACTTGCAAAATAAAAAAAAATTCACTTCAGCTATGAGATCAGTAAGAATCTGCAAGACAATATTTCCAAATAATGTTAAATGAATAAAATAAATTAATATTCCTAACAGTGACTATACATACTCCAACAAGAGAAATAAATGTTTGAAGTCCACATCAAATACACTGGTTTCCATAGATTAAGGAAAATCCCTATGTTAAATCAATGGGAAGCTAACGTCAAAGCTCAATAACAGGCATCAGCAACCTACGGCATGCCAAGCATGGCACGTGGAACGATTTTCAATGGCATGCTGAGTAAATTGAAATACAGTATATGATGATCTCATAAAAAAAATTGAATTTTTAATTAAATAGAAGCATATAATTCTTTTAAAGCTATTCCTGTTTTTACATCCTTTCAAAACGAAAGTTGTTAGGCATTGGAGGTAAGAATGTGCAGTATGATGCAAACTAACTGAGTGAGTGTGGAGCAAAAATGACTGCCCTTGATGAAGTTCTATTTCTGTCCTATCCTTTACCTCTCTCCCAACCACCCCCTTCCACCACCTCTATAGTTCTCTCGGCTATCACATACTCATGCCAGTACAGTCGGTTGACTGTAGCACAAAAGTTGGCGTTGTTATTAAGTAATACAGTGCCATTAAAATGACTCAAAAAAGGCAAAAACTTGATATACACTCGTTTCAAGACTTTTTGGGTTGGTTGTTTTATTTCTGATGGGGCACTTTTTTTCACACCATGGGCTAAATGGTAAGGTCACATGGACCCTGAAGGCTCAGAGAAGGTTGGAGGAAGGGACCCACTGAAACAGCTGTTGGGAGACAGATGGTAGCCTCTCATCAAGGCCATTAAGCGTGTTCTTTAACATGCACAGGCTTTCCCACATACAAGGCCACAGATTAACATCCCATCTGACAGACAGCGGCCTTTCCAAGCCCATCGGTGTCCCCTACTGATCATGGGCAGGGCGGGGAATTTTATGGAGATAAATCTCAACACTGACCCAGCTGGGACTTGAACCTTGGAACTACAGATTACAAGCCTGGCGCGCTACCGACTGAGCCCTCCCCCCAAGACTTTTGGACAAATGAATATGGATTCATACAACAAAAGGATGGTGGTGTTTATGCTTTATGTTGTGAAAGTGTCGTGTGCCGTACGTCAAGTGTACAAAGACACTGTCAAACCAAACATCAGTCCATGTTTAAAAACTCTGAAGAGAAAAGTGAAGCCATAAAAAGGGATGTTTCTGGCTACAAAAAAAAAAGTAGTATTTTTAGTCAAGTAATTGGAACCAAAAATAAAGCTACCGAATGTAGTTACAAAATTTCTCAGTGTGTGGCCCTGAAGGGCAAACCTTTCACATATGGAGAATACATCAAGGAAACGTTTTTGAATGCTGAAATTTTGTTTAGTGACTTACTAAATAAAGAAACAGTGTCTCGGATTCGAGAAATACTGGCTTCTGCAAGATCAATCAAGAGGTGCATAACTGATATGGTTGAAAATGTAACGGTAAAACAAACAAGCTGTTGTATTTAGTGTTAATGTGAATGACGTGGCAAGCCTAGCTATAGTTGCATGATATTGTGACAACAACCGTATTTATGAAGAACTATGCTGCTTGATACCTCTTAATGGTACAGCCAAGAGAGAGGACATTATAACTGCATTTGGAGCTATTTCAAAAATCAGAACATTAAAAAAATAAATAATAAAAACCCCCTCAAGCAGCTGCTTGCCACAGAGGTCTGACAGGAGCCTGTCAGTTTATATGCCATAGTAGAAGGTCTGAGAGGATGGCAGGACCTCAGCAGAAAAACAACACATACATCCATGCCTTATCTGGGGCTCGAACCCAGGTCCCTTACATTAGTAGCCAAGCATGCTAACCACTCGGCCATGGAGCTACTGATTGCAAAGGAAAGAACAAAGGATTTGTTAAACTTATTTGAGGATCATATTGGAAGTCAAGTATTGAGCTTCCATTGCATCATACACCGGGAGAGTTTGTGTGCAAAGATTTCGTAACTGTGCTTGAACTCTGTAATAGAAACTGTTGTCAAAATAGTTAACTTCATAGTTTCTCACTCTTCATTGACCCACAGGCAATTCAAGTCTCTTCTACAAGAAATGGAGAACCCATATGCGGACCTCCTGCTGTACAGCAATGTTCGTTGGCTTAGTCGAGGTAATGTTTTGAACAGATTTGTATCATGTCCAGAAGCAATCAAAGTGTATCTTGATGAAAGAACATTTCCCGGAATTGAATAGCGAGGACTGGCTGTGCAAGCTGATGTTTCTGGCTGACATAACTAAACATCTGAATGAATTAAACTTTCGTTTACAAGGGCAGGGTCAAACAGTATTTGATCTTTTTGAGCACTGGAAAGGATTTGCATCAAAATTAGACATATTTTGCCGTGACATTACCACTAACACATACAAGTACTTTCCAAACATAAAGTCTCATTCAAATCGATTTATTGTCAACAGAGATGAGCTTCAGAAGTACGTTGAAGCGCTCAAAGGAAAGTTTGCTAAATGAGGTCAAGACTTCCAAATTCACGTTCCCATATTTTCTTAACTCATCAAGCCTGACTTAATTGATCTTACTACCATCCCATTTGACCTATATCTTTTCGAGTGGATTGATGTTGACAATTTTGAAATGCAACACATTGAATTCAAGGCATCAGAGTTATGGACGATAAAATTTGTAGAATTACAGAAAACTCTTGAAGGAAACTGCTTGGAAAAGTCAGCTGCCATCCTCAACTGCTGGACATCACTGCCTGAAGCATTCACCTGTTTCAAGAAAGTTGCATTTGCTCTGCTTTCGGCTTGGGTTGTTTTACCTCTGAGCAGCACTTTTTTTCACACCATGGGCTAAATGGCCAGGTCACAGGGACCCCAAAGACTCAGAGAAGGTTGGGGGAGGGGACCCAATGGAACAGCTGTTGGGAGACAGATGGTATCCTCCTGTCAAGGCCACCCAGCGTTTTCTTTAACATGCACAGGGTATGGCTCTCCTCACACGGGCCACGGCTTAATGTCCCATCTGACGGACGGTGGCCTTTCGAAACCCATCGGTGTCCCCTACTGACCATGGGCAGAGCAGGGAGTTTGCGGAGATAAATCTCAATGCTGACCCAGCTGGGACTCGAACCTAGGAACTACAGATTATGAGCCTGGCGTGCTACCGACTGAGCCACCCCTGACCTCATTCGGTTTTTGGGTCAACTTATACATGTGAAGATTTTCTCACACATGAAAGCTGTTTTAAGTCCACAGAGAAGTCGTCTAACACCTGTGCATTCAAAAGCCTGTGTGAAGCTGAAAGTGACCAAATATATACCCGATATTGAACAATTAACCAAGGAGAAGGAAGGACAAGGGTCAACTTAATTGATTAATGACTCAGATCAATAATAATCAATGATTACTTATATTAAAATTTTAATAATGTGTTTTATGTTTGAATTATTTAATTGTTTCGTTCTTCAAACTAATGGACTTTCTATCTTAACAAAATATACATATGGCAGTTTTATAATAAAATTTCAAAATAATGTGTTGAGAACTTAAATTTTGCAAAACAGAATATTTGTATTTGTTCCTATTTATATTAAGGTATTGAATAATCTACAAAGAATTGAATAGTTATTTAATGTATCAGAAATATATTAATACAAGATCAAATTAATTTGTTTCAATGTTTGCTGTACATAAAAATATGGTGGACTTAGGTTGGCATGCTGAGCAACCTTGCAACATTACTTCGGCATAACACTACTAAAAGGTTGCCAACCCCTGCTCTATAACTTCTAAAATAAGTTTTTTTGTTTTGAAAAATGTGATTGCAGATAAAGATCCCAATCAATCAATATCTCAATTTTCAACAATATTCTTTCAGTATTTAATGAGTTATAAAAGCTTGAATATTTAGCGATAACAATGCCAGCCACAAAAATTGACTTCAGAAGTTAATTAAAACTTCATAATAAGTATTGTACCAATGTGTTTAATAAAATGAGTTTGTATTTTAGAACTTTCTGTAAAGAATTCTTCACTATTCTTCAGTTTTGTAAGCTAAACAGGCAAAAAATTAGTCATCTCCCACCATAAGAGGGTTACTTCCATTCGACAACAACACAGGCATACCAGTAATAATGTGTCCTACAAATAGTTGTGTTGTGCACTACGGGGTTCATACAGTGACAAGAAGTGGTTGTTTGCCATATGTGTTAGTGCTCCATGAAACATGGGTCGCGCCAAAGATGTGAATGAGTGGTAAAAAGGTGTTACTACGTTTGGCTAAACCAAAGGGCATAGTGTACAAGAAGTTGCTGCCTTTGCAGCTGTGTCGAAAGGTACTGTCCAAAGGGTCTTCCAGCAGTGGCATACATCGAAGTCCACCACTAATCATCACCAGAACAGCAGCAGAAAGACTGTGCTCACCAACAGGGACGGCTAAAGTGTGTCACACACTGTTGGGGCAAACCGCTTTGCAACGAGGCAGGAATTGCTCCTGTCAGTCAATGCAGGCTTACAACAAGCTGTTTTATATGAACACTCCGAAGGGAAGTGCATGCCATGGATATCTGGAGCAGAGTACCATGGAAGAGACTCATGTTAACAGCTCTGCACAAGGCTGCATGGTTACAGTGGACACAATGCCACAAAGACTGGACTGTCGACTCTTGGAAGCGTGTGATCTGCTCGGATGAGTCACATTTTGGTTTGTACTCGAATGATGCGAGGCAACGGGTACATCATAAACCGTGTGAAGTCTTCCATGCGGACTGTGTACAAGGTTCTGTTCAAGCTGGAGGAGGCTATGTGATGTTCTGGGGGTGTTTCACGTATGAGGAAATGGGTCCTTTGGTTGCGGTGACGTCACACTTAAATTCTGGTTCAAGTGTGACGTCATATAGAGCTAGTAAGCTCCATATAGGGCTATATGGAGCTACTGGAAGACCACATGCTGCTTTTGTGCAGCATCTCCACAGTGAACACCAGAAGGCACCCCAGTCTTCCAAGATGAGAATTGTTGCATGCACAGGGCTCGAAGTGTGTCAGATTGGCACGATGAGCATTCTGAAGCCTTCGAACATCTCGACTGGCCTGCCAAATCCCCAGATTTGAATCCCATAGAAAACTTGTGCAACTATTTGGGGCAACGAGTGAAGTGCCATTCCAGCCATCCAGCCAATCTGGTTGAACTAAAGCATTTGCTGCCGGAAGAGTGGATGAATATTGACATCGCTACCATTGCACCACACGTCGGACAACAACACGTGGTGCAATGATAGTGAGTTCTGGCATGAATCTGAAGAGATGCAAGTTCGATTCCCGTCATGGCAGCGATGAATTTTTTTTCAAAATCTATTAATTAATGTTTGATGTCTATCTTAACAGGCAATATTATGCATTCACTTTGGATTGATTTTTAATTATATATTAATGTCTTAGCGACCTTCTCATTAACATCTGATAATCAAAAAGGAATGACTGAAAAAGTTGCATCTCCTTGAGTATAGATGGCGCTGTCTTGGCCACATCTCAGTGAAGATTTATAAGGTCTTATTCTGAAAAATTTCGTTGTCCGACGAGTGGTGCAATAATAGCATGCTCTAGCATGAATCTGGAGAAATGCGGGTTCGATTCCTGCCATGGCAGTGATGAATTTTTTTCAGAATCTATTGATGTTTGATGTCTATCTTAACAGGGAATACTGTGCATTCACTTTGGATTGGTTTCATCTGATGGGTTGCATAGGAATATGATCTATTATACATTAATAATTGCAAAATGGATACTTCTGTTAGTAATACTGTGATGGTCCACCCATTCACTTTTACTTTTCCTTAACCAGTTTTGCTTTATTTACGTTACATTTATCAGTTTGGGGATTTTAATTCGTTTTGTGAACTGTCTTGATCCTCATCCGACCTGCAGGAGTTGTGCATGCGCAACTCCTATCTTTTGACTGACAACTACTAAAAAGCATGTGTTAAGGACACGACTTCTCTTGCGTCATAGCTTGCGCAATCGTCAGTTTATGCTAATGTCTTTCCCGGCATGCAACAGCCATGTGCTGGCTTTGTATGCCACTTGTTATAGTAGTGACGTGAGGTCACAGAGATAGATGAGACTGTTAGAAAAATTGTTAGAGAAGTTAGAGAATAGGAAGAGAGTGTTGTGAGTAGAGTGGTGGAGTAGGGCCATGGAGAGTGCTGTTAGTGGAAGTTAAGATGATGTTACTTTAGACAGATGTGAGTTGCTAATATATTCTACCATTGAGTTTGGCGAGTTGATTTTTTTTGGAAATAAACTTTGTTTTAGAAACTTTTGAATCTTTGCTATTTTTTTTTCTCTTGAGCAACGTTAGTTAATTTTTTTGATTAACTTTAAACTTGACAATCATTTTTGAATTCTTACTCGATAAGTAACATCTGATAATATTCTTAAAGAACCCTATTTCAACGTTATTTGGTAAGTTACTATTGCCTGGTGCTCAATACAGCTATCTGGAATTTGAATAAATTTGGATCAGACAAAAGGTGCAACTTTAAAAGTTAATAATCTTTGGAGCGTTACAATATGTCTTTGTAAGCAAGACAAACTACCCATAATTAGCCTTGGCAACTACTAAATAAATTCACTGTTAAAAATTAACTATAATTTAGCATCAGTGCAATACAGTGGGAAACGTTAGACCAGGCATTGACCTCACATGCTAAGCAAAGAAATTTAGATGTATAGTACAATATTTCAAACAAATGTACTCTAAAATTTTGAAAATATATATGTTCTGAGATAATCAGTCAGTGGTAATTGAGGTAAATAAAATTTGGAATTAATCGGTTTAGATTCTGGCAAAAAATTAAATGAAAATATTCCTGAAGCAGCTGTTTGAGACAGAGATCTGAGAGATGGTACAAATAACACATCACAGATGAAATCTGTAACAAAGACGATATGTCATCCAGAGATGGAACACAAGAAATGAAACATTCTTTTCTTATTCCGAACTTGAATACATGTCCCTTTAATCAGAAGACAAGTTTGCTAATTTCAAGTCACTTCCAGTGGTTTTATGAACTTTTGGGGTGCTTTGAATACTTTGGACCACTTTTAAGTCAAGGGTTAACTATGGGTGGTTTTGGGTCACTTCTGGTTTCCTATTGTGGGGTTGTGGGTCTTGATGAACTCTATACTTTGGGTCACTTCCGGTTGATGGGGATCAGTAGGGTCACTTCAAGGTCACTTTTAGTGGTGTTTTTCTCCCTGTCTTTAGGACAGTTTTCTGGCCTTAAATGGTCTGGAGATACGAAAATTTCTGATTTAGATTATGCTGATGATTTAGCCCTTTTTGGCAAATGATGTTGATGAGATGAAATCTTTCATTCGAGCTGTCGATGAGACTGGTAGTAGAGTAGGTTTGGTTATAAACAGAGAGAAAACTAAAGTGATGAAAATTGGTCAGGCAGGCTGTGATTCAGTTAATCTGAATGGTTGCAATCTTGAGTAGGTGTCACAGTTTAATTATCTTGCAAGTTATGCAACAGATACTGGTGATGTGCGACATGAGATTAACCCTTCCAGTGTCCAGGCTGAGAAACAGGTTTCCATCCAGAGGCCAAGCTATTTTCTCACTATGCTCAGCCAAAAAAAAAATTAACTTTAGAACTTTTTTTGCCAAATAACTAATGAAAGGAATTATGACGTGTTATATGCCAAATTAATCAGCATTTAATTCTGGATTTTCTGAAAATCAAGTATTTAACAAAAAAGATATGTTTTATTTTAAAAGGACATTTTTAGTCATGTAGTAAAAAAATGCATCTGGCAACACAAATAAAAATTTATTTAAAAAAAACACTAATACACAAAAAGGATTACAATGTACATGAATAGAATGGCTATATATTTCTGAATAACAAAAAAATTATTTTTTTGGTTTCAAGAAATATTTCTCTTGTTTTGTACTTTTTTTTCTCAGTACCATACTTTGAGAAAATTCCAGGCTTTCACCCAATTATGCTGAGTCAGATAAACAAGTCAACTTTAGAATTTTTTTTAAAAATAACCAATCAATGGAAATTGGTCATATTATATACCAAATTATACAGAATTTAATTACAAATTTTATGAAAATAAATAATAAGTTTATAAACAAATTTACAAGCATATTGATTTTAATGTCTTTTCTAAAGTGATATGGTGAAAAAAAAAAGATCGCACTATACAATTAAGAATTCCTAACCTGAAGAATAAAAAGAGTTAAATTATATATTAGTTGAAATGAAATTTCCTCCCGAATAATATAATATTCAACCTGAAATATGTTTTTTATTTCTTTTAATGATTCTTTTCAGTATCATATATTTTAAACATGGCCAGTGTTATACAATGTGACTTGGACTTCTCACATTCACAGGATTTTCTGAACTGGTTATGAAATAGAAAAAAAAAACCCTTCCTTGGCTGTTTTTTTAACCAAACATTATAAATCTTTTCCTTGGGTGTTGAAGTTTGGTGATCTTGGCTAATAGTTTGTACACCAAGGACCAGCCCTTCCTGAAATTGCCCTCTCAATCTTGCTTCCTATCCAAGACATTCAATTTCAGAAAACACTACAAACTCAAAGTTTTACTATTAAAAAAGCAAGAAATAATAAAATAAAAATGACATATAACCTAATGGGATGTTAAACAAAATATCCGCAACAACTTTTAAGCCAGCCTCAGATCTAGCATAACTTGGAAAGATCGATAAATCAGCTGATCGAAAGATCACTAACTAACGGAAGAAAATCTACAGAAATTAATTTGCTTCCATATCCAAGACCTCATTTATTTTCAGAAATTGTTACTATATCAAAGTTTTACTGGAAAAGTAATAAAAAATAAAATAAAAATTAACATATAGCCTAATGCGATATTAAAATATCCACAGCAACAAGTTGTTGGCCTGCCATACAATATAACATAACTATGAAAAAATCAATACTTAGCAATTGGCCAAAAGATCATTAATTTCCGAAAATAAATCTACTGAAATGAAAACTAACTAAGGTTTAAACAAAAAAAAAATACTAATTTTACAAAGAGTATCCAATATGCTGGTCCAATATTGTAAAAAACACTTATAGCACACAGAACAGAGATAGCATGTGTCAGCCATCTGCGTCTTGTTTGACTCAGTGAAGCATAACTAATTAAATGCAGGTGCAACCAGAATTTCTAAGAAGCAGGTATTTACTTTCAGTTTCAATATGAAAGATGCTGGGAAAAATGATATAACTTGGGAATACTAAAATAGGTTTACGACAGAAAAGAGTGTGAAACGGAAAAAAAAAAAATGGTGGTACATATTCTGCAATTACTTCCAAAATCTATCTTTTTTTTTAAATAACAGTTTTTCTGTTACTTTTTACGAGATTTTCGAAAATTTAAGGAAATATTTGTTGATAATAGTTTAAATCAAACTTGTGAGCTTAAATCTGAAAGTTGCTTCAGCAAATAGGAATGTTAAAAAGCAAATAGGCAATACCGTTTAGTGCTTCTAAGAAATGGCAATCAGATGGCTTTGCAAAATTATTTATATTGTAGTTTAATAAAATACGCATCAAATTAAAAAACTATAAATTATTTTTGAAGTCTGAATGATATATTTCAATAAGATATATATATATAATTATAACAGCAATTTTTATTTTTTTAAAATCGATTTTTTCTGTTGTACTAAAAACGTATACGTCCTTGGCCCATTCATTCAGATTTCCCAGACGTATACAGATGACGTGGACACTAGAAGGGTTAAAAGATAAATAGGAATTGCTGCCTGGACTTTAAAAATCTATGGAGAGAGTGGAGAAATAGGCATATACACTTAAAGACAAAAATTAGACTGTATAATAGTTTGGTTCTTTCTAGGATTAGTGAAATTTGGACACTTTGTAAACAAGATAACAAACTTGATGCTTTTGATTCTAGATGCTTACGCAGTATCTTGGGCATTAGGTGGTTCAACTTTGCAAGTAATGAAGAGGTTAGGGAAAGGAGTCAGCAACCTCCTTTAAGCAGCATATTGTGCAGAGACTCCATTGGTTTGATGATCCATGTTGCCTGAATGAATGTGTTGTAAGAAATTATTTCAAATCATGCTTTTACAGGCATCATCAAATTCTACATTGGAGGAAGTCTTCACGTGGAGATGGCTTCAGCCTTTTACATTGGGGTAACGGGTCTTCGCCCCATGCCAGCGATTAGGGGGCTGTTGATATTGTCGGCATTTCCTCTCTCAATAAACATAGTTTCTTAAAAACATCCCATTAATCATTTTCTGTCCCATAGGTAGTTGGAATGTGAGGACTCTGTACAGAGCTTATTCTCTTGATGTCCTCACACAAGAATTCCACCATTATAATTTAGATATTCTCGGCTTGCAAGAGACCAGATGGACAGAAAAAGGTCAGATTCTTAAAAATAATCTTAAATTTCACTTTTCAGGAAGAGAACAGTCATGGTTTGCTTACTACTGAAGTTGAAGAAGAATGGGGCCATTTTAAACAGGCTTTTTTGGAAAATAACAGTACTCTTTTAGGAAAAAAGGAGCAGAGGAGGCAGAATTATTTGAGTGATAAGGCACTTGAGCTTATTTCAGAAAGAAAGAAATAACTGCAGGAATGTCCTTAATACCCTATTATTATTATTTCGAGTCCCAGTCTCCCGTGTGTGGGAGACTGGGACTCGAACCTGAGAACTACAGATTACGAGCCTGGTGCGCTACCGACTGAGTCCCCCCTCCCCCCCACCCCCAGGTTAGGCAAAGGAGTCAGCAACCTCCTTTAAGCAGCATATTGTGCAGAGAGAGACTCCGCTGGTTTGGCCATGTTGCCCATATGGATAATTATAGATTAGCGAATAGGTTTATGAACAGTGTGCCTAATGGCTACAGAAAGAGGGGGAGACCTAGGATGTGGTGGGCAGACAATGCAGCAGATGTAACTCAGGACAGATATGCTTGGAGTATTAAACTGCATGGTCTGGCTGGACCTCTGTAGCCCAAGGCTGTTTGAGGATGATGAATAAAAGGATTAAGTTGGGTTGTTTTATTTCTGAGGGGGCACTTTTTTGCACATCATGGGCTAAATGGCCAGGTCACATGGACCCCAAAGGCTCAGAGAAGCTTGGAGGAGGGGACCCACTGGAGCAGCTGTTGGGAGACAGATGGTAGCCTCCCGTCAAGGCCATCCAGCCTGTTCTTTAACGTGCACTGGGTATGGCTCTCCCGCACACGGGGCCATGGCTTAACTTTCCCAGCCAACAGACAGCGGCCTTTCCAAGCCTGTCAGTGTCCCCTACTGACCGTGGGCAGGGCGAGGAGTTTTGCGGAGATAAATCTCAATGTTGACCCAGTTGGGACTCAAACCTGGGAACTGCAGATTACGAGCCTGACGCGCTACCAACTGAGCCATCCCCGCCCCAAAGGATTAAGTTAAAAGCTTGATTAGCAGCCAGTAGATCACTGGAACTTATATTTTATTAAGTGGTTGTAGCATTTATTATATTGCATATATTGCAGTTCTCATAAGGTTACAGATTATATTTTGCATCCAGCTCAAAACAATTTTTCTGCTAACTTCAATACCATTCTTCTTTGATCTGCAGCTCATTGTGAACCAAAATTTTTGATTAAGTATACTCTGGATAATTTTGATTAAGCATACTATGGTATACTTATCAAAGTAGAGAATATTATAAATGCAACATATTTGTATTCTTTAAGAAACTTTGATACTCTAAAGTATAATTCTGCAGAGAATAGAGGAAAGAAAATTTTAACAGGTACATCTTTCAGATATTTACCATTAAGCATAGAAGCTCTTTCATTAGGCTTAATTGATTTAACTTCTAGTTCCTCTTTCCCTATTTCTTCATCTTGCTCCATAGCATCATCTAAAACATAAAATTATATTAATGAACATATTAATGCTTCTTAATAGTTTTATCAATATAAATGGCAAAATACGAAAATCAGAAAAAAATATTTATTTGCACCATATAAACATGCATCTTAGAAATTTACTTCTAAACAGAAACACTAAATGTTATAAAGGGTTAACTTGTAAACAGGTGTGCTTCTTTCTGCCACATTAATAGATGCAATGATCCATTATTTCTCTGTGGCTGAATGGTAATCCTCCTAAGAAGTTTTGTTCTAAACTAGGGGGTGTGAAACCTGTGACTGAGGACACATCCAGCCAGTCAAATGATTCTATCCAGTCCATCATTGTATTTAGTAATAGGAAAAAAAAAACATGATATATTGGCTCACTGCAATCTGTCCACCTTCCAGGAGAATTAGGCACATACAGAATTTCATCATATATGTTATGGTTGTTTGTGTCAATAACAATTAGGTTTTTTTATTTTTGTAAGATATACTTACGAGCTTATATTAAACCTCTGCTAAATTCAACTGATGTACAACATTCACTCTCAACAAGTCTTGCTCAATGACACACTCTGAAGGAATTAAATGGAGGCTGCTCTCCTAGTCACCATCCTCATAATTAGTACTCAGAAAAATGGAGATGTAATAGCCAGAGATAATAGCACCAATGGTAAAGAAAGGGTTAGATGACATTCATGCAGAAAGAAAAGTACAGTATTGCAATGGCCTGCAATCCTTTTAACCCTTCCAGTGTCCAGTCTAAAAAAAACTGGTTTCCATCCAGAGGCCAAGCTATTTCCTCCCTATGCTCAGCCAAAAAAAAATTTAACTTTAGAACTTTTTTGTCAAATAACTAATGAAAGGAATTATGGCATGTGATATGCCAAATTTATCAACATTTAATTCTTGATTTTATGAAAATAAAATATTTAACGAAAAGGATGACAAGTTTCATTTTGATAGAACTTTTTTTAGTCATTTAGTAAAAAAATGAATCTGGCAACACAAATAAAAAATTATTAAAAAAAAACTAATAGGCAGAAATGAGTATAATGCACATGAGTAGAAATAATAATATAATATTCAATCTGAAATATGTTTTTTAATTCTTTTAATGAGTCCTTTCAATACTGAATATATTTTAAACATGGCCAGTTATACAAAGTGACCTGGGCTTCTCACATTCATGAAATTTTCTGAACTGGTTATAAAATAGAAAAAAAAAAAAACTTCCTTGGCTGCTTTTGTTTACTAAACATTATGATTTTTTTTCTTTGGGTGTTGAAGTTTGGCAATCTTGGCTAAGTACAGAAAGGTTTGTGCACCAAAACAAAAAAATAAACAGCATAATATTGTTTGTGTAGCACAGCCAAGATACTAGAGACTATCCCACATGACAGCTGATTTCCGTAGCAAGGAAATCTATTTTGCTTCCGTAATCCAAGACATTCATTTTCAGAAAACGATACAAGCTCAGAGTTACTTTACTAAAAAAAAAAACAAGAAATAATAAAAAAAATTATATATAACCTAATTGGATGTTAAATAAAATATCTGCAACAACTTTTAAGCCAGCCTCCAATGTAGCATAACTCAGAAAGATCAATACATCAGCCGACTGAAAGATCGCTAACTTACAGAAATAAATCTACAAATGAATTTGCTTCCTGTAGCAATTCATTTTAAGACCTCATTTATTTCAGTAAATGATACCAGATCAAAAATGATGCCATAAGATGTAGCATAACTGTAAAAATTCAATACTTATCGATCAGCCAAAAGATCACTAATTTACAAAAATAAAACTACTGAAATGAAAACTAAAGTGAATAAAAAAAAAGTAAATACTAACTTTACAAAGGGTATCCAATATGCTGCACTAATACTAAACAACATGGGAGTCACTTATAGAACATGAAACAGAGATAGAGTGTATCAAACACCTGCTCCTTGTTTGCCTCACTGAGCCATATGTAATTAAATGCAGCGGCACCCAGAATTTCCAAAAAGGATGTGTTTTACTTCCAGCTTCGATTTTAACAGTGGGAAATTTGCATAGAATGCTGGGAAAAATGATAAAAATAATTTTGGGAAAAACTGAAATAGGTTTATGACTTGCATATTAGGTAGAGAGTTGTAAGAGACAAAAAGTGCTTTGATGACAAGATTTTTGTTTTTGACATTCACACTTCCTTTCTAACTGTGCTATTAGCATGTTAAGTAGATAGCTCAGTAGGACAATTCTTCCCAATTTTTCAACCCCTCCCCCTTGGTTCAGGCATCTTTATAAATAAAAAAAATTAAATACTCCATCAAGCAGCTGCTTGCCACAGAGGTCTGACAGGAACCTGTCAGTTTATATGCCTTAGCAGAAGGTGTGTGAGAATGGTGGAACCTCAGCAAAAAAAAGACACATCCATGCCTTACTCAGGGCTCGAACCCAGGTCCCTTGCCTGATGCATTTTTTTTTTACCACGACTCAAAAAGAGTCCTATTAAAATAAACCTAGGCATATTTTTATTAAATATTTTATTTTCAGAAAAATCCTGAATTAAATGCTAATTAATTTGGCATAAAACATGCCATAACTTCTTTCATTAGTTATTTTGCAGAAAAAGTTCTAAATTAAATTTTTTTCTCCCTGATCATAATTGAAAAAATAAGATAGAAAGTATGTGCAGTTCTATAATTATCTTGCAATCTAAACAAATTGCAAGATCTAGGGGGAAAAGGGGGGGGTAACAATGCAATTGAGTGGAAAAAGAGTAAAGGGAGAGGGAGGCAAAAGATTGGATTTCCATTACAGTGTAACATTTTTTCATTCATTTTAGAGGTTTGAAAAAATTTTCTTGAAAAATGCACTTGTTTAATAATTGTTTGGCTCAATTATCCTTACTATCATTTGCAAAAAAAAAGAAATTCTCTAGATCCAGCTTTTCTTGCAATCTATAACCTAGCTAACTATAATTGCTTGCAATCTATAATTAGCTAGAGATAAAAGTAGCCATTTCTTAAAGATTTCAAGATGCTGAACATGAATATGACAATGAAAATGCAAAATTGGCTACGATTTCTGAGAAATCTGCAATATTTTTTTACATAATAGAGTAACATGTACATATGACATATATCAGTAAAACTCCGCTTCTACTTACGACTCGCTATGCCCTTCACTTGTACAGCTGCTCAGAATCATCTCTGGTGAGTGTCCAACAGTAGTCAGCCAACATTGAAGTGGACCAGTTTCCCTGGTATTGTTTCTACATCATTGCGATGTCCTGGTGAAAAATCTTACTGTGCTCATCACTGTTGTCATCATGCCACAGTTGTCGGGGAAGAAATCTAAGTAGGAATGGAAAAAGTGGGTCTTTAAGGACATATTGCAGCCAAGTTTATTATTCAGAGACAATATGTTCTTAACCAGTTTCTTGTAGCTGTGTGCCCTGACATTCCCGAGGAATTTAGTTGACACCAGACGAAGTGTGTCCCAAGCCTTTTCCTAGTCACTCTGAAGCAGGTTGTCGAACATTGGTCTCTGAACAGCTTGCAGATCTGAGGACCCACAAAAATTTTCTCTTTAATTTTCACTTCGCTGAGTTGAGGGAATTTGTCAGCCAAGTACTTGAAAGCTGATGCAGTCCAGTCCATGTGTTTTACGAAGTTTTTCATGACACTGAGTTTGAGGTATAGGGATGGGAGCAGGATTTTCTGCCAGTGCTGGGTGCTCCACATTCTTCTCACTGACTTTCAGAGATTTCCTCTGAGACCAATTTCTCTTCACCTAATGTAAAGTCTTTACTCAGCTGTCCAAATTCACATAAGAAACAGCAGTACTTCGTATATCCCAGCTGCAGACTCATCAACAGCATCAGTATTTGCAAGATAATTATAGTTTACTGCTGTACAGTTACAGATGTTTTAGGTTGTCACAGGTTTCTTTTATGTAGACAGCATGTCCGACCGGAATGGATGGAAGTCTATTTCCATTATGCAGCAACAGTGCCTTGAGACTCAGTTTCGAGGAGTCTATGAATAGTCGCCATTCTTGAGGGTCATGTTTGATTCTGAGGGCATTCAGCCATCTACATTGGAGCAGAACACAAGGTCATCTTCCTTTCTGAAATAAGGCACAAAATGCTCATGACGAGTTCAAAACAAATTCACTCAGACATTTTACTTGGGAAGATTCCATTCTTTAAGTCTTCATCCAAGTAACTCTGCTTTGGCCTTGGGCAGCTCCAGATAGCAAACAAGATCATTCATTTCTTCTTCAGTGAGAATGTGTGGTGCAGATGATGCACCGTGGCAGACATATGGATCATCATTAGACGTGAAGGCTGTGGAGAACCCGACATCAGTTCGCCTCCCTCCTTATCGTCTGAATATATGGAAAATTCTTTTGGAGGTTCGGGAATGGGAGGGCCTTCACCATGCAGAACTGGTCGGAGAGCAGATTGTATATGCAGATCAATTGTCCACTTCTTTTTCCTTGTGGTGCTGCAGAAACAGGTGGAACAATGCAGAAGTAGCAGTCATTTGCGTGATTGCTTGGCTCTCTCCAAACCATAGGAACAGCAAACGGCATCGCCACTTTTTCGCCTTTCATCCACTTCATAAGATTTCTTGCACACCTACTGCCGCATATGTGTGGGGCCCAGGCCTTGTCCTGGTCCCCGATCTTGCATCCAAAATAAAACTGATACACTGCTTTCACTATTGGAGTGATGTCCTTTTCTGGCTTGCAAACATCACTTCCCTGCAAATGTAACAAAATGCATATGCATTTTTAACAGTTATGAGGCATCACTACTGCTGGATCGCTCAAAAGACCTGCTCACCCTACAAGACGTCGCTTACAACTAACGATTGCATCATCTTTTGTCCATGATCAAAAGACCTGCTCACCCTACGAGCCATCGCTTACAACTAATGATTGCATCATCTTTTGTCCATGATCATAAAGCTGCGATGTCATGACTCAACTACATTGCATCAGACAATGATGCAATACCTCCAGGGGTTGTGTTATGGCAGGCTGATGCAATACAACACAATATGTTGCAATCTGGAGTTTAAAATGCATTGTGGCAAAATGGTTACCTATGTACTCAATGCGGACTGAGTCGTTTATACATGACAATCTCTCTCTCTCTCCTAAACAAGAGTCAATCGACAAATTTTATTGTCATTTTCATGTTCAGCACCTCGAAATTAGTAAAGATTGGCTATTTTCATTTCAAAGCCTTTTTGTGTGTTGCCCAGTGTAATTAAGCCACAGATAGGGAGTATGAAATTCGCTTCCCTTGCCTATTTTTTTTGACTAGAGGGCCGTAAACGTTTAAAATACTTCTGGTTATAATACAATTCATTACTATAGTATTATTTAACCTTTACAGGGTCTGTTCCCCCCCCCCTCCCCTTTAAAAAAGCAACTCCTGAGCCTTATTACAAAACAATGAATGAATGCTCACCCATCTGCCTGCCAGCCTACAAAATCTTCATTCAGCCTTCAGCTAAGGAGGTCCTACCAAACACGTAATTTTGTTCTCCATGAATGTCTTGTCTGTCCTGAGCTATACCCTGTTGCATTTGGCCACTGTATGCCAATTCTAGCAAGGTCCTGATTGACATTGTCTGATTGACAACATCGAATCCTAAGTCTCCACCTTTTCCTGAGGCATTCAGATATACTGTTCATAATCCTATTCATCAATCTGCAGCTATGCATAGGTGCAAAATGGTCAAACCAAATCAGTCTCTTTGCACAATATACTGTTCAAAGGAGATTACTAACTCCTTCTAACCTTATCATTACTTACAAAGACAAATCACCTAATGCCCAAGATACTGTGTAAGTATCCTGTTTGCAAAGGATCCATGTTTTGCTACCATAATTAACCTTAGAAAGAACCAAACTATTATATAGCCTAATTCTAGTCTTCAGGTGCATACTTATTTCTCCACATTCTCTATAGATTCTTAAAAGTCCCAGGAATCCCTATTCTTGTATTCATCTCATGTCACACATCACCAGTATCTATTACATAGCTCCCAAGATAATTAAATTGAGGCACTTGCTCAAGAGTGCAGTCATTCAAAGCAACTGAAGCACCATTTGCTTTATCAATTATCACCACTTTAGTTTTATCTCTATTTATTATCAAACTTACACTATTACCAGTCTTATCAACATCGTTAACCAAAAGGGCCAAATCATCAGCATAATCCAAATCAGAAATTTACAAATCTCTAGACCATTTAAGCCCAAAATGTTACTTTGGCAGTGAATTCCACATAACATAATAAATAACTAAAGAGGAAAGGAGACAAAATGCTCTCTTGTCAAACACTATAAAAATAATCAGCTCTCCCACAGGAGGGCTTATTATTGTGCCAAAGAAATCCTTTTTGCTTTTGTATTCAAGACCTCATTCATTTTCAAGAAACAACACAAAATAATTTTTTTTACTGGAAAATGAAGAAATAATAAAAGAAAAATTAACATATAACCTAATGTGATGTTAAATCAAATATCCACAGCAACAAGTTGCAAGTTTGCCATCCGATGTAGCATAACTGAGAATAATTGACAATAATAGATCAACCAAAAAAAGATTGGTAATTTATGGAAATAAAATAAATCTACAGAAATGAAAACAGAGGTTTAAATATAAAATTATAAATACTAACAAGATGCATGATAAATTTAATCCAAAGTATGAGAACAGTGCTTGCTGTAAACATTTTATAGCCACTTGACTGCCACATATGCCAGCAATTAAGTAGATCACGGCACCTGGCTCTCACCCATAACACTGCTGGCAGTTTCACAATAACAAGCTCTGGCTTACAGTTCTGATTTAAAGAACAGGGACTATGCATAGAATGCTGGAATAAGTGATATCACAATTAATATTAAAATAGGTTTAAGGCAGAAAAGAGTGTAAAACTGGGGGGGGGGGGGCAGAGATATTTACTTCACAATTACTTCCATAAATTCGGTTTTTAAAAATAGCGGTTTTTCGTTAATTTTCAGATTTTTGAAACTTTAAGGAAAATTTTGTTGATAATATTTCAAATCAAACTTGTGAGCTTAACCCTTTGCATTCAATAGGTGCTGCTACAGCAACATACTAATACTATTTAACAATCGTACTAAAAAAACATCTGGAGTGCAAAGGGTTAAATCAGAGAGTTGCTTCAGCACAGAGTAACATTAGTAAACAAATCGGCAATACTGTTTAATGCTTCTAAGAAATGGCAATCAGATAGCTTTAACAAATTATTTATATTGTAGTTTACTGAAATGTGCATCAAATAAAAAAAAAGAAAATATTATTTTTCAAGCTTGAATTACATATTTTTAAAAGATATCTGTAAGAAAATATTCAAATGGCAATTTTATGTTTTTTAAAAATCGAAGTTTCATGTGTTGTACAAAAGACATCTATGTTCATCTTGGGACTCTCATTTCAGATTCTGTCAATGTCTATGGTCGTCAGGGACCTTGGAAGGGTTAAAGCAAGCAAAGCATATATCTTCATTACGAACAATAGGAGTAGAAATAACCACATTGTTTAGAACATCTCTGAAATACTCAGCCCACCTAACCATGGCAGAATCCTCGCCTTCAACACATTATGATGTTTATCCCTGTGTACCTGTCTGTTTGTTCCCAAATAAAGATTAACTATCTCATACAATTCCCTGCTGTTGTCCTGTGTAACTGCTTCCTCTGTTTCGTCAGCCAAGCTATCAAGCCAAAGATTCTTATAAGCTGTTAACCGATCCTTTACACATTTATTAAGCTCACTATAATGCCTTCTGTTAGGGCTAGTAGGGTGTTGATTCATATTAATCCTGCACTTCCTTTTTTCCAAAAATAAGTTCCATAGCCTTATCACTCAAATAATTTTGTTTCCTCTGTTTCCTTTTACCCAAAAGAGTATTGTTGGTTTTAAGAAAAGCCTGTTCAAACTGACCCATTCTTTCTCAACTTCAGCAGAAAGCAAACCATAATTATTATAATGACTAAGTAGCCTACCATGGTATGCTTTGGCTATATATGGAAGAATTTCAGAGCTTCAGTGTGAAAAAGATAATTCTCTTGACCTTAGCACAATTGTAATTGTAATCCTTAAGCTTCAATTGTAAAACACTTTTGACCAAATAATGGCCAAAAGTGTTGCAAACCGCTGCATACATTTTAATAAAAGTAATAATCTCTTCAGTGTTTTGTATTTGCACTAAAATATTTTGTTATAATATCAAATGTAACAAGAAACGAAATTCAAATTTTGCTATAATGATAAATGGCTGTAATGAAACGTTTTTGTTTTAGTTTGCAAACACTGGTTAATAATTTGTGTGGAGTTCATTGGAAAAGAATCATCCTGTTCCCCTTTGTGCATGAAATTTATGGAATATTTGGACTGCAGAGTAATCCACATCACCCATCCCATTATGTCATCTACTTCACTTAAAGAAATTTCTCTAAAAATATTACATGGTAAAAGATTTGAGCAATTTTTATGATTCATTTTCCCTTCATTTTGTAACAGGAATGCCACCCAAGTATTGTCAATCAATAATATAATCCCTCAAATGCCAGCACACCAAGTTATGCAGATGCAGTAAAAATTCATATTTTGACTTGATAATACATGGAGTATCTTGGAAAAGAGAGGGATCACTAAGTGGGGAGTTCCATTTTGATAACAGGTGGTGAAGAAGATATCTGGCTTTGTGCATCTTTACATATTAATTTAAATCTTTTTAAAGATTTGCAAGAAATGGGTGCATTTTGGTTTAGCAACTTTGGCTAAGGATTGTGGTAGGAATGAGTCAGTTTTAAATTGTTCTAATTTATGCAGCATATTGGGAAGTGGGTCAAAACTCACTGTTTCCACTTTCAAATTCTCCAAGTGTAGTCATATTTTATCACTAAAATTATTATTAGTAATTAACACCAGTTGTCAATTATCGGTTAGGGGGATTTTTACTATAGGCACCCATTCAAATTATTGAAGATAGTAATTTCTTTGCTTGGTTTTTATTAAATTTAAATATTAAAGTCCTGTATATTTTAAATAGTTGTTTTATCCATTCCCATTGGCAAGAATGGGATCAATAATTTCTTGGATATGTGGTAACAATTCATGTATGGCTGGGGTGGGTTGAGGGAATGAAAGTTTAGGCCCTTTGGTAGAATTTTAGTTAATATTCAGTGAACTAAAGATGAAACCAAGTTTAGAAATGGGATGGGCTGATTTTGTACAGGATTACCATTTGTCTGGGAAGTACCGGATTTTAACAAACTTTGAATCTTATTGTTAAGAGAATACCAGTTGCAGAAAATGGTAATTTAGTGAATGGTGCAGCCAAAAACACCTCACTACCAGAAATATTGCAACTGGTGATCAAAATACTATTAGACCATTGAATAATAATCTGATAAAAAAAAAATAGAAGAATGAAAAAAGAATTAAGTTGATGATATGCCAAAGCAGATAGAACAAAATGCATAGTAATGCTGAGTCACAAGTATCTATCATAATGAACCAGTTCATCAAAGTAATATGAGTTCAAGCTCCTTGGATATAGATTGATACTATTGAATACCTGAGCACTGCTGACACAATTACCACCACTGAAAAAGCAGAGTGACTGTTAACAGTAATGCAGTATGACAAGAAACTTTTCTTACCAATCAGTGAAAAGCACAATACTACACCGATGGAATCTACAGCACCAGCCCTCGGGAAGGACAAACTGTCACACACCCTGGACTTTTCGTCAGTGTACAGTACATGAAGTTCACCCAAAAATTATGAAGCAACCATATTGATGAGACATGACAGGTATCACTTATTTGTACTTGAATATTACCAAGACCAATAAATGATTATCAGTCAGCTTATTACTTGTACATGAGCTGAGTGTTTCTTTCCAATATTTCATGACTAGTATAACACCTACAGTGTACATAGAGTAACCTTTGTAAACACTTCACACATTTTTCATCTTCATTGTCATTCATCATAGCTATCAATGCTCATGAGTTACCAAGGTGCAATCAGATTGTGCAATTTAGTTCTTCAAACACATATTTCCTGAGTGCATCTTGCCACTGTAGAACAATTCTAACAAGGTTCTGTTTGACATTGTCTGCCCACCACATCCTAGGTCTATCCCTCTTTCTGAGGCCTTTAGGCACACTGTTCAAACCTTTTCACCAATCTATAGTTATGCATACAGGCAACATGGCCAAATGAAAAGAGGATTAACACAACGAAATCAAATCAAAGGAGGTTGCCTAACCTCATCATTACTTACAAAGTTGAACTACCTAATTCCCAAGATACTGTGTAAACATCTAGAATCAGAAGCATCAAGTTTCCTATTACCATGTTTACAAAGGGTCCAAGTTTCACTGCCATAAGTAACTCTAGAAAGAATCAAATTATTATACGGTCTAATTTTAGTCTTTAGGTGTATATGTCTATATCTCCATGCTCTACATAGATTCTTAAAAGTCCCAGCAGCAATACCTCTTCATCCATTTTGCTCATGCCACACATCACCAGTATCTGTCACATCGCTCCAGAGATAATTAAACTGTGACACCTGCTCAAAATTGCAACCATTCACCAGATTAACTGAACTACAGCCTGCCTGACCAATTTCCATCACTTTAGTTTTCTCTCTGTTTATCACCAAACCTACTCTACTACCAGTCTCATCTACAGCTCTAATGAGTCATCAACATCATTTGCCAAAAGGGATAAATCATCAGCATAAACTAAATCAGAAATTTTCCTATCTCCAGATCATTTAAGGCCAAAATATTTCCCATACAGTGAATTTTGTATAACAATCATTTGCATGGTTATCAGTCAGCTGATAACTGCCGATAACGAAAAACAGAGTATCTTTTTTTAAAGATACTAGCGGTCTGCACCACAAGAAGGTGGGGTCAGACTTTAGGTGCTAGGTTTGGCTGGTTCTGTGCATCATCACTGGGAGTGGTGCATAGCTCTCTTTCCAGTGACTACATAGTTACCATTTACTTTAAATAATATCTTTAAACCAGGTTTATGTGCACCCTTTTTGGCCGTGTTACTGTGACATTGTCTTAACCTCCACCTAATATTAATGCTCTTTAAAAAGTTTGCTCTAAAATTCCTGAACTTTTTATCCCTTTTCATAACACTATACTTTCTTTTTTGATGGAGTATGTACTCTATATTATACCACTAGATTATATGCTTTAAATTTTGGTAAAAACAATTTTAAAGAATGAAAAAACTAACACGTCTGCTTTTTCTTTTTCTTAAATTTTATATGCATCCACAATAATTGATGTGAATTTTGAATGTGGATGTTGGAACCACAATAATTGATTGAAATGATATTTATTAGAACAAAATGTCTCAAAATGTACATTAACACTTTCTCTATTGTTTGGATGAGTCCATTTAAAATCGGTATGGAATTGAAAGGGTTAAACATTCATCTGCAAAAATATGCATAGGATTTTTTACAACATAAAAAAATAACAAAATATACGTAGTGTAAATCAATAAATGTTCATAGCCATGCTATGGTCTTTTCCATCACCTACATTTTTTACACACCAAACAGGAAAATTCACTGCTCAAATGGAAAAATTTCATCATACCTATGTAGTGAATACATTCAAGTATACTAGACAAACAGACTCATGTAGATGACAGAGAATTAATTTGTGAAAATCCAAAAAGTAACATTAATAGGGAATAACAAAGGCATTCATAATCAATCAATAGTAAAGGACAAAGTGACAACTAAACTAACAGCACTTATTTCATTTTTCATATAATTGTGACTATAAATCTTCTCAATTTTGTAACTCAAAGTGTCATCTATGATTGGGATTGGAAATCTTATAATGCTGTCACTTATGAAAGATGGTGAGCAATTAGATATTCACTCATACTAATATCATTACTAATGAAAGATTTTCCAGCTAGTTGTGACTATAAATCTTCCTGATTTCTACTCATGGCACCATCTACAATCAGGATGGGGAACCTGTCAATACTGCCACAAATGAAAGATGTTGACCTGCATGTATTATCCCCTCCCCCACTTCAAAACTCATTGCATTCTTAGAATCCCTCAAAATTTTTGCATTCAGAGACAGATGTTGCAACTTTATATTAACCTTAATACAATTAAATATTTAAATTAAGATAATTTTTCTCCTTGCTGCCTGGTGCATCTTGTTTCATAAGTTCCCACCCCCTACCAGCAGCAAATCAACCTTATCCTTCTTCCCCACTACAAAGACTAACCGAGACCTCAAAAGACCAGTTATTGCTCCCTTGAGCTTCCGTATTTAATGTAGTGACTGTCAGTTATGACTATGGCTATCTGCTCTGTGCCTCTCGCTGCTGACACAATCATTTCTGCAACACTTCCAAGTATTCCTTGCAACAGGCTGATAAATCTCTACATTGCAGGACCTTTGAATCCAATATCAGGATACCACAAGTATAATTTCGTTTTGCCATTTTATCGCTATCTCCATGGAACTGTGCACCGCCCAGAGGATAACTGTTAAGTGAGGTCAAAAGTGCTTGGCTGATACCATGATCAACTAAGCACATTTTTAGTACTTAAATTGTAAAGTGTCTGTTATTAATAAACCTTAACTGGCAAAATAAAATGTTTCCTTTGATACTTGGATAGAAAAACAATACACAACAGAAATTAAAAAAAATATCCATGCTTTATCTCAGATTTGAACTCAAATACTTTTAACTCATAAAGCCAAACATACTAACGAAATATATTATTTATCAGAACAACCTTTTTTCAAAAATTTACACTACCTTTTAAGTTCATGGGAATTGGCTTTATAGGAGAGAGCTCTTGATCTTGTGGACTGAGTGATCTGTGTAGCAAATTCCTTACTTTCAGAATAGATTGTGGTGTAATGCCTGAAGTGCTTTCAATGGGCTCTATAGGACGAGGACCCAATGATTTTCTGCAGACAGGAGGTGTTTGCAGAAGAGATAATACCTCTCCAGTTAGATGTTTTTGATTTCTCCTTAAAAAGCAAACAAAAGCATTGAATATTATTGCATTTATATTATAAAAATCATTATTACTTTATTCATTATTATACCTTTCAAGTATATCAACAAAAATGCATATTACATATACTTGTTGCATCACAATTATAAAGCAGTTCATGCTATATCTAAAAGTTCTACCTATTATTAGAGACAAGACATTCCATAATAATATTGCAAATATACATGAATAATTTAACTAATTAGGTTCGAGTTGCAAGAGGTGTCCTGCATACATCTGTATTGCCATAACCAAAATGTCAGAAAAATACAATGACAAACCAAACAATATCATAATCTTCACAGATTGCATTAAAATTAAAAGAAAACTACTAGCATTATAAAAACACATGCAATTACTAATCCCTACTCCATACCCCACTTCTGGGGTATGCAGATAACCCAATGTAACAGACCTATAAAGTAGGTAGCACATGCAAACGTTATAAGTGGTACATTTTCATCTTTAGATAGGCAAATATGTCAGGTGTGAAGGTTCATAATGGTGGGAAGGGAGGGTTGGAGAGGGTGGCAAGGGTAACCAAGCAGACAGTAAAACACAAAATGGTAAAGAGCAACAGAAGGAATATGAGTGAGAACTAAAAAATTTAACCAGAGCTATTAACACACTTACTTAAAAAAAAAAGATGATCACAATCCTTGTGATAACTACAGGGGAATCAATTTACTTTCTGTTTCTGATAAGTTCTTTGCATTATTGGGTTTAACAGTGTGGATTCAGAAGTGATAGGGTATGTTTAAATTAAACATTTTCACCTAGACAGATTCTTGAGAAATATTTAGAATTTCAGAAACCTGTCATTACCAGTTTGGTAGATTTCAAAGTCTTTTGACTCCGTCGATCATCATAATTTGTATATATGTCAATTTGTATATATTGTCAAGTGTGCAATACAATCTAACATAATTGTTAGATTGTATTGCACACTTGACAAGTTAGCATAATGAAAGCTCTCTATAATAACACTGAGTAGAGTGTAAGAGTTGGTAAGGCTTATAGCAATATGGTCAGTATTGGTAGTAGAGTTAGATAAGGATGCACTTTTACTCCTTTTCTGTTTAGTTAAGTTATTGATTATGTTACTTGAATTCTCTGCAAGGAGAAGATTTTGGTTTTAAAATGGTCTGGAAATTTGAAAATTTCTGGCTTGGATTAAGCTGATGATTTGTCCTTTTTGGTAAATGATGCTGATGAGATGAACTCTTTGATTAGAGCTGTGGGCAAGACTGGTAATAGAGTAAGTTCAGTGATTAACAGAGAGAAAACTAAAGTGTTGAAAACTGAACAAAGAAACTGTGCTTCAGTTGTTTCAAGAGGTTGCACTTTTGTGCAAGTATCTCAGTTATATTATCTCATAGTTGTGTTGGTGATGTGTGGCATGAAATACACAGGAACTACTGCTGGGACTTTTAAGAGTCTATGGAAGAGGTGGAAATTGAGTTTCAATTATATTTATATTTTAAGAAGCCTGTGAAACAAGGCCATTTACAAGAACTTTGTCAGCACACTAAAAGGAGCCACACCAACAGTAGTTGATTGCCATTTGGTATATTCAAAACTAACTTATAAGTATCCATGCCCTCAAGGGGAATGAATGTATCTAATTTTGAATATAGTGCAGTATATTGGTCTATACTTAAGAGTTATTATTTCATCTTTTAAATTCTCACATAATATGTAATTACATTAAACAAAACGCAATTTCCTACAGAGATATCTGTTCTGAGCTACAGCTACTGGATTTGGCTGTGGACCAATTCTAACAAGGTCCTGTTTGACATTGTCTGCTTCTCACACTTTTTCTGAGGTCTTATGTCACTGTTTATAACCTTATTAAATAATTTATCTTTATGCACATGGGCAACATGGTGAAACCAACAGTCTCTGCACAACATGTAGCTCAAAGGTATTAGAGATTCCTTTGCCTAATCTCATAATTATGTACAAAGTCAAAACACCTAATGCCCAAGATCACGCATAAGCAATTAAAAGCAACAAACTTCCTGTTAACTTGTTTTTACAAAAGGTCCAAGTTTCACTACCATAACTAACTTTAGACATGGTTAAACTAATATATAACCTAATTTTAGTCTTGGGTGTATAAATATATAAAATGAGCAGAGGAGATGTTGTTTAAGTGATAAGGCACTGTAGCTTATTTTTGAAAGAAGGAACTTGTCTGTTTTTAGTACAAAAAAAAAGTTTTAAAAACAGAAATTGTTTGAAAATTTTGTTACAAATGTAATGTATCTTATTAAAATAAATAATTCAAGGTAGAAAAATATTTTCTTTTTTTCATTTGGATATGTATGCTTTATTAAGTTAGGATATCAACAATAGTCATGGTGTAGGACACTCAACCAGCTAAAAATGTCATCCATTTTGGGAGTGTTTGTGAATGGTTTCTTCTTCTAGCCGCCAAGCCTCTTCATTACAGAACTTAGGATTTCACAAAAAACTATTTGCAGTTTTATATTTTACTTTGACAGTTTTATATATTTTACATATGTATAAGTGATATAATAGGCTAAATAAAATGCTTTATCTTGCTTACCACAGTAGTTTGACAGGAGCCTATCAATATTATATAGAATAGAGAACTTCTGTGAGGATGCCAAAAAGATATTATAAAAAAAAATAATTAGAATGCTCATGAATAGAAGAAAGAATATTTATTTCCGAATAACAAAAAAAATTAATTTTCTTGTTTCAAGTAAGTATTTCTCCCATTTCATAATTTTTTTCTGAGTACCATAATTTGAGAAAAATCCAGGCTTTTCGCCAACTGTACAGTCGCTCAAAAAAGTATCCGAACACTACGGTTGATTACAAAATTCAGAAAAAATATCTGGCAACGAATCTTTTAGAAATTAGTGACTGGCAACCTTCGTGTCCCATGACACGAAGGTTGCCAGATCACTAATTTCTAAAAAAAAGTTGCCAGATATTTTTTCTGAATTTTGTAATCAACCGTAGCGTTCGGATACTTTTTTGAGCGACTGTACTGAGTCAGATAAAAAATAAACTTTAGAACCTTTATAAAAAATAAACAATCAACCAAAATATTTCACGTTATATTCCAAACTAAAGAGAATTTCATTACGAATTTTATGAAAATAAAAAATGTAAACAAATCTACAAGCATAATAATTTTAGTAAGACATTTTCACATTGAAATGGTGAAAAAAATAGATTGGATTATGCAATTAAGGCTTAATGTTAAAAATGAATGAAAACAGTTAAATTATATATTAATCGAAAGTAATTTTTTTCCTGAATAATATTATATTTATCTGTAACATTATTTTCATTTCTTTTAATGATTCTTTTCAGTATGGTATATTTTAAAGCACGAGCCAGCATTATATAAGGTAACTTGTATAGCTCATATTAATGGGATTTTCTGTCCTGCTTATGAAATGGAGCAACACTTTCTACACAGCTTTCTTTTTTCACTAAACATTTTTTTTTTTTGGGGGGGGGGGGGAGTTTTGGGGATCTTGGCTAATTCCTGAAAAGTTAGTGCACCAAAGCAAAAACAAGAAAAACATCTGTATCGGCAGAGTAACAAGGTCAAGTTACTGGAGGGGAGGGACATGCTGAAATTGCCCTCTCACAGAAGGACTGATTTCCATGCCAAGAAAGTCCTTTTTGCATCCTATCCAAGACCTCATTTATTTTTCAGAAAACAATACAAAATCAAAGTTTCTTACTGAAAAAATAAGAAATAATAAATGAAAATATTAATATACAACTTAATGCTATGTTAATTTAAATATCCATAGCAACAAGTTGTAAACCAGCCATCTGATATAGCATGACTCAGTTCCCAATAAGTCAGAACAAAGTTGCACTTTTATTGTACTGAAGGACTTAACATTCCATACAAGGTGACCAGAATGCGGTGGTGACAAGAAATGAGGTTTTCCACATCTATCCTCCTATTTATATCATTACAGAATTGTAGTTCTTGTCTCTGATACAAAGTGTATGCAGCCACAAACAAATTGTATGCAGCCATCATTACCCCCACACCTGCATGTGCATCAGCATTGATTTTTATGGAACATGTGAATATACTGGAAAATTCTGGAGCAGATTTCCTTAAAAAGGAGAAAACTGAAAAGTGCAAAATTTGGATAAAATCCTAAGAAATCACAGTTGTCAGCTGAGTTTAATCAAAGACCTAAGAAATGCTGGGTAAATCTATCACTAGATCTTATTATTTTTGGGTTGATGCAAAAGTAATGAAAAAAACACAAGACATGCAAGAATAATTGTTCCCATGATTAACCAATGTATTATTTAATCAAGAACAAAATTACCATTATAGATATAAGCATGTTACAATGCCCTATTATTATTTATATATATATTTTACAACCCAATTGCTGTCCTAGTGGAACATGGCACCTTTTATGTTTGCTAATGACAGGCATTTGGTTACCTCAGCTCCCATTTAGACATCCCAGTTAATGGTTTGGGATTGGTATAAAAGCTCATAGTGGATGATACTGCTGCAATCCCACCAACAGAGCATCACCTTACAAGAATGAAGTTTTGGTTTTGCTGTAGACTGCGATGATTCTCCTGCTTGACCCATGATCTTCTACAGACATTATCATAAACAATCCACTTTTCATCCCCTGTAATCATTCTGTCAAGAAAACATTGGCATTTAGTCAAGCAAGTGATGAAACCCAAGAAGTATAGCAAGCCACCATGTTCTGCTGTTACAACTGATGTGGGATCTAGGTATCCAGTTTTGTTCACATAACCCAGCTTTTGCAGTTGTCAAATGAAAGAGGATTGACTGGTGTTCAGTAGCTGTGCATTTAAATGGTCTTCATTCAATGTCACTGACCAGCCGCTTCAAGGTTCATTTCCGAGCTCAGTCACCTGACTGGAACTTGTCATACCACCAGTATGGGCTTTCAGTGATGAGTGACAGGTGCTTTTAGAGATGACTTTGTCCCACATAAGCTCTGCACAGCTTACGCAAATACTATTGGATACTGAAACCATTTCTGAATTCATACAGCATGATGCAATGAATGCACACATCTTGCATCACCATTGTGAAATATTGTGCCACTTGTACAGACTAAATGTAGGTACAGAATAACTTTAGATAACAGAGTTATGGATGCACTGCCTTTTAAGTTGCTTACAACATGATGTTTCATTCTACTAGCTTTTCTAATACCATAAATATGCTAAGGAGTTGTGTAATATCATAAATGTGCTAGGAAGTAACTTTTAATTTGTTACATAATAGCATAAATGACAGTTACTGTAAAAAAATATAGAAAAATCAAACGATGAAAACATTTTACTTGAAGTTTCAGTTTTTTTTTTTACCTCTGATGGCACCTTTTTATGTATAATGAGGTAAATGGCCAGTTCACAAGGTATACCAAGGGCTATGATTAGGAGGAGAAAGGGATCCACTTGACAACTGTTAGGAGACAGATGGGAGCCTCCTGTTAACCCTTTCATGACTAAGGGAAACATTTTTCCTATTTTAAAATTGGTGATTGTTGTATTTAATTATAACCTTATCTGCATTTTTTATACAGAATGTCAAAATAGAACGTATGCCGAACGCAATTACGTAAACGGGAACGTTTAGAAAACAAAAACAGAACTGTCAGGATGCATAATATATGTACTATGTGCAATGTCCATCTTTGCCTCACTACCAAAAGAAATTGCTTCGCAGAATATCATAATTAGCACATCATTTTGTATAGTAATTTTATTTCATAATTTTGTATTATTTTAGTTAACATTTTGTTCTAATAAACCAATAAATAAAAGACATTGCATAATAAGCCTAACTATAATTTGTGTTACCTTTATAGTCCATTGGGAAAAATATTTCCCATAAAATTCCATAAAAACTACACATTGTTATGTATTTTTCTTATGATTTTTATTTATTTTACGTCTAAACAAACTAAAATAAACAGTTACATACTAATATTTACTCTTAGAAACCTTATGGTCCTGAAAGGGTTAAAGCCATCCACTCATGTGGTTTTTGAGGTTAAAATATAAACTTATGTAAAAAGAGATTGAAAATATAAAATGACATGTTCACATGCAACAACTGAAGTATAATTATTGTATTTTACGAGATATGGCACATACTGTGGAATACATGTTTGAAATAGAATGAACAATGAAGTTTAAAAAAGGAAATTTTAGAGAAGTGGAGAAGTTGTAGTTTTGAGTGTTTTTCTTGTATGAACCATGTGGGTGTCAGCTGGTATTGCTGTTATTAGTTTATTAATTTCTTTGTGTGAATAATCAGACTGACTTCGATTGTTTAAGGCAGTGATTCCCAACCTTTTTTGGACCATCGCCCCCTTTAGAAGAGAACAAAAATTTCAACGCCCCCCTAGTCCATAATAGTTAATTTTATATGAAACATTAAAATATTGTTGCATATTATCTGTACCTAATTTATCTGTTTATTTATCTATTAAAAATCATAAAGCAGAAATTAATAAAACTACAACCAAATGTACAATAAAATTGGTTATTAAAATTTTAAAAATAAACACAGAATCAATAAGAAATAAAAATAATGAGATAAACACAAAATTAATAAGAAATAAAAAAAATTAATGAGATGGTTGAGGCTGGTGGAGTGTTAACAATTTGTTAATGTTGAGTTCCAATTTCGTTAACATCAATCGCAGATCGCCACGTTCAGTGATGTGTAGTCTGTTCCTCTTCTTTGACAGTAAATTAGTTACTGCACTGAATCCACGCTCAGCCATATAGGACGAAGGAAATGCGATTAAAAACTTCTGTACTATTGCCCACAATCCAGGGTAGAGAACTGGTATTGATTTTTGAAGCCAGAACTCTTGGTATCCATGTTTGAATTTTACTTTGAGTTCTTCGTTAGTCATGAGTTCTAAGAGTTCCTCTTCCAAATTTGATGATTCTTCAGTATCTGTGTTTGTGAAAGGATCTAAAACCAAACTCGGTATATTCAAGTTTAAAATATCTTGGAAACGCTCCGTAAAATCAACATGAAGAACTTCCAAGTGTTGGCAGTAAGTAAGTAAATCTTCCGGTTTTGCAGAGACTGCTGATAATGTGGGAAAGTGGTTGTATTCATCTCTACCTAGATTTCGTTTGAATAAAAGAAGTTTTCCCGCAAAAGCAGCTATGACATTTTTTGCTTTAATTAAATTCAACTCATCACCTTGCAATTGTAAATTAACTTGATTAAATATTGTAAACACGTCTGTCAAATAAGCGATGTCATTTTTTGACGTAATCAGGTTTTCGCGCAATTTTTCGTCCCTTACTTCAAGGAAGTCCAGTACTGAGTCAGATTGAAAAAATGATTCAGACAAACACCTTTAGAGAGCCAACGTACTTCTGTGTGCAGCAGCAAGCGATTGTAATCTTCATCATTTTCATTACAAAGCTTACCAAATAATCGGTCATTCAATGAATTGCTTCTAATCTTATTGATTGCTTTAATAATGTAATGGAGCGACGTATGCAGACGTTCATTCAAATTTTTTGCAACCAAATGCTGACGATGAATAATACAATGTACAGCGAGTACATTTGGTACTGCTTGTTTCAAATGCGCTATGAAACCCTTATGATGCCCTGTTATTGCTGGAGCACCATCAGTAGCAGCAGACAAAATATTGCAAATAGGAATTTCTTTCTCTTGAAAAAACTTTTGCATGGTATTAAATATAGATTCTCCCTTTGTATCAGATTCCAAATTTTTAGCAAATAACAACTCCATGAATTTTTTCTTCTTTTATAAATCATACGTATGATAAGAGTAGAGCTTCGTTATTTGGTAGAGTTGATTCATCGAGTTGAATGGAAAATTTGCAAGTCTTTAAGTAATCACATAATGATATTTCAACATCTTTTGCCATTTCATCTATTCTTCTTTGCACTGAATTATTACTGAGAGGAATTTTTTTGACGATATCTGACGGTGTCTTATGATGAAGAACAGTTTTTAATATCTCTTTGACTGCGGCAAAATTAATTCCTCGCCAACTGTGTGTGGTTTTCCTGCTTTTGCGATTAACAATGAAACGTTATATGAGGCTCATAGTCCATCGTCATCTTGTTTAGAAGACGACGCAAAAAGGTTTGACATAGTTGGCTGTTTTAAATATTGCTTTTCCAGTTCTTGAAAATAGGATAAATCTTTGTTCTTCTTATCAGCATGCATTTTATTTAAATGCTCTTGTAGCCTAGAAGGTTTCATAGCTTCATTTGAAAAAACTTTTCGGCAAATTAAATACATAGGTAATGATTGGTTTGTAGGAGAGTACGTAAATCAATATTTCAAATACTCAATACTGTATTGCCGGCATTTCTTTTTAGATGTAGATTCAGACATTTTCAAATACAAATTAACTTCTCAACAGATTTATAGATAGTTATAAAAATAATGTTTATAATGACTTCTAACACTTATCACTCACGACTATTTATCACGGCAAAGCACATAAAAATAGTAAAACATTCCTAGAGCTATCGCTTTTATAGATTTGATTTTGTGCACGCATTAACTTGTATGTTTGCAATGCTGGTGCACTTGCTCCGTAACAAAGTCATTTCAAGCTCCCTTATTCTTGTCGAAACATGTTAAATTGCATGAAGCGCGTGTTTGCCTACCAACTTGCAAGGACTTGTCACCGTCAATCTATTCTAAACTAAAACAAATTAGGTATAGGTATACCTAATGCTAATTTAAAAATGCTTATTAACGCGATAACAATAAGATAATTTACACAGCTAGATAAAATATTTATTCATGAAAACAGGTATTTTCAAAGTATTTTATTATATTAAAAAATTATTAAAAAAATATTAAATATAATAAATTTATTATTATTATATTATTATTGCATCAAGGTTGATTTGCCTATCAGGACGGACACACATGTCCAACACAATAAGCCTGATATAGTAGTGCATGGTAAGGTATTGAATGAGATTACAATTATTGAAGAAGGAATAACATCTCAGGATAACCTGCAGACAGTAGAGGTTGAAAAGAAGAGGAAGTATGATCTGCTGGCTAATGAGTTGAGCCTAATTCACCAGTGTAATGTTAATATTATACCTTATGTTCTGATGTGGGATGGTATTGTAACTATGTACCATAAAGCATACTCAAAGCGACTTGGAGTGGGAAAACATATTGAAGCTTATATCCAATCTGTGATCTTGAAGAGAACTTTTGAGAGCATCTCAGTCGACTTCAGACGTACCAGTATGCTAGTAGGCGGTAGCAGAGAACATATTGTCCAAGCTGCAGTTGAAAAGCTGTACATGACGGATGAGGTAGTGGATGACCAGAATCACCAGGAAAACACCACAGAATAGAAGAGATAAAGAGGTTGTCACAGAAAATTCCATTAAATTTATTTATTTATTTGACCGCCCCTCTTGACTGCCTCAACGCCCCCCATTTGCCTCTGGATCCGCTACCACCCCCATGGAAGGCTCCAGCGCCCACTGGGGGGCGGTATCACCCCGTTGGGAATCTATGGTTTAAGGGAATGATGTTCTTGTTAAAAGTGTTATGTTTTGTTATAGAGAAAATGCTATAATTCAACCACTGAATCGTATATTCTTTTAGTATTTGATATAAAGTGATAACAGTAATTAACCATTTGTATATAAAATAATGAATTCTTCAGCTTTTTCCTTTTAACTCATTTCTTGCAAATTAATTGCTTTCTTTATTAAATAAGTTAATTTGATCTGTTTGGTTATTTCGAATTCACACATGTTGTCAAACAAATATAGCTTAAAATCTGCAACAATCATTCTATTTAGTAAAATAAGCATCATCACATTCTATAACTTTTTCTCAAAGTGAGACAAGTTTGTAAATAACACTTTGCAAAAAAAAAGTTCTTTGGAAGTGAAGAAAGCATTCAACTTCCTTTCCAGCACTGGTCAGTTGCACATAAGAGCCTTCATCACCAAGCAAAGGTGGTAGCCACATGGCAAGATGTTTGGTGAATTTAGGAAGCAGGGTAGAATTTCCCAGTTGAGGCTGTGGATCTTGTCCTGGGTCACTCACACGATGTGAGGTCAGGTATTGCTCCAAAGAAACTCAAGCTTTCGTGTTGAAACAGTGCAGGCTGTTCTTGGAGCAGTGCATCACATACTGTTGTAGTTGTTAACTGTAACCAAATCATTTTACCACTTAAATATCAGTGAGATGTCAACTGTAAACCAAATCACTTCTTTTAAATTTCAAAACTCCACAGTCTGTTGAGAGCTCATCACTTTGGGACTATAAAAACTAATAATAACAATTCACATTGTATTCACCTCAAAGATTTCTACTTTATATGTACTACAAAAATAACAAATTTCGAAAATGTCACCAGAGTACTACATGATTAGCTAGTGAGAAGAAAGGACTCATGGGAGTGGAGAGCCCCTTTTGGCATGTCACACTCACATGACATCTGGCCTACTCCTCAGAGAGGGCTTTGGTAGAGTTCTACAGTGGTGGTGTGGCCAGTGGCAAGAAATTCATAATGGACGATACAATCAGATACAAAAATTTCTGATGTTGAATGTTTGATTTTGCTGTCTGCTGTAGATCACTGGACAAATAAACAATTGTTGTTGCTATACATCACAAGTTAACAACTGGTCCAAAAATGCCTCATTGTAGTAGCAATGAGCAGAGCCACTGGATTTGCTATCGACAGATGATTCATGTCAAACCCATTTGCTCAACTTTAAGACTTTTCCTAGGTGATGGCAAATGAAAAAGAATGCTTTCATATGTCTCATTGAACCTTTCTACAAGATACTGGCATATTTGTCTTGAATCCAACTCAATGGCACTCTTCAGTTGCACACTGCAAAAAGCATACAAACCTGTGAGGGTCATCTAATAATACCAAGGAACATCTGCCCTTCTGGACTATAGATTATTGGGCTAAAGATGTTCAAGTGTGTTAAGTTACAATTACAATGTTAATGGAGTGTATTGTTATTAGGTTTCTCTCATTTGTCACTGACAACTGTTTCAATTTGTTTCATGTATTCTCTCTACAACATATACTTCTGTGCAGTTTGGACTTTGATAGTGTCTAAAATGGACATGCATAAAATGGACTACATTTGTGGTGGACTTTACACTATAGTAATATCCTAAGGTATATATCTATAATATATAATTCATATATAGTTTAGAGGGAGTGAAACTAGACAATATTAACATTAGACAGTATACATTGCAAGTTATGACATTACCGTACACATTCGTGTAAGTTGTATATTTTATGGAATATAATGTATTTTGAAATGTTAAGAGAAGAAGAACAGTAATAACAGAATTCATTGCTTTTTATAGAACTTCATTTTAAAAAGAAATGTTTATTTAGGTATAAAATTGTGATTTACACTGCACTATATTTTCTTCACTATATTGCATTGAAAGAATGGCTAATGTTCACCATATATGCTCTACTCACTATGAGACAAAAATATAATAAATTGATGTTTCTTACACCTCTGTAAGGATAGTAAGGCCATGCCTTGCCATGATAAAAGAACCCGATGTACTCTAAAAGGAAATTGAAAAAAAATATATAAATAAAACTCTTCACAAGTGTTAAAGTATACGTGGGGTTCTGAAGACTACAAAAGGAAATTACCACCTCAAAATAAGCAAATAAAACAGGAAACATCTGCACAGGTCAATAACTCACTCAGAACCGAATTTACAAGGCACTGTAAACACGCTACGACAAGAGTTGCACATGCGCAGAACAAATCAAGCAGTTGCTCAGTAGTCAACATGTCCATGTATACTGTCTAGGTTTAATATATACTGTCTAGGGTTAAATATATTTAAAATGGCTGCTAAACACAGAACAGTAAATGAAATAGATTAAAAAATATTTAACTTCCTATAAGCACCCTAAAATGCAGAAATTACAACTAAAGCATATGAATGGTGTAATCGGTCACTGAATTTGCATTCATTTCAAAGAAAGATAGATGGCAATCTCACTGAGCAGGTAAATTGCCACTCTATCTTCCTTTAACACCATTTAACAGGAGGAAACGTGTATGTTTGAATTTAGCTCATGACATTCTTGACTTCACAAGCAAGTTTTAATTTGAGCTATAACTTGTTAAGGTGTACTCCCAATTTCTGAACCCTTTTGGGAGTGGTTGGGAGGAAAATGATATGGGACATAATTCTAAGTAGTCTACAACAGTCCTCACACAAGCTTTCATTTGATACTTAACTTGAAACTATGGTCCCTAATGTTCAGAAGATAGAAGAATGACATTCACATTTCCCCTTTTTAGGGATAAGAAAGCAAGAGGGGGAGGAGGCTAAATTTGTATAGCCCATAACACTCCCCATGTCACACACCTTCAATTGAAATGCAATTTTTGTTTGGCCCTTGAATCAGAGAGATATACAGTGGACTCCCATAAAATGTTCTCCCTCATAACACGAATTCGTATAATGAGATGAAAAAATTGCAACTAGTACTCATACAGCGCGATTAACAGTCCTGTATTACGCGTAAGATAAATTTAATATTTTGACATAGTTTTCGATTTTTTGTTTAGAAAAGCAAATGTACACACTTACCTGTTGTTTATATGTGGCACAGTGAAGCTGACAGCTTTAAAAGATGCAAAGGTTTATCAAAAAAAAAAATGCACATTTAAAGATATAAGAGGAAAATATTTTTAATCAACTTTTAATTAAAATAAAAATATGTACTTCACTATTTAACATTCATTCACTATCGGAAGTATTGAGAAATAAGCTCCAACGACACCGTCTTGTTAACATTGGTTGTAGAGATTCATCGCTTGAAGAGTCCATAGTTTCATCTTTATTATTATCACTATTTAAAAACACTTCTTTTCCAGATCATTTTTAGATTAAAAATATGGGGATAGACAATTCGTCTGATAATGCATGTCCCGTATAACACGATTTCCTATAATGTGGAACGTATCCCCTGTGTTGTACGGGAGTCCACTGTAGTAGAACAATCCTTCATATGTTTTCCCATTACAAATGGGGGTGAAGAAAGCATGGGGGGGGGTATAACCTGTGACATTCCCCATGTCTCAAGCTTTCATTTGACACATAGTCCATTATTATAGACCCTCACATTCTGAAGATATAGTGGAACAATTATTTTCATATTTCCTCCTTTTTAGGGTATGGAAAAATATGGGGTAAATTTTTTACAGCCTATAACACTCCCTACATCATAAGCTTTCATTTGACACATAAATCATTAAGTTTGCACATGTTTGAAAGATGTGTTGGACTGTTTTAAGAAACACACACAATGACAAATGATGAGTGAAAAGCAATAGGACGATAGGTAAGAAAAAGTAACCTGTCCTCCTCTAATTAACAATATACCAAAAGTATTTGCAAAGTAACACTGCAATTTGTCAACCTTTCCCTTTTTGACTTGCTAACATAATGACACTACCTACCTAACAAATTGCTAACTGAATGCCAATTGATTTTAATGCAGGAATGGAGCAGCTGCTCATCTATAAAGAATACCGATTGATTTAAAATGGGTATGCAGAAAAAAACCATTACTAGCAATGCACTTATGTGACCAATAAAACGGATGTGACATTTAGAATAGAAACTAGGAAATCTATTTTATGATATAATGCCCATTGCAATAGCAGTGAAGTGGGGTTTTTCATATGCTTCTAGTTTCACTAGCTTGACAGACTGGTACTTCTATTTATTATACTGCATAATATAGCTTTATTACATAGTGTAGTATGACATGGAAATTCCAAGTTTATAAAAATGGAAATATTTTTAATTTTATGCAAAAACACTTATATTTTATGCACATATTTAATATATCTTTTTCTTTTTATATTATTTTTAAGAGATGCAATACTTCCCTTGTTTTGTCACAGAATCCATACCAGAGATACTGTCTAGGGCAGTATTTTTTAACCTTTTACATGTCTCTGACTGAACTGAGTCACACCCATCATAAGTTAAAAAACAAACTCAATGGCGTTAAAGGAAGAATTCCATCTGTATGTTCATATCCTGTCTACATCCAACAACCATTTGGCAAAAAGAAATGTGGTCCCAAAATAATAAACCATTTTTTTTCTCCAACAAATGTATTTTTGAGCATTACATTAATTTTAGTACACTCAATCACCTTTACTCTGGTAATCTATGGACTGGGAGCATACATGATTTGGTACTACTAGAAAATTTAAAAAAAAAAGTAAAAGCTACTACTATGAATATGCCTACTATAAATAATATTACCTTCTATCAGAATCCAATCCTTTAAAAGCAGCTGTGTCCATGAATCTGGATTTTTTAGTTGGTGATACAAATTCATGATGATCTGCTGCATGAAGTATAGATCTTTTAGACACTGGGGTTGCAAAAATGACATCGGAATTTCTCCTAAAAAATTAAAGACTATTCATCAAGAAATATTAATCAAGGAAATATTCATCAAGTACAGACTATTCATAAGGCATTGTTGTTATATGATAAAGAACAGTATAGTGAAAACATACATAATACCTGCCAACCCTGAAAAACTGATTTTTTTTTACAAATTCTTAAAAGAAAAAAGGTTAAGAAATGTTCCACATTTTTTTAAATTAAGATATATTGAAACTGCATCCTGACTTATCTGGTTGAAAAAGGCTAAACACACTCTCACATTTAGCATTACTAAGAGGAATGATTAAAATGGAGCCCTCTGGCATGTGTCTAGAGAGTTGCGGGTTCATTTCCCCACAGTGGCAGCGAGATTTTTTTCAGATGTTTGTGATAATTATTGAGGTCAGTTTCTGCAGGTGGTCTGTGTGTTTATAGTGGTTGGATTTTTAATAATAAATGCTTAAGTGTGATTGACCTCCTCATTAACATCTAAATCATTAGCAACAAATGGAAAAGTTGCCTCTCCTGAAATATAGATGGCACAAGGTCAACCAAATTTCAGTGAAAGATTTATAGGTCTTATTCAGGATGATTTTAGCATCTGCCTCGTCGTTTAATGGTGGAGTGCTCTGGCATGTGTCTAGAGAGTTGCAAGTTCGTTTCCCACCATGGCGGCGAAGTTTTTTTCCCTCAGATATTTGTGATAATTATAGGAGTAAATGGAGGAGGTTATAGGAAAAAAAAAGAATTCTTATTGTTAATTCCAGAAAGTTAAAAAAATTTTGAGACTTCCTCAGCAGAATTATTTGACAAATATGTAGCCATAACTCTTAACAAATGTAATACATATATGCATGCATCCACCCATCCATCCTCCCAAACACACACAATCCTCAAGCAGCTATGTGTTTACATCTGTATAATGTCAGGATATGCCTCTATCCTAAATTACTACTGTTTCATTTGTCCACAACAGGCAGATTGTAAAAAGATCCTGTTTGACACTGACTACCTACTACATTCTAAGAAATTTCTTTCTGAGGACTTTAGCACACTGTTCATAACTTTATTTACTAATTTTGTAGTAATAATATGGGGTCCTTGTGACATGGCAATTTAGCACATTGTGTTCAAAAAAGTGTGACTCAGAGGTAAAACTTAATTCCCACCAAAATTATTTCCTTCATCTGCACCTGTGTGATACCATACCTAGGCATTTCCATGAAAGAGACATACTGATAATATCAACATTAGAAAAAATTTATATAAAACCGCATCCCCTTTCACAAGTCCTATGGTATTGGGCAATGGTTTAAGGGTTGTTCTCTTCCCCCCCCCCCCCCCCAATGGGAAATTATTCATAAGAAAATGGTTTTTATTTTTCAAAAAATTTATGAATTCCTGATGCCATAAAACAGATACCACATGCATATTGTTGTGAATTTAAAAATGGATAAGCACTGAGTGTGAGTATAAATAGTACATTTTCAAACCAATTACAATACAATGCAAATTGTTACAAAAATATGGATGAAGTACCTTATAAACAAATTAACTCATACCTAAGTCATTAACCTTTTTGTACAGAGCATACAATATCAGCTCTGTCTGTTCTACTAAAATACTACCTCTTCACTATGTTTACCATGTCACTTGAATACCTTCAGACATAAAAAAAACTCTCCTATTTCAGGAGAGTTTAGTCCTGTGCTAGTTCACTAAACTTTTATTACTAACAACAGAAAACAAACACCCACGCACACACTAATAAATATACTAATTATTTTCACTTAACGCACACTGACTCATACTATCTGAACGTCCTTTCAGATCTCACAACTTTAACACACTGCACTGCTACCTTTTTCATTCTTCTGAATCGTTCTCAGTTCTAATTTGTTGGCTAAATTGAATCTCACGTAGAAGCACACACGAGTGTTCAAGTCACGTTAAGTCATGAAGTCACTGTTGCTCGTTCATCAGTCGTAACAATATGTATAAAATATTTTTTCTTTGCCAACTAGTTGACAATTTTTTCACCTGAGGTATATTGCCAGGTATTAATTCTGATAGCATGAGCATTGAATATTTGTTTATATGGTCATGAGTTCATTTATAATGAGAATATTACATGACATGAATCAAAATGTTTAGCTGGGAAAAGATCTGATATCATGATTAAGAGCTTTTTCTACCCACATTGACTTTACAAATACATGATCAATAATTTTCAAAATTTTACCAACGAATATACCCAGTTGCAGAATACATGGAAATAAGTCTGCATGGCCAAGATCAATCCTAAACCAAATTTAGCCCCAGGCAAGGCGTGCTCTTGGATGGGCCCCCAAGTACATTACCAGAGAGTGCCTGTTATTCAGTTTAACTCATTTTCATTACAAACAATACTATTTAAACTTTAAAATTTTATCATATTTATTTTTGCCAATCAAAAATTGAGAAAAATACTGCTTTAATGTTGCATGTATTTGCTTCACATATTATTTCCATTTCAATCATATACATCTATTTAACACTGATGCATTTTTTTTTGTATTTTATGGTCACATGTATAATTTATAATCAACGTTAAGAATATAGTAGTATATATATTATTGTCTATATTCCATTTTCTCTGTCTACAGTTTGTACCATTTACATAAAACAGATTGTTTGTATTTAGAAGTTTCATCATCCTTTCCATATCAAACGAACAGGAATATATTTTATTTTTGTGACAAAGCATTTCTCCAATATCTGTAAGTTTTTAACTATGAGAAAAAATTATATCATTAAAAAAATTACTAACTTCAAAATATTCTCTATCATTTGTGATGAGGCACATTACTTTAAAACAAAATTTTCAAAATGCTAGGGATCAATGCTTATATTGACTAACATGTTTTATCGTTCCATTTTTGTTCCTTCATTTCAGAATAAAACAAACATTCACAGAGAACTAAATCATCATCACAAACTTTGATATATAATTTGGGTGGTTTAATTTCTTCTGGATAAAAAAAAAACTCATGTAGAACTTGGAAATATGTTTAGAAAATAGTCATTTCCACATCCTATTTTCAGTAAAAGAGTTAAAATTCAAAATAAGAAAAAATCATTTGCTTAACTTACTTTTGCTCTTCTAATTTTTACTAGTTTAAATTTAAGCTAGAGCAGCCCGAATCTAAAGACAGATCCCAGTGATGCAATTCAGCCGGAAGGAACTAAAAAGGAGGGGGGGGGGGGGGGGGCTGCATTTCCATATATTGCAATTTAACATTTCCCTCTTTGTTTCGGAGAACTTTAAACAAAATATTTTTTTTTTGAACACGGAACAAAATATGCAACAGTTTAATTTTTTTTTTTTGCCTCCACTAACCTTACTAGAAGTTTTAAGTGGGAAGGGAGAACATGACCCTTTCCCCCCTAAATCAGCCTGAACTAGAGAAGTATTGTTTAGATCAGCCCCATCCACAACCCAAACTTAGTGAAAAGTGCGATGCCCCCTCATTCACTTTTACTTTACCTTAACCAGTTTTGCTTAATTTACGTTATATTTATCATTTTGGAGATTTTTACTTCATTTTTGGCATGACAGTGCTCATTTCCAAGAGCATAGGAGTTGAGCATGTGCAACTCCGAACTTTGGATTGTCACCCACTAAAGAACGTGTACAAGGACACGCTCCCTCTTGCATCATAGCTTGCGCGCTTGTCGTTTTATGCAAATGTCTTTACCGGTGTGACAGCCACATGTTGCTAAGCCACTCCGAACTTTGGATTGTCACCCACTAAAGAACGTGTACAAGGACACGCTCCCTCTTGCATCATAGCTTGCGTGCTTGTCGTTTTATGCAAATGTCTTTACCGGTGTGACAGCCACATGTTGCTAAGCCTGTATGCTTGATAAAATGGTGACATGTTAGTCACAGGAATTGCTTGAGTTTTTGAGTCAGAGGCAGTTGAAGGAGAAGAGTTGTTAGAGTTGTTTGTTAATTGTCAGTTTGTAGTGAGATGGAAATGATGCAGTATCTTCTTCATTGAGTGTTTGAAATAATTTTGGAAATAAATTTGTTTGTTATTGTCAGGCTAGAGGCCTTTTTAGATATTTTTTTGTTCATGATTTGTATATTATTTTGGATTTCACCAAAATAGGCATATGCTACGTGGGAGGCCCTCTGTCCCGGCATCTGGAGAGGTAATTGAAGTAGCAGTGCCCCGAGGGGACGGAGGTCACCCAACTGCTAGCGGACTTCCCAGATTGTCAAGCGGAGAGAGAAAGAGAAAGGGTTGGCAACAACGAGAAGACAGAGCCGGTCGAGTTTCGAAAGCGTGCAGATGAGAAATTGTAACACTGGGAAATGCCGACTGGTAATAACGGCATTGGGCTCTGTGGATGCAGCTCAACAGGCATAGTAAGCTCTTGTTGTAATCTATATAATTGAGCATATGTCCTCGTCCATCAAGCATGTTTGGAAGGTTAAATAAATATTTGTTATTTTAAAGAAAAGGCTGAAGTTTGAACCAATTTAATGGGGAGGAGTCTCAGTATTGAGTCCCTGCAGTTGTGATAAAATCTTTGATTTTTGTTCCGAAAGACTCTTTCCCCCGTCGCGTATTGCGATCGAACCGAGGGGACGTTCCTAAGTGGTCCCAATAGACCGACAAACGAAGAAGCAACATCACAAAATGGCGCAGCCGCCAGTACGCAACAGAGGTGAAAGTAGCAGTGAAGGTGACGGAAGAGTTCCGACATCCATTGTGAGCTGACCAGAACAAGGCTGATACTGCCAAGAGTGTCCTGCGGTGTGCTTCAGGCGATAGAATAGCTGTGAAGGTACCTGAAGAATCGTGCATCACATTCGAACTGTGGAAAAAGCTGTGAAGGTGACAGAAAAGTTCAACATCCACTGGGAGCTGACCAGCGCAAGGCTGATACTACCAAGAGTGTTCCGACTGTGTGCTTCAGGTGGCAGACTGAGGAGGCGGTTCATTCCTGTCATCACATCGGAGGTAAGTATCCTCTTATTCTAGGGGCAAGTAGTTAGATACGGCAGAGGCCTGTACGATCTAAAATGGAGCTTAGGAGCGGTCGGGATAGGGAAAGTGATGAGTTAAGGCGAGGTTACACAGTCATAGAAAGGGATAGCGCGCAGGGTGGTTATTCAGGGAGTGACCGGGGAAGCGAGGAGGTGACAATGGACAGAGTCGGATGCTGCGGAAGACATGAGAGGGTTGAGGGATTATGGCAATGACAACGATACAGATATGCTGCAGAGTGGGACCAGAAAGCAGAGAGCTAAAGAAAGGATTGGATATGATTTTGAATTAGAGAGGATGAGGTTAGAGATGCAACTGAGAAGGGAAGAGAGAGAGGCGGCAGAAAGGGAAAAGGAGAGAGAGGCAGCAGAAAGGGAAAAGGAGAGAGAGGCAGTGGAAAGGGAAAAGGAGAGAGAGGCAAAGGAAAGGGAAAAGGAGAGAAAGCATGAGTATAGAATGCTGGAACTGCAAATGAGGAATGCAAACGAGGAGAGGGGTGATGTGCGAACGGTGGCAGTTTCTAGTAATCCAGCAGATGCACGGCTGGCTAATTATATAAAATTATTGGGAAATATGTTAGCTGGAAGCCCTAAAAACCCAGAAGAGGTGATAAATCTTTGAGACAGCGGAAAGGGGATTTAAGATATATGAAGTACCAGAGGAGTTTCAAGGCAAAGTCATCATTTCTTTTTTAGATGGTAAATATGCAAATCACGTTTTTCGAAAATTAAGTGCAGAGGATTTTGCTAATTATAAGAAAGTTAAAGAGGCTGTATTAAAAGAGTTTAAGCTTACTCCCTCTGCATACAAGAGAAAGTTTGAAACTATCGCGAAAGAACCGAATGAGTCATATAATCAGTTAGCCTCGAGACTCAGAAATAGCTGGGATTACTACATCCGCAGTAGGAAGGTGACAAAATTTGAGGAGCTTATGGACCTGATAGTGTCGGATAAGTTACGTGATAGCCTTCCTCAAGACACTCATGCTTACGTAGTGCAGAAAGAGGCGGAGTCATGGGCAAAAGCAGACGAAATAGCCACGTGGGCAGAGATACACTCAGCAAGTGTGAGAGAGGACAGAAAACAGACAAAAAGCTTTACTAAAGTGAATGGACAGTGAATAGGGGATACCCGTGGTAATAATTTCCAGCGAAGGGAGAATCTTAGGACAGACAGTCGATTCAGGCGCAATATCTCGGATAATTATCCCAGCAGTAAGGGTTCGCAAGGGTTGATAAGAAGATGCCATAAGTGCAGATCACAGGAGCATTTGATGTGGGTTTGCCCAGCTCGATCAAGAGAGTCCGGTGCTAGTAATCATCATGCAAAGGTGAATCGGGTGAGGGAAGTTGATTCACAGGCGGTAAAGCAGAACAGCGAAGCAATGATAGCCAGAGTTAAAATACCTTTAGGTGAAGTTCTCAGGAGGGAGAAAAGGTCGAAGTGGGAGAGGACGATTCCTGCTGATTATAAGCTGGTTAGAGTTAGATGCGGCGAGAAAACGGCGCAAGCAGTGGTCGATTCAGGGGCGGAGATAATGGTGGTCAGAAAAGGCATGCTAGAGGAAGAAAAACTTATGGTGAAGAGCCACATAATAGTACATGGGCCCTTCGAAGAGACGAAACGAGCAGAGGTAAAGGAGCTTGCTTTGAGCCTAATAGAAGAGACTGATTCGCCCAAGGCCAGGGGTGGAAAAGTAAACGTATTATGCGCAGTAGTTGAGGGACTACGGGAAGAAGTACTGTTAAGTGCAGAAACATTTTGTGATCTTTTAGAGGAAAAGGAAAACGTACCTAGGACTATACAGCCCAAGGTACAAGCTGTTAATCAAGTGGCCGATCAACAGGAAGGTGAGGTACGAGAGGAGGAGCCTGAGGAGGTAGGAGCGAAAACAGAAACTCCCGAAGAAATAAATCCTCTCGCTACTAGTGATGTGAGACTGTTTAAGATTCAGCAGAGGAATGACCCCTCACTTAGAATAGCCCATAATGAAGCAAAAGAGAAGAAGAATAACTATTTTTATTTGGACGATTTACTATACCATAAGGACAAGGTATTAGGAGAGTCTGTGAGGCAGCTTGTAGTACCATTTGAAAGACGTCAAAAGATTTTAGAACTGGCACACGAGTCCGTATTTGGTGGTCATTTAGGTGCTAAAAAGAGTCAGGAGTGGATTAGATATTCATTCTTTTGGCCTTCATGCAAGAAGGATGTTAGAAAGTTTTGCGACTCCTGTCTGAAGTGTCAGTTAAGGGAAAAGGTCAAGAAGCAGGATAGAATCCCCATCACACCTATAGCGCGCCCGAAATTACCTTTTGAAAGGGTAAATCTTGATGCTATTGGTCCGATAGACCCACCATCTACAAAAGGGAACAGGTTCATATTGTGTCTGATTGATCAGCATACTAGATGGCCTGAGGCGGTATGCCTAACTTCGCTTACAGCAAAGAACACCTGCGATGCTCTGTTAGAAATATTTCAGCGGACAGGCATATCTTCGGTTATCGCAACAGATAGAGGGACAAATTTTATGGCAGAATTAACTCAAGAAATGGAAAAGAGAATTGGAGCTTCACCTCGATTTTCTACTCCGGGATATCCTCAAAGTAATGGTTTAGTAGAGAGATTTAATCAGACTTTGAAAAATATGTTACACCACGTCATTAGAGAGGAACCCAGGCAGTGACACAAGGCCGTGCCATTTTTACTGTGGGCGTACCAGGAGGTACCCAACAGTACTACTGGTATATCTCCATTTCAGTTGATGTATGGGAGGCAACCAACAGGGCCACTCTCAATCCTAAAAAATAGCTGGACTGACGAGCAGGTCATGCCTGTGGGTATTCCAGTTACTGCTGCTCAATATCTTCAAGAATTAAAGATCAGGCTAGAAATAGCAGCAACACAGGTTAAGGATCTAGCAGAAGAGAATCAAAGGAAATATGCATATTATTACAATAGGAGAGCTCGGGTTAAGGAGTTTAAAGAAGGAGATCAGGTGATAGCTTTAACGGCAGACTCAAATAACAAGCTGTATGCCAGGTGGATAGCCCCAGCAACAGTAGTGCGACGCATATTTCCGCACAGTTATGAGGTAAGGTTACCAGACGGGGCAACCAGACATGTTCATGCGAATAGATTGAGAGAATTAAAAGCTCGTTGTAATGTGGTAGGGGTGATCTTTGATGAAGATACCGAATTTGGAGAAATAAAAGGAATGCCTAGAGCAACAGCACAAGAAAGGGGTAGCAAGGTCGGGCTACAGCCGATGAATCATGCTTTTCTGAACCTGTCAGCAGAGCAAGCAAAGGAGCTGCATGAGCTATTGGACGAGTTTCCGAGGTTTTTTTCAAATCGTCCAGGCAGATGCAAGCAAGGGCAACATAGCATTAGATTAAAAGAGGGCAGTCATTTGAAGACGCTACACAGGTACAAGGTACCACATGCGATGCAAGAACAAGTCGAAAGACAGGTAAATGAATTGCTGGAAGCGGATATGATAGAGCCATCACAGAGCAAGTTCACGCATCCCATTGTGTGTGTTGCAAAAAAAGATGGGACCATGCGGTTATGCTGTGATTTTAGAATGGTGAATGGTTACACAATACCTGATGCTTTTCCCATGGCCCATGTACCTGATCTATTAAACAAGGTAGGCGCTGCTAATTACATCTCTACGATAGACCTGTTACGTGGGTACTGGCAGATAGAGCTAGCAGAGGGAAGCAGACCGCTAACTACTTTTTCTACTCACATGGCTCAATACCAATGGAAAGTTCTCCCGTTTGGTTTGATTGGAGCGGCTTCCTGCTTTCAACGAATAATGAATTCCATATTAGCTGGGCATCAGGATTATTCGGTAACGTATCTAGATGATATAGCCATTTATTCCGAAACCTGGGCAGATCATATGAGGCATCTGAGAGAGGTGCTAATGGGATTAGAAAATGCAGGGCTTACAGGAAACTTAGCAAAATGCTGTTTTGCCCAAAATACTGTGAAATATCTAGGACATATAGTGGGGTCAGGCACCCATAAACCGGACCCGGAAAAACTTGGAGCTATACATCGTTTGCAGATCCCCAAGACGAAGAAAGAAATCCGTGGAGCTTTAGGGCTGTTCAGGTACTATAGGGATTATATTGCCAGGTTCGCAGAAATAGCAAAGCCTTTAACAGAATTAACTAGGATAAAGGCTCCCGAGCGAATTATCTGGACAGCCGAAGCGAATAAAGCATTTCAGACCCTGAAGGAAAGGTTATGTATCGCTTCAGTATTGGATGTACCAAAGCATGGGGAACCCTACATAATGTATGCTGACGCATCAAATTATGCAGTCGGGGTGTGCCTCGCCCAGACAGATGACAAGAATAATATCAAACCTGTAGCTTATGCCAGCCAGAAATTGACAGACACACAAAGAAGGTGGGCAACCGTTCATAAAGAAACTTACACAATTATCTTTGGATTAAAAAAGTTCGAATCGTGGTTATTTGGTGTTCCAGTGAAGGTTCCACAAAGTTCGAAGCTGCAAAGATGGTCTTTAGCTCTTCAGCAATATCAGGTATCCATTGAGCATCGTCCGGGTTCCCAGCTCAAACATGTAGATGCATTGTCTAGACTCGAAGTCACTGATGAGCCAAATTGTCTAAGGGAGGGTACACTAACACCTTTTACAAATTTAAATGGTCAGGCCGATGCCAATGTCGACGACTTTCAGCCTGTAGAGTCAGAGGGTACGTACGGGAAGGTGATATCTAGGTAGTCACGAAAGGTGTGCATAGCCTTTCACATGGGATGTCACCTGTGAACGAATGAACACCGCCAGTACAGCATACCTTCGTCAAAGACAGTTATTAGTGAGAGAATTCATTTATAAACTGTGTACTCTCGGACAACTACTTCAGTCACCAGGTTTTTTTTTTTTGTTTGAAGCAAAAAGACAATATTTAGGCTCAGTGCACCGGGATATACCTAGAAGTTCTTCTATATTTAAGTGTAGTGTACATAGATGTGTAAAAGATGTGCCAATTCGCAGAGAATTTATTAGAATTCATAAAGCAACTTAGAACTATGAATTTTGTGGCATTGAACTCTAAGATTAACGCGAAAATGAACTCTGATTTTCAGCATTCAACTTGACTTTTTAGTCAGCAGTTCAGGACTAACTACTGACTTCTGGCAGGGAGGTGTCAGGCTAGAGGCCTTTTTAGATATTTTTTTTTGTTCCTGATTTGTATATTATTTTGGATTTCCCCAAAATAGGCATATGCTACGTGGGAGGCCCTCTGTCCCGGCATCTGGAGAGGTAATTGAAGTAGCAGTGCCCCGAGGGGACGGAGGTCACCCAACTGCTAGCGGACTTCCCAGATGGTCACGCGGAGAGAGAAAGAGAAAGGGTTGGCAACAACGAGAAGACAGAGCAGGTCGAGTTTCGAAAGCATGCAGACGAGAAATTGTAAAGCTGGGAAATGCCGACTGGTAATAACGGCATTGGGCTCTGTGGATGCAGCTGAACAGGCATAGTAAGCTGTTGTTGTAATCTATGTAATTGAGCATATGTCCTCGTCTATCAAGCATGTTTGGAAGGTTAAATAAATATTTGTTATTTTAAAGTAAAGGCTGAAGTTTTAACCAATTTATTGGGGAGGAGCCTCAATATTGAGTCCCTGCAGTTGTGATAAAATCTTTGATTTTTGTTCCGAAAGACTCTTTCACCCATCGCGTATTGCGATCGAACCGAGGGGACGTTCCTAAGTGGTCCCAATAGACCGACAAACGAAGAAGCAACATCACAGTTATATAAACTTTTATTTGAATCTTTACTATTATTTTCTCTTGAGCAAGGTTATTTGTTTTGATTTGAATTTACATTAGAAGTTTGACAATCATTTAATTTTTTGATATTTGAATCCTAATTGAACTTTATTTTTGGCAATTTGTTAATTATTGCCTGGTGCCTGACTTAGCTATCCGGAGCTTGAATAATTATTGGATCAGACAAAGGGTCCAAATTTTAAAAGTAATTCAAATCTTTGGCCCATTACAGGGCAAAGAAAAGAAGTGGCGCCACGAACAGGGACCTGCCAGTAGTAAAAGAAGTGGCACCGAGAACAGGGATTTGCCAGTAACAGATAGTGGTCCAAGAATAGGGAATATATATTTATATATAAATTGTATATGTTATTTAATGTGATTGTCAAAGATAGTAATTTTTGAGCTCATTAGATGTATGTACTATTTATAGATTTAACAGCAGCTTAAGCCATCCTGTGGTCGAGTGGTTAGCGCGCTTGGCTACTGATCTAAGGGACCTGGGTTCGAGCCCCGGGTAAGGCATGGATGTATGTGTCATTTTTCTGCTGAGGTCCTGCCATCCTCTCAGACCTTCTTGCTATGGCATATAAACTGACAGACTCCTGTCAGACCTCTGTGGCAAGCAGCTGCTTGAGGGGGTATTTATTTTATTATTTGTTTAAGCCAAAAACTTTTGTTGAGCAAGAAGCTTAACTTTTTTGTGTATTAATCAAAGGTACTGAAGTTTCAGTGCAGATATTGCTGATAGTTAAGACATTTATTGTATGTAAAGATTAGACGTGTCCGGACACACACACACACACACAGGCACGATAGATAAATTTTTTGATAAGCAAATCTTTATTTTTGCAAACTTAGTTGTAGCTTTAGTATTGAATTGTTGTATAGCAGTACCTTTGAGAGCTGCTCAAGATTAAAAAAGTTTCAAAATTTTGGCAGATCGCTAAACATGTCTGCTAGTAATATGGCCGATTCTGCCATAATGACTCCCGACTTAGAAAAAGTAAAGGGTAGGTTGCAGGATGTAATGAAAGAAGCAGAAGTGCTAATAAATCTGCTTAAGAGCCTCGGAAGAAAAGGGGAACGATAACAACCCCTAAATTTGCTGACAATGCTACGTCAGTTCACCAACATAGAAACTTTGAACGTAACCATTTTCTGTTCCGTCAGAAGCAATTGATAGAACAGAGTATTATCAACCGCCACAACGAAAAGTTACCAATCCATCTATTAACTATAGTCCTTATGTTCATTGGCCTTTACTTGAGATAAAGTTCGACGATTCAAAATGTCCGTCATCGTGGACATTTGTCAAGTCCATGGAGGAGAATTTCCATTTACATGAAGTGCCCAGCAACAAAAAGGTGGCTTTAGCAGTATCTTGTCTAATTGGATGTGCAAACCAATGGTGTAATAACATAGGATATCATCATGGAATTGATTATTGGGAAGATTTTAAAAGTGAAATCATGGACATATATCCAGCTTATAATGATTTTACAGAACTAGCTACAGAGTTGTTTTCACAAAGTCCAGTGTAGATGGCTTCAGCCTTTAGTAGTGGGTCTTTGCCCCATGTCTCCGATTAGGGGGCTGTTTGATATTGTCGGCATTCCCTCTCTCAATAAACATAGTTTCTTTAAACATCCCACTAACCATTTTCTCTCCATAGGTAGTTGGAATGTGAGGACTCTGCACAGAGCTTTTTCTCTTGATGTCCTCATACAAGAATTCCACCATTATAATTTAGATATTCTTGGCTTGCAAGAGACCAGATGGGCAGATAAAGGTCAGATTCTTAAAAATAATCTTAAATTTCTCTTTTCAGGGAGGGACGACAATAAGCATCACCAAGGCGTGGGTCTGCTTCTCAGCAGACACGGTAGCGATGCTCTTCTAGGATATGAGTGCATTAATGAAAGGTTTCTTACAGCAAAATTTCAGACAAGCGTTGATGATGCTTGAATGTTAAGAAAGACTTGAAATGTTATCTGCTGTTATGCCCCCACTGAGGATGCCGATGAGGATGAGAAGGATAGGTTTTATGAACAACTTCAGGATATTTTGAATTCTGTCAAGAAAGGAGATATTACCCTTGTTCTTGGTGACTTCAATGCCAAAGTTGGTACTGACTCTGACCTTTGGGGAGGAGTAATAGGCCCTTTTGGTATTGGTAGCTGCAATAGGCAACGTCTCCTACAGATAAGTAAATTCAATGGATTCAGAATAACTAACACTTATTACAAACACCGCGACATACATAAGTACACATGGGTTTCACCTGATGGGCTGCACATGAATATGATTGATTACATATTAATTAACAGCAAATGGGCTAGTTCTGTTAGGAATACCAGGGCATATAGGGGAGCTGAAATTGGATCTGACCATTACCTTGTTAAAAGTGTGTTGCAACTTAAACTTAAAAAGTGTTGTGCTAGGGTTAAAAAATTTACTTTTAATTCTGAAGCTCTGAAAGATCCAGTTATAGCCAAAGCTTACCACGATAGGTTACTTAGTCATTATGACAGTCATGGTTTGCTTACTACTGAAGTTGAGGAAGAATGGGATCATTTTAAACAGGCTTTTTTGGACACTAACAGTACTCTTTTAGGAAAAAAGGAGCAGAAGAGGCAGAATTATCTGAGTGATAAGGCACTTGAGCTTATTTCGGAAAGAAAGAACTGCAGGAATGTCTTTAATCAATACCCTACTACTCCTAATAGAAAGCATTACAGAGAATTTAATAAATGTGTAAAAGATCAGTTAGCTGCTGATAAGAATCTTTGGCTTGATGGTTTGGCTGACAAAGCCGAGGAAGCAGTTACACAGCACAACAGCAGAGAGCTGTACCAGATAGTTAATGTTTTATGTGGTAGAAAATGGACAGGCATACAAGGATTGAAGGATAAACAAGGTAAGGTTATAGAAGGGGAGGATTCTGTCATGGCTAGGTGGGCTGAGCATTTCAGTGATGTTCTAAACAATGTAGTTAGTTCTACTCCCATTGTTTGCAATGATGATAGATGCATTGGTGGCTTTAATGTTGGCCCTATAACACAATCTGAAGTTATTTTGGCTGTTTCTAAACTTAAACTACATAAATCCCCAGGGGTAGATGAAATTACTACCGAAATGCTTAGAGCTGGGAATGTTTCGGTTACCACTTGGATGACTGAAATTCTGAATATCTTTTATGATAAAGGCATGGTTCCTAAGGATTTTACCAGAGCTATTGTTATCCCTATTTTCAAAAACAGTGATCGCAGTTCTTGTGATAACTATAGGGGTATCAGCCTACTCTCTGTTCCAGGTAAAGTTCTTTCCATGATTGTGCTTAATAGAATTAAGAATCTGGTTGACAGTCAATTGCGTGATGAGCAATGTGGATTCAGCAGTGGTAGGGAATGTGTGGATCAGATATTTTCACTTAGGCAGATTCTTGAGAAATGTTTAGAGTTTCAGAAACCTTTGGTTGCTAGCTTTGTTGATTTCAAAAAGGCTTTCGACTCTGTTGATCGTCATAATTTGTGGTTGATTGTGAAATCATATGGTATACCAGACAAGTTAGTTAACATAATGAAAGCTCTCTATAATAACACCGAGTCGTGTGTGAGAGTTGGTAAGGCTTGTAGCAATTGGTTTAACATTACTTCTGGTGTTCGACAAGGGTGCATTTTGTCTCCTTTTCTCTTTAGCTTGGTTATTGATTATGTTATGCGAAATTCACTTCAAGGGAAAGATTTTGGCCTTAAATGGCTGGAGATACGAAAATTTCTGATTTAGATTATGCTGATGATTTAGCCCTTTTGGCAAATGATGTTGATGAGATGAACTCTTTCATTCGAGCCGTTGATGAGACTGGTAGTAGAGTAGGTTTGGTTATAAACAGAGAGAAAACTAAAGTGATGAAAATTGGTCAGGCAGGCTGTGAATCAGTTCATCTGAATGGTTGCAGTCTTGAGCAGGTGTCACAGTTTAATTATCTTGGGAGCTATGTAACAGATAATGGTGATGTGCGGCATGAGATTAACAGACGAATAGGGATTGCTGCCGGGACTTTTAAGAATCTATGGAGAGTGTGAAGAAATAGGTGTATACACCTAAAGACTAAAATTAGACTGTATAATAGTTTGGTTCTTTCTAGGGTTAGTTATAGTAGTGAAACTTGGACACTTTGTAAACAAGATAACAGGAAACTAGATGCTTTTGATTCCAGATGCTTACGCAGTATCTTGGGCATTAGGTGGTTCAACTTTGTAACTAATGATGAGGTTAGGCAAAGGAGTTTGCAACCTCCTTTAAGCAGCATATTGTGCAGAGAGAGACTCCGTTGGTTTGGCCATGTTGCCCCTTATGAATAATTATAGATTGGTGAATAGGGTTATGAACAGTGTGCCTAAAGGCCTTAGAAAGAAGGGGAGACCTAGGATGCGGTGGGCAGACAATGTCAAACAGGACCTTGTTAGAATTGGTGTGCAGTGGCCAGATGCAGTAGATGTAGATCAGGATAGACTTGCTTGGAGAACTAAATTGCACGGTCTGGTTGGACCTCCGTAGTCCATGGCTGCTTGAAGATGATGATGATGATGATGGCAGTAGAGTTATACCAGCTGTACGCTGCTGCTGAAATTGATATTATAAATTGCATATTGTCCCAATTGCTTTTGCACATTAGGGAATACTTAGAAGTACGAAACGTAAACTCAATTTCAGATTTAGTCAAATTGGCTCGGCAATATACTGCAAGAAGAGAATCTGCAGCAACTGCATTAAACCAACAATGGATGCAATCACCACCAAAGCAGCGCTATCAGGTTGAGTCTCGTAAAATGACTCCCACACGACCGGAAGTTACACAGTCCTGCCAATTTGCGCCGAATGCGCCTAGAATGATGCAGAATGAACGAAGCAGAGAATTTGTTCCACATCAAGCTTCGAACAATGACACTAGACCTAAAACCTTTTTTAAGAACAATAGAGAAACTTTCAGATGTGATTTTTGTGGCTGACTAGGACACACAGAGCAATATTGTTATCAAAGGAATGACAATTCAGGAAACTTGAATTAGGATCTTTGAAGCGAGAGGCCAAAGTTCCTCAAGAAAAGCCCTCTCATGAGTTAAGTCTTGCTACTGTGGGTATACATAATGTCCTACATTTACCTTTTGTGAAGCTTTTTCACGATAAGACCGAAGTCATAGCTCGCATTGACACAGGAGCTGATATTATGTGTCTACATAAAAAAGTATGAGATAAAATCATATCGACACGGGCAATAGTAGACCTGTTTATAGCAAACCATATAATTATCCACCGAGTAAAGAAGAAATAGTTTCAATGCAAATTAAAGAAATGTTAAAAGATGGGATAATAGAACCAAGTATTAGCCCTTGGGCTTCACCGGTCATCCTCATTAAAAAGAAAACTGGTGATTTGAGATTTTGCGTGGACTCGAAAATTAAATGCTGTCAGAGTCCCCCGATAGAAATCCACTACCTATTATTCAGAATCTACTAACACAACTGGCTGGCCAGAAATTTATTAGCACACTAGATTTGTCTTCAGGATATTGGCAGGTGTCCGTATATCCACCAGATCAGCCCAAAACAGCTTTCCTCACAAAAGATGGATTATTCCAATTTCGTTGCTTACCATTTGACTTATCAGGAGCACCCGCCATGTTTCAACGTCTTATGTCCATGGTTCTGGGTGACCTAAAAGGAAAAATTTGTGAAGTATACTTAGATGACATAATTATTTTTTCTACTGATTTTTCAGAGCATCTACATGACTTAAATTTGGTATTTGCAAGGTTAAGAGAAGCCGGACTCACCATAAAATTGTCTAAATGCACATTTCTCTGAGATGTTCAATACCTTGGTTTCAATGTTAATACAGATGGAGTAAGAACATTACCTAATAAGGTCGAAGCCATAGAACGATTTTCCACACTGCGCAATTCGAAACAACTTAGTAGATTTCTAGGAATGTGTGGTTGGTACCGACAATTTGTACCTAATATTGCTAATTTGGCCGAACCTTTATGTGAATTACGCCAAAAGCGAAAACAGTTCCACTGGACACCTGTTTGTGATACAGCTTTCAGACCTTAAAAGATGCATTGTGTCATGCTTCCGTGTTGGCCTTGCCACAGTTAGGCAGACCTTTTAACATCTACACTGATGCTTCCGATGTCGGTCTCGGTGTCATACTGAGCCAAGTACAGAATGACAATTGTGAACACGTTATCATGTATGGCAGTCGCAGTTTGAGTCACACTGAAAGAAACTATACAGTGACTGAAAAAGAATGTCTAAGCGTAATTTGGGCTCTAGAAAAATTTAAAGTACAATTAGACACGTCCGACATTACTATTTTTACCGACCATGCTGCTTTACAATGGTTGCAGACATCCACCAATCTAACAGGTCGTCTAATGCGCTGGGCATTACGCCTACAAGAATTCAATTTCAAGGTCGAGCACCGAAAGGGAAGTGCACATCAGCTACCAGATGCATTATCCCGTGTGGCCGGCAAGTTACGCCAGAGCTCGAAGATAAGCCTTTTGCTCCCTCACTCGCCACAATAGTTCCCATCGAATACAAGGAACACTTAATTAAGGAACAACAAAGAGATTTAGAATATGGAAACGTGTACCATTATTTGAAAACTGATGAATTACCTCTAGATCCTAGTATAGCTTCAAGTATTGTTGGAAGAGCCAGACATTTTAGATTAATTAATGATATTTTGCACTACTGCAGACGACAGAGTCAAACAGGCAGTTATCACCCATTTATTCCCAAGAATTTAAGAGAGTACATACTCTGAGAATTACATGATGTACCTTCAGCTGGACAATTAGGTACACGAAAAACATATCAGAAAGTGGCCAAAAGCTCATATTGGCCAGCTTATAAAAAAAAATTAAAAACCTATGTAGAAACATGCTTAATTTGTCAAACCACAAAATTCGACCAGAACTGCCTTGTGGTCTTATGAAAAGCACGATCTCCAATGAACCCATGGAATTAGTTGGCATGGATTTAATGAGCCCGTATCCACAAACGCAAGCAGGATCCCAATATATTCTAGTGTTAGTAGATTATTTTTCAAAATGGGTCGAAATATTTCCCATTAGAAATGCAACAGCAACAATCGTAGCAAAGAAATTTATAAAGAAATTTATATGCAGATACAGGGTACCCAAGAGTATAGTTTTGGACAATGGGCCCCAATTCATTTCAAATGTGCTTGCTGAAGTATGTGAAATGTTTCAAATAAAACACATATATCCATATCATCCACAGTCAAATTTGACCGAAAGAATTAATCGAAATATTGGTAGGATGATAGCTGCTTACGTTGAAAATAGACATAATACTTGAGATAAATATTTGCAACAGTTTTCCTTTGCTTTATGCACCTCATTACATGAAACCACCAAATTCACACCTTCAAGGATATTTCTTGGGAGAGAGCTGACATTACCCTGGGACATACTCATTGGCCAACCTGCATCTCCACAATCCATTAAGTTTAGAATGGAACAGCATATTCGAGCCATTTCAAAGTCACAAGATAATTCCCTATGAGCACAACAAAAGCAACGAGAAAATTATAATAAAAGACGATGACATATGGAATTTAAAGTAGGTGATAAGGTCTTGATTAAAACACATCATAAAAGTGATAAAGAAAGAGGATTCATAAAGAAATTTGCACCATTATATGCTGGACCATACATTAAAAGGAAGAAACTTTCTCCTCTTCTGTATGAATTGGCCAATATGACCACTAATGCCTCAGTAGGATACTTTAATATTATAAATATAAAACAATACAACAGTTCTATAAAATTTTCTAGATCAAAAGTAGATGCTCCACAACAAACCCAAGAGAGTGATGGCTCTGATGATGATGTTGAGCCATTACCAAGCAGAAGAGAAAAGAATAGGTTAGATTATCACCTATTACTTATGAGAGGACAAAGCTGATAAAGCCAGATTCAGCTGTTCCATCGACGTCAAGAGCGTGATGAGATATTAATGAAACAACCAGAGCCAGCAGAGTGACAACCGGCAGCGAAAGCAGTCAACACAGTGGAGATGACATCGTGAGTGAGATCTTCAGCAATACCTTCACCTAAAGCTAGCGAACAATGAAGGAAAGATGTCATCGTAATCCGACTGGATGATTTATTGCAACGGAGTGCCAATAATGAAAATTTAAATATATTATTATTCTTCCACTTGGTACTTAATGATTTATAAATATAATGTTGTCTTTTCTCTGGAATAGATGAAGACGAAGAAGAATGAAGAAGCTTTATTGTGATTTATATAGTTAGCAATGTTTAATTATTTGTTGAAAACTTTGGAGTTTCAATATTTATTTTCGGAAAATGAATTTACTGTAGTTTGTTATACTGTGTGAATAGAATTTTTTTTTTTGTATTCTTGTACATCGAAGTTCTAGTTGTTATATTGTATTAACGTGATTTAAAGTGGATTTTTGTGGATTTTTTTGTTTCAGCTGACTGAAAGCTGAAAATTGTAAGTCGACATTATGAAGTATAGGAATTGTAAAATGTTTATGGATATGAATGAGGAGAGTGAAAGAGAATTAGTGATTTAATATTTTTTCACTTTTAAGAAAACTTTTGTATTGTAAAATAATATGCATTCCAAATTGAATTTATGTATGCAAAAATGAGATTCATGTAAAAAGTGATTGGCTGAAATGTTATCTCATATATTTATAAATCATTTACACATTTTTTTTTTACTCTTAGATACGATGTATGTATATATGTGGTTAAATCTGTTCAGTGTCATCAGTGATATTTATGTGTCAATGATGCGTAATTTTTGGGATGACATTGGCAGCATTTATTTGTATATATATATGAGCTGACCATGATGATGACTGCAGAATTTTTTTTTTTTTTTTTTTGTACCTTGTCGGAGCTGACCCCAATGGCCAAGTCTGGTGACCGAGTTGTTACCAGCATAACTCCTTTGGGAGGGGGACGTTTAGCTCTGAAAGGGGAGGTATCTAATGAATTATTTTATTTCAGATAGCTCGTGATTGCTGTGTCTAGGTGAAGAATTAGCGGATGATTACAACCCCGCTTGTTTGTAAATATTTGAATTTCCTTAGCTTCGCGTGTTTGATGTAATTAGGAGGAGATAACGGTGTTCAAATACCTGTTTTTTTTTATGTGATTTAGGAGAAGACTTTAGCTTTCACATATTTTTGATTGTGGTTAGGGGATAAGCAGAAGTTATCACCCCACTTGCAATGTATGTAATTGAATATATATTTTTTTTCTTTTCTTTAACCTTTCTAGAAGTTAAGAAAGATAGGAGTAAATTAACCTTTTTTATTGTGCAGTTGAAGTTAAGCCAATTTCGAGTTTGTATCAGAATGTGATACTAGGTAGGCCGATAATGCTAGTATACAGTTAACTACCACAGCCACTGGTACATATTTACACTAGGTTAGCTGTCACATACTTTTGTTAGGAGATTTGGGAGGAGGTACCTTTAGTTGTGATGGAAAATTGTGTTAAAGTGAGAATAGATCGCCTTATAAAAATTTGCGTAAGCATACTTTTACTTATTTATGTTCAACCATGTGTAAATGACGTGAGATGTGTCCTTTTATTCAAAATTTGCTCGTCAAAATCTGTTAGGTCAAATTTTTGACTCCCTTTGGAAGGGGGAGTTGTGATGCCCCCTCATTCACTTTTACTTTACCTTAACCAGTTTTGCTGAATTTACGTTATATTTATCATTTTGGGGATTTTTATTTCATTTTTGGCATCAGAGCACTCGTTTCCAAGAGCATAGGAGTTGCGCATGCGCAACTCCGAACTTTCAATTGTCACCCACTAAAGTGCGTGTACAGGGACATGCTCCCTCTTGCGTCATAGCTTGTGTGCTCGTCGTTTTATGCAAATGCCTTTACCGGTGCGACAGCCACATGTTGCTAAGCCTGTATGCTTGATAAAATGGTGAAATGTTAGTCACAGGAATTGCTTGAGTTTTTGAGTCAGAGGCAGTTGAAGGAGAAGAGTTGTTAGAGTTGTTTGTTAATTGTCAGTTTGTAGTGAGATTGAAATGATGTAGTATCTTCTTCATTAAAGTTTGGTAAGTGTTTGAAATAATTTTGGAAATAAATTTGTTTGTTATATAAACCTTTTTTGAATCTTTACTATTATTTTCTCTTGAGCAACGTTAATTGTTTTGATTTGAATTTACATTAGAAGTTTGACAATCATTTAATTTTTTGATATTTGAACCCTAATTGAACTTTATTTTTGGCAATTTGTTAATTATTGCCTGGCGCCTGACTTAGCTATCCAGAGCTTGAATAATTATTGGATCAGACAAAGGGTCCAAACTTTAAAAGTAATTCAAATCTTTGGCCCGTTACAAGAGCACTAGGAAATAAAACTATATTTGTATTGGGTCTCATAGACCCAGATGATTTTCTATCTTGAATTTCTTTTAAACAACTCTAACTAGGATCCATTCTTTCTTAGTACCTATCAGTCCATTCTTTTACTATACCCTGGTGCATTTTCACTTAGATCCATCCATTAGTTGGGGCGGGGATGGCTCAGTCGGTAGCGCGCCAGACTCATAATCTGTAGTTCCCAGGTTCGAGTCCCAGCTGGGTCAGCGTTGAGATTTATCTCCGCAAAATTCCCTGCCTACGGTCAGTAGGGGACACCGATGGGCTTGGAAAGGCCACCGTCCGTCAGATGGGATGTTAAGCCATGGCCCTGTGTGCGGGAGAGGCATACCCTGTGCACGTTAAAGAACACGCTGGAAGGCCTTGACGGGGGGCTACCATCTGTCTCCCAACAGCTGTTCCAGTGGGTCCCCTCCCCCAACATTCTCTGAGCCTTCGGGGTCCATGTGACCTGGCCATTTAGCCCATGGTGTGCAAAAAAGTGCCGCTCAGAGGTAAAATAACCCAAATCCATTAGTTACTTGACAAGACACATAATTGCAATGAATGGATCTCACAGACCCAGTCACAATCAGTATAACTATTTGAGGATATCAGACATATTTCAATATCTCCCTTTTTCAGGTTATTATTACCAAAATTTCATATTCACAGCTAATTTCACCTCCTTGGAGCAAAAATAATGTTCTTCTTCCAGATGGCCAAATGGCTTTGCTACTGATCAAAGGAACCAGAGCAATCTGGCTTGTTTTCAAATTGTAAAAATTAAAAAATTGTATTAAGTATTTGGGTGGGAAATACAGAAAATTCAGATTCCTGCAATTTCAGTATAATGGTTCAAATTAAAAAAAGAAAGATGCATTTCTTTGCTTTGCTGCATTTGTTGTAAATATAGTTTTATATTTTTACCATGTTTCAGATTAAAGCAATTTAAGGCATCCAAAAAAATTGGACTTAGCATTCTCATTTAATGAAGCACAAAATCATATGAAGCAAACATATCAGAAAAAATAGGATGATGGCAGGATAGGTGAAGAATTCAACTCTACTTAGGACATTTTGGGCCTATTTAGATTTTTCTGTCAATCACAATCGTTTAAAATTTTTTTAATTTTTACATTTAATTCCTCTTACTGAGATTGTAGCCTGGAAATAGCTGTTTTTCTTTTCAACTTTGGGATGATGTTTTGCTCGGAAAGAACTGAATCACTAGATTTAAATAAAAACGAGATGGTGGAAATTATAAAGAAAGAAATAGAATAAAAACAAGTGGGCAAATAGAATTTTTAAAAAATTAAAAATTGGTGCTCCCGTTTTGTTGCCTACTTGGTACATCAAAGAGTAAAAATCAGTACAGGCACATAGCAAGAAATGTTTTAGGGTAGCAGAGGATAAAATAAATGGTAGCATAAGTGACAAATAGAGGCACATTGATTTTAATTCTAGTTGAGGTTAAAAGCACATGTAATAGAATAACAAACAAGATGAAACAAATCATTTAACACAGAAATTCCTTAAATCTTAATTTTAGTCTTAGTCATCCTACAATTTCAGAGTTAGGAAACGTGCCTCATCCCCCATTGGCTAAGACCCTAAAGTTGGAAAAGCAAACTAACAAGAATTTTGATCTGGTATATTTCAAGATTTATGGCCAATAGACTTTTTTGATCATTCTGGATTTCTTTCAGCTTGTGTACTGCAAGATTTTTATTTTAAAAAATGTATATGTATTTCTAATTAGAGCCAGATCTAGGGGGGGTATGGACATGTTCCCTCCCCTGTGAGAATACTAATAATATTAGTAAGGGTAATGGGGAGAAATATTAAACTTGTGCATATTTCACATATTTTTCATGAAATATTTAGACCTCTAAAAGGGAGGCAAAAATGTTATACTGCAAATCCTGCAACTCCCCCACCCCCCTTGAATTTTTTTCAGGCATGTTTGCATCATTTTCCAGGAATAGAAAAATAATGGGGGGGGGGCCTAAATCTGGGTGTCAATTTCTAATGTAATTCACTAAATGACACAAAATAAATTTTAAAAAATCAGACTCCAATAGCATTTGTAAGTGCAAAAAGAGCACAAAATTAAATTTACTGGAAATGTTTTTGGGGGAAAACTGAGTATTTACCTTTATGCTGCTTTGTAGTTCTCATTGTCTGGTTCCAGGATGATCTGTCCCATATAATGTAACTGTCTAACTATTTTACAGTTCATGATATGGGGAATGCATCTAACACAACTGAAAGTGTGTTACCTTCTTTCATGTGTTTTTAGTATTACTGACTGTCTCCATGCTGTCTCAACTAGCCTCACAGCCTCTCATCAGCCATAAATAATCATTCATGGAAAGTCATCATTATGTCTGTGCTCTGTTAGCTATTGAGAAAAAGTCCCCCATCAAGGAACCAATTTCTGGAAATTTGAAGTCTATCATTTAGTGAAACCACCTGACATCAAAATTAAAGGAACTGCTATTGACAACCAAGCAACAAAGTCTGCGGTGGACACCTTTGGGCAATGATCAGTGTTCCTCAAACAACATGGTAGCAGTAAATTGTTTTATGACAAGATGCAAAGTCCCTTCTCCCCATATCAACACTTCTCTGCATGTTTAGATGGGAGTTAAATATCTAAACATACAGAGCAGATAGATCCAAGGAGTAATATTGTAACACATCTGGGATTTTAAATCCTTAAAATCTGACCACTCCGTTCACATATTTTCAATCTAATGAGACTGCCGTATTTGTTCTTCTGATTATCATTTTTCTTTCTCCTTTGTCACTCCTTTATGGCCATCACCTCTGCATCCCTGAACCTTAATTACTAAGAGGGTCACTTCTTCTGAATGCTGCTCAGAGGCAAACTGTGGGCTATATTGTTTGTTCAAAGAACACTTAAATGTGCAGATATTTTATGAAGATTAAAATAGAGGAAATAGATATTAATGAACAAAACTTACAAAAAGTTTTCATAAGCTGGAAAATGTGTTGCATCAAGTGGCCCAAATATGTCCACCTTACCAGGATATTGTCCAGTGTCCCCATCAGCCCCTGAATATATTGTAAGCCACCACACAATGTGAAAAATATCCAATTTGTCACATGAAACAACATGTCTAAAATTATTTTTCATTCCCAATTTTTTTTTCTGCATTTTTTAACATCTCTAGACACCCCAAATACTTGACCTTACATTCCAAAATTCCTGCATACTGATATTTCCAAAGCCACAAACAGCAATCATTCAAAAAAAATCAAACTTATTCTTTCCAAAATTCATCAGACAGAAATTTTTGGGTAGTTACCTAATTAAAGTTTTATCAAACTTGCTAAGAAGTTTCTAATTTGAAGGAAGATTACAGAAGAAATTCTAAAATTTCATAAAAATTGTTAAAAGTCCATCTTTTAGTATCATTACTTTGGAATTCATTGACACCCAATTAATAATTTTCAACAATGTCATCAGTACATATTAATTAAAATTTTGAAAGAGATGAAAGTCCTTTGAACAAGAGTGAAAATCTCTGAATCTTGTTGTAAATTCATTTTGGAGTAGTTTACAATAACATCCACAATTTATACTTTTGCCCTGTTTCCTCTTGAGACTTTCTGTAAAAAAGGCAAATAGACTAGGTTTCTTTATTTGATATATTCCATTTTTAAATGAAAAACTTTTGTCTGAATATATATCAGACAAAAGCCCAACTTGTGATAAAAACTCAACTGGTAACTCATAGGGTAAGGCCTTGTTTCTAAACTAAACCTGTGCAACTGGATCTGTAAACTGTTGTTTGTGTTGGATCAGTGTTGTGCACCAAGTTTAGAAACAGAATACATTACATTATAGAGTTGTAGAAAGGTGAATTTTTTTATAAATCATATTTAAATACAGAGCTCAAAATTAATGTCCAATGAAATACAAATTAATACTACAGTGGGTTTATAGCCTGCACAACTCTTTTTCATTCACCTACATAAATGTGACTAGGTCAAAATATTGGAATTTGTAAGCCACAAAGCTGCAGAGACTTTACAGGTGTACATACCAATAAATCCACTAAAAAGTTACCACTTAACAATGGATAGAGTTGATCCAGTATGGAATATTATATTGGGAAGAACATCATCTGGAAGAATTGGAACAGCATGGGCCGGCCCAATTGGTTGAACTGGTAATATTTCTAATATCTTTTACATTGCGTCCATTTTTTGTAATTAAAAGTTGATGTCAAGCTTAACTGTGGTTTAAAGAGTATGTGTATATGTATGGCACATGTGGCAATATAGTTGGATAAGATGTTATGATGTGATCCCTAAATAAATATGATCCCTATGCAATCATATTGGGAGAATAGGAGTGATTTTAAATACTGTACAGTGAAAGATCATGAGTATTAAATTGATACAGTAGCCAGGTGCAGCAGATGTAGCTCAGGACAGACGTCCTAAGTGTAAGAGGTCAACTTATTGCTGCTAATGGAAATTTAATGACCTTCACACTAAGAAAAAATTTGTTGAAGTTTCTAATTTGAAGGAAGATTACAGAAGAAATTCTAAAATTTCATAAAAACTGTTAAAAGCATATTAATTAAAATTTTGAAAGAGATGAAAGTCCTTTGAACAAGAGTGAAAATCTCTGAATCTTGTTGTAAATTCATTTTGGAGTAGTTTACAATAACATCCACAATTTATACTTTTGCCCTGTTTTTACAATTTATACTTTTGCCCCCTTTTGCCCTTTTGCTCTGTATTCAAATATGATTTATAAAAAAATTCACCTTTCTACAACTCTATAATGTAATGTATTCTGTTTCTAAACTTGGTGCACAACACTGATCCAACACAAACAACAAAATTTTGGTTGTTTATAACCAAAATTTCAAATTTCTAACATAAATACATTATCTGCAATATTCGCTGAAATGTTTGGAATTTTTTCCAATGTTAGAGGACACAGTAGAGCTTTTAAGAATTTGGAAAATTTCATCAATATCTATCAAACACAAAAATAATATTTAAGTTGTCTCTAAAACAATTATTTCTTAAAACACAAAAGTTCCATTCTTGCCCCCCTTCCCCCCAGTAAGGGGTGAACTCATGTTGCCAATAAAAACTTCATGACCTTCGCATTTTGCCATGAAAATTTAAAATTTCTATCATAAATACATCATTTATAATATTCAGAAAATGCATTTCGCAATATTTTTTCAATACCTATCCAACAAAAAGATTTTTTTTTAATTTTTCTGTATAAACAAAAAAAATTTGACGTCTACAGACAGACAGACAAACAAACTACATACATGACAAAGTGAAACTATTATCTCGTCTCTTTGTTTTTAAACAGAAAAAAAAAGTGTGATTTGAACCTCATTCTGAAATAACTAATGAACAGAATTGAACAATATCTTAAATGGAAGAGTATTCAATTCTACATAATAATATACAAATTGTTTTCATGAAACATTTTAACAAACACTAAAACAATTGAAAACAGGAAATACTGCAAAAAATTGTGACACTTAAATATATGTATTCATATGAAATGGCACATATATCTCCCATTTCAAAAAAAAATAAATAAATAAATAATAATTTTAGATTTTTTTTTCTTTTGAGGGAATTCCAAAAGATTATGAAAAAATTGAATGGCAACAATTCAAAATATGTTCTGCATGAAACTTTAGTTTGGAAACATTACCAGAAAGAAGAAAAAACTGAAACACCCCAGTGCAAAATGAGGTCACAAAAATGGCTGCATATTCTCTTGGAAACTATAGTTCCCACCAGATATGATCAATTTGGCTCTGGGAATACAGGCATGCAGAGAACAGATGATTAATTTGAATCACTCCAATAATTGTTATACTAGCCAGAGCACAGTAGTATGTAGTTTTCTGTGGTTCTTCAGTATTGCTACACTTGCATCTGAAGATCCATCACGTTATGTCTCAGATGTCATTTCATGATGTCCCAAGGTGAGCTTAATCAGGGATATATTTGGATGACTGGACTGGCCATGGTAGCACAAGAATGGCTTACAGATACTGTTGAGCAATATATGTGATGTGTGGTCTGGCATTATGCTAGGATGTGGCATTTGGCATGTTCTGCAGGAGTGGTAAGACCAAAGGGTAGAGAATGGTAACCACCTACTGTTGGATGGTTAAATTAGCCTTGATGACTATGAGAGATGACCAACAGTCATAAAAGATGACATCTCACAGTTGGATCTCAGCAGTGAGAGCCATGTGGCATTCAACGAATGTGTGGATACACAACATACATGGGGGCACAACAATGTCCCATCTGATGGATGGTGGCATTTCCAAGCCTACTGATATCTCCAACTGACTGAGGGCAGGAAGTTCTGTGGAAATAAATCTCAATTCTAGCCCTGGAGGAACTTGAACCTGGGAAGTGCAGATTACAAGTCTGGCAAGCTACCAATATCACCCCAAGCCCCTAAAAGGGTACATAAAAATAGATTTGTGTTGACAAAAAAAAAGCGAAAAATGCAATTTTAATTTTAACTGTTTGGGGTCTATTTAAGTATCAGAAAAGCATTTATTGCTACGAATATATACCCAGTGGCCAATTTATTAGATATAGTTCCATGTTATATCAACAGTAACTGAGATACAACTCAGTCACTTCTCAGATACAACTCAGTCAGTTCAGTTCCAGGGGTATCCCCTGCAAATGAAGCATAAAAGTTTGAGAACCACTGAGCTAAGGTATTTAAATTTATAAAACTGCCTGTGATAATCTACTTTTTTACTGGGCATATTGTCATAGTTTTCCTGGCCATCAATTTTTTCCCCAACACTCTTTTCAGCTTTTCCACGACACAGTTGGTTGGTTCAAGTAGAAGCAGTTGTTGTAACCAAGACTGAATTATTGTGTGGCAGGTTTTTATCTTTATCCTTTAAGTTTACTTCTAACAATGATAATACTTCTTACTAATTTTCTTCTGATGATAAAATGATCTTGGTAAAACATAGCCTTTTAGCACCACCCTATATATGCTCTTTTTTTTGGGGGGGGGGGGGAGAGACGAGGATTTAGGGCAATTTAGGGATAATTTTGTGGCTTAGGAACAAAACAACTCTACCAAGATCACCTCTGACTTACTTTCACTTAATAAGGAATGCTAATAAATTGCAGGATTACAGCAAAAAAAAAATAGTTTGCCATATTAAAAAAGTTTGAACATTACTGCTCTAGACCATTTAATGATCCATGTTTTCACCTGTAATGATTTCTTCATAGCTGTTTTTTTCATCTGCAAATCATATAACAGCGATTGGGCCTGTTTGACCACCTGCCTCGGGCTGAGTTTTGATGAAAAAATTATATCTTGCTGTAGAGAAGATATAACTGTCTTCTGATTTCAGTATATATATATATTGTGACCAAGTGAGGTCAATAGTTTGTTGGCTGATGAAAGTGAAGGGTGAAATTTGAAGTTAAAAGCAGGACAATGTTCTTCTGTTGTATGCTCAGATTTCTGTTATGTTGTTAATATTAACTCTTCCAGTGCCCAGCCTGAAAAACTGGTTTCCATACAGAGGCCAAACTATTTTCTCCCTATGCTCAGCCAAAGAAAAAAATTTACTTTACAACTTTTTTGCAAGATAACTAATGAAATGAATTATGGCATATTATATGCCTAATTAATCGACATTTAATAACGGATTTTCTGAAAATAAAACATTTAAAAAAAAGTGTTTTATTTTAATAGGACTTTTTTAGAGTCATATAGTAATTTTCTTTACTGCATTTCTTTTATGCATCTAGCAACATAAATCAAAATTTATTAAAAAAACAAACTAATAGACAGAAATGAGTATAATACACATGAATAGAAATGCTATTTATTCTGAATAATGAAAGAATTTTTTTTTGGTTTCAAGTAAATATTTCTCTAGTTTTGTACTTTTTTTCTTGGTAACATACTTTGATAAAATTCCAGGCTTTTACCCAATTGTGCTGAGTCAGATAAACAAGCCAACTTTAGACTTTTTTAAAAAAAATAACCAATCAATAGAAATTGGTCATATTATATACCAAATTAAATAGAATTTAATTACAAATTTTATGAAAATAAATAAGTTTATAAATAAATTTACAAGATGGATGTATGTGTCGTTTTTCTGCTGAGGTCCTGCCATCCTCTCAGACCTTCTACTCTGGTATATAAACTGACAGGCTCCTGTCAGACCTCTGTGGCAAGCAGCTGCTTGAGGGGGTATTTATTTTTTATTGATTTTAATAAGCCTTTTTTAATGTGATATTGTGAAAAAAAGATTGCACTATACAATTAAGACTTCTTAACTTGAAATAAAATAGTTAAATTATATATTAGTCGAAATGAAATTTCATCCTGAATAATATTCAACCTGAAATATGATTTTTATTTCTTTTAATAATTCTTTCCAGTATCGTATATTTTAAACACGGCCAGTGTTATACAAAGTGACTTGGATTTTTCACATTCACAGGATTTTCTGAACTGATTATAAAACAGAAAAAAAAAACTTCGTTGGTTGCTTTTTTTACTAAACATTATGAATTTTTTGGGGGGTGTTGAAGTTTGCGATCTTGACTAAGTGAAGAAAATTTTGTACACCAAACCAACAAAAAAGCGTTTTATATAATCTGTATGACACAGCCAAGGTACTTTCACTGTAAGTTAGTGGAGGGGACACCTTCCCGAAATTGCCCTCCCACATGATGGCTCATTTCCATAACAAGGAATTATATTTTGTTTCGTATCCAAGACATTCATTTCCAGAAAACTGTACCAGCTCAAAGCTTTTTTTTTTACTAAAAAAAACAAGATATAATAAAAGAAAAATTACATATAACTTAATGGGATGTTAAAATATCTGCAACAACTTTTAAGCCATCATCCCATCTAGAATAACTCGGAAAGATCGATAAATAAGCCAATTGAAAGTTTGCTATAACTAATGGAAATAAATCAACAGAAATGAATTTGCTTCCATATCCAAGACCTCATTTATTTTCAGAAAATGATACCAGATCAAAAATTTACTGGAAAAGTAATAAATTATAAAATAAAAATTAACACATAGCGTAATGTGATGTTAAAATATCCACAGCAACAAGTTGTAGGCTGACCATACATTGTAACATAACTGGAAAAAATCAACACTTATCAAATTGGCCAAAAGATAAAAAAAAAATTAAGAAAATAAATCTACTGAAATCAAAACTAAGATTTAAATATAAAAAAGTTAATACTAACTTTACAAAGGGTATCCAATATGCTAGACCAAAACACTATGGGAGCCACTTATAGCACATGGAATGGAGATGGAATGTGTCAGCCAATGACTCTTGTTTGCCTCAATGAAGCATAACTAATTAAATGCAGCTGCAATCTGAATTTTTAAGAAAGATGTGTTTACTTCCAGTTTCGATTTTAAGAGTGGGAACAATGTATGCTGGGAAAAATGATAAAAATAATTTGGGAATACTGAAATAGGTTTTGACAGAAAAGGGTGTGAAACAGAAAAGAAAAATATGGCAGTATGTACTTTGTAACTACTTCCAAAATCTATCATTTTTAAAAATAGCAGTTTTATTTTTCATTAATTTTTAGGAGATTTTCGAAAATTTAAGAAAAAAATTTGTTGATAATAGTTCAAATCAAACTTCTGAGATTAAAATCAGAAGGTTGCTTCAGAAAATAGGAACATTAACAAGCAAATCAACAATATCATTTAGTGCTTCTAAGAAATGGCAATAAGATGGCTTTATCAAATTATTTATATTGTAGTTTAATAAAATATGCATCAAATTAAAAAACAAAATATTATTTTTCGAGACTGAATTATATAGTTTTATAAGATATATATACAAAAATTGCAACCGCAATTTAAAAAAAATTTTTTTTTGCTGTATTAAAAATGCATACATATATCCGTGGCCTCTCATTTCAGTTTCTGTAAACGTATACAGATGATGTGGACACTGAAAGGGTTAATCAGTCAGGCCCAGAAGCTGTAGTAAGAATAATAAGCAAGAGAGAAAAGGTGGTCAGAAAAGTGATATTATTTGCATTGGAACTTCATATGTAGTTGTTTAACAAAAAGTCCCCAGCAAAAAGTGTAACACTCAGAACACAGCCTTGTGGTACCCCATGTTCTTGGGGGTAAGGCTGTGACTAAATGTTGCCGACACGAAAAGAACATGACGATAAGAAGTTGGAGATGAAGATCGGCATGTGGCCTCTCAAGCCGAAGCTATGGAGGTCACGAAAAAGGCTGAATCTTCAAGGCTGTGGCTCTGGTGCCAGATGAAACAGGCTTTCGATCTGGCACATTTGAATGCTTCAAGGTTGGAGGATGTCGGATATCTCCAAAACACCCCCAAGCCTTGTTCCGAGTGTTACGAGCTGCAGTGCAATCTGGATTTCATCATGATTTTGGAAAATGAAGAAACCATGGCAAAATTTGAGGAATTGTAGATTGCAGCTGCATCTGTGATACAGTCAGTGATCTCTGCTACTGCTATATTGATTGGCTCCTGGCTGATAGAGTGATGGTAACACTCAGAGAGAAGTTCAAATTCACTCCAGTCAGCCAAATCAAGCCTTCACCATGATATACATGAAGGGTCACAAGGCCACCCATGGGAGATTGTACATACCACAGGGAGGTGATTACTTCCACAAGGGTCATCCTCAACCTCCCATGTAAAGAGTGAAAGAATCAAGGATGAGCAGATGGTGAGGTCAATGGCAGTGAATGTGCAGGATGGGGAGTGAAAATATGTACTGACACTGATGTAGAACAGGGAGCAGCCATTGCTCCAAGATCTCACCCCTCCCATTGGTGTCAGCACTGTCCCAAAGTGAACTGTGTCCATTTAAGTCCTCCATAATGAGGAAGGGGGATGGCAGCTGCAAGATGAAGCTATCATGGTCTTTCTGAAAGATGATGCTTCCAGGTGGAAAATACACTGAGCAGACAGACAGGGAAAACCCCATGAAAAGGCGAATGGCTACTGCCTCTAAGTTGGTGGTGAGGGGTACGACCTGGAATGGAGAATGGTTGCTCACAAGGATGGCGACACCCCTGCAAGCTGGACCATCTCCATCCCAGTCCTGGCGAACTAGTGAAAAGTTCTGGATAGTGAGATCTGTGACTGGCTGCAAGTATGCAGGCACATGCAGATGGGCTGGTGTACCTGATGAGAATTAATGTTGTGATGGTTCACCCATTCACTTTTATTTTTCCTTAACCAGTTTTGCTTTATTTAGGTTATATTTATTATTTTGGGGATTTTAATTCCTTTCGTGGACTGTCTCAATCCTAGCTCCAAGCTGCAGGAGTTGCACATGCACAACTCCGACCTTTTGACTGACAATCGCTAAAGAGCGCGTAGCAGAACATGACCTTGCTTGCGCAATCGTCAGTTTATGCAAATGTCTTTCCCGATTGTGATGCCCATCGTTCACTTTTGCTTTACCTTAACCAGTTTTGTTTAATTTACGCTATATTTATCATTTTGGGGATTTTTTATTTCCTTTTTGGCATCACAGCACTCATTTCCAAGAGTTGGGAGTTGCGCATGCACAACTCCGATCTTCCGACTGTCACCGCTAAAGCGAGTGCACAATTGCGCCCCGCTAAAGCGCGTGCACAAGGACACGCCCCCTCTTGCGTCATAGCTTGCGTCGTTCATCATTTTATGTTAATGTCTTTCCCGGCGTGCAACATGACACGCTGGCTCTTGGTTTTTAAACCGGTAACTTGCTAGTCACACTAGGCATAGAGTGTAGAGGCACTCAGTAGAGAGCACAGTGTGTGCAGGAGGAAAGTGCGTTGTAGCACAGTGAGTTTGATGTATCTTCTTCATTGATGTCTTGGTGAGTTGAACTATTTTGGAAATAAATCTGTTATTTTAAACCTTTTGAGTCTGTACAATTTTTTCTCTTGAGCAACGCAAATTTAGATTTATAGCATCTACACTTTTTGACAATCAATTTTGATTCTATTTACTCATTAACACTCGCTGGCATTTTGAACTCTACTTTAAACTTAGTCTACTTTTTTGGCAATTTGTTAATTATTGCCTGGCGCCCGTATCAGCTATCCGGAGCATAAAACTAATTGGATCAAAAGAAGGGTCCAACTTTAAAGCATTTTGCATAATTCTTTGGAGCGTTACACGATGTGCAACATGAAACGTGCTGCTGGACTTGTACGCACATTATAACTTGGTGATGTGAAGTCACAGTAGTGGAGTTAGAGATGAGTTAGTAGTGGAGTAGTAAGAGTTAGAATTGAGATTGTAGTGAGAAGAAGTGATGAGATAGAGATGTAGTAGCAGAGTTTTTGTTCAAGATGTAGTCAACATTTTCATTTTGAGTTTGGCGAGTTGAATTTTTAGAAAAACCTTTGTTTTAGAAACTTTTGAATCTTTGCTATTTTTTCTCTTGAGCAACGTAAATTTATATTTTAATTAATTCTATTTAAACTTGACAATCATTTTTGAATTCTTACTCGATAAGTAACGCTTTGGCAACTAAACAAATCCTATTTCAACTTTATTTGGCAAGTTATTATTGCCTGGCACCCGATAGAGCTATCTGGAATTTGAATAAATTGGATCAGATAAAAGGTCCAAACTTTAAAAAGTTAAGAATCTTTGGAGCGTTACAGAGCCAGAAAAGAAAGTGGTTCCTAAACAAGGTTGGATTGGATTGTTTTACCTCTGAGCGGCACTTTTTTGCACACCATGGGCTAAATGGCCAGGCCACAAGGACTCCGAAGGCTCAGAGAAGGTTGGGGGAGGGGACCCACTGGAACAGCTGTTGGGAGACAGATGGTAGCCTCCCGTCAAGGCCATCCAGCATGTTCTTTAATGTGCACAGGGTATGGCTCTCCCGCACACGGGCCACGGCTTAACGTCCCATCCGACAGATGGCGGCCTTTCCAAGCCCATCGGTGTCCCCTACTGACCGTGGGCAGGGCGGGGAATTATTGCGGAGATAAATCTCAACGCTGACCCAGCTGGGACTCGATCCTGGGAACTACAGGTTACGAGCCTGGCCACAAGGAGTACCAACTGAGCCACCCCCGCCCCCTCAAACAGGGACTGTATATATATATATATGTATATATTGTATATGTTATTTAACGTGTTTGTCAAAGAAAATAAATTTTTGAGCTCATTAGTTATATGTACTATTTACATATTTAACGGCAGCTTAAGCCGACAATTTTTGTTGGGCAAGAAGCTTAACTTTTGTGTATTAGTCAAAGGTACTGAAGTTTAAGCTCAGTTATTGCTGATAGTTAAGATATTTATTGTATGTATGTAAAGATTAGAAGTGTCCGGACACACATACACGATAAACTTCTTGATAAAGAAGTTTATGTTTGCAAGCTTAGTATAGCTTTAGTATTGTATTGTTGTATGGCAGTGCTTTAAGTGCTGCTCAAGATTAAAAGAGTTTCAAAATTTCCAAAATTCAAAATTTTGACATACCGCTAAACATGTCTGCTGAACATGGCCGATTCTGTCATAATGACTCCCGACTTAGAAAAAGTAAAGGGTAGGTTGCAGGATGTAATGAAAGAAGCAGAAGTGCTAATGAATCTGCTTAAGAGCCTCGGAAGAAAAGGGGAACGATAACAACCTCTAAATTTGCTGACAATGCTACGTCAGTTCACCAACATAGAAACTTTGAACGTAAGGTTCCATTTTTTGTTCCGTCAGAAGCAAGTGATAGAACTGAGTATTATCAACCGCCACACCGAAAAGTTTCGACAGTTTGAAATATCCGTCATTGTGGCCATTTGTCAAGTCCATGGAAGGGCATTTCCGTTTACATGAAGTGCCCAGCAACAAAAAGGTGGTTTTAGCAGCATCTTGTCTAATTGGATGTGCTAAGCAATGATGGAATAACGTAGGATGTAATCATGGAATAGTTTTCAGAAGAGTTTAAAAACAACTCTTTGAAATCTATTCAGCTTATAATAACTTTACACAGTTAGTTACAGAACTGTTTCCACGAAGACAAAGGGAAGGAGATGATATTGAAAAATTCCTCTGGGCTACAGCAGAGTTATACCAGCTGTATGATGCTGATGCCGCTGAAACTGACATTATGAACTGCATATTGTCCCAATTGCTTTTGCCCATTAGAGAATTCTTAGAAGTACAAAACGTAAATTGAATTTCAACTTTAGTCAAATTGACTCAGCAATATACTGCAAGAAGAGAATCTGCAGAAACTGCATTAAACCAACAATGGATGTATCTTTGCCAAAGCAGTCGCTATCAGGTTGAGTCTTGCAAAATGACTCCCGCACGACTGAAAGTTACACGGTCCCGACAATTTGCACCGAACACACCTACAATGATGCAGAATGAACGAATCAGAGATTATGTTCCACGTCAAGCTTTGAACAATGATACTGAATGTAAAAGTTTTGCTAAGAATAATAGAGAAACTTTCAGATGTATTTTTTGTGGCTGACTAGGGCACACAGAGCAATAGTCCTATGGAAGGAATGACAATTCGGGAAACTTAAATTAGGATCTTTGAAGCAAGAGGCCAAAGTTCCTCAAGAAAAGCCTCTCATGAGTTAAGTCTTGCCACTGTTGTTTTACTTTTTGTTAAGGCTTGTCATGAAGAAACTGAATTAATAAATCGTGATGATACAGAAGCCGATCTTTCATGTTCAAATGAGAAAGTTTTAGATAATATTTATGACAACTGTCAATTGAAATTGCAGCCATGGTCCAGTGGACTTTTTGAGTTACCTTGTAGTCCAAAGCATAATGTTCAAAAAGAACCTATAAAATGTCCAATTAGTGTAATAAATGCAAATTTAGAGAAACAAGTTGATGATGCAAAGCAAATTGATAATGAGAAATCTGTTTATATAGTTGTAGATGAAAATAGTACAAAATTAGTTGATGAAAAAGTTTTAAAGGAAGGTAGTGCTGAAATTGATAATGAAAAAATGATCTGCTGGATGAAATTAAGCCAAGCAACCCTGAGGTTGTTCCAAGTAGAAAAAATCCTGATGAATCTAATAAGTTTAGAAGTTTTCAACTGTTGAACCATCATTTCGAAGTGGACTGCAATAAACCTGGAAAGTACAAAACCAGGTTCATCAAAGACCAGCATGAAGCAACGAGATGTCAACAAAAAGACCAGAGCCTGCAGAGTGACAACCGGCAACAAAGCAGTCAACATAGCAGAAATGACGTCATCAACGAGATCTTCAGCATCAGCCCTGATGATCGATCAACGAGGGAAGGGTGTCATCAGGAACCGACTGGCTGATAATTTATGTAACAGAGTGCCAACAATGAAAATTTCAGTATATTACTATTCTTCCACTGTGGCACTTAATGATTTATGTTTTATTTCTTTTCTCTGAAATTATGAAGACTGAGGAGCTTGAAGTCCTTTTATTGAGATTTATATACTTAGAGATTTTGAAATGTTTAATTTCTTGTTGAAATTTTGGAGTTTCGATATTTATTTTCGAAGAGTGGAATTTATAATTCGTTTTATAATTCGAGTTTATACTGTGTGAATAGCATTTTTTTATGTATTCTTGTTCATCTGAAGTTCTAGTTGTTACATTGTATTAATGTGATTTAAAGTGTATTTTTGTAGATTTTTTTCATTTCAGCTGACTGAAAGCTGAAAGTATTTTAAGTTTACATTAAGAAGTTTAGAAATTGTAAAATGTTTATGGATATGAATGATAAGAATGAAAGAGAATTTAATACTGTGATTAAATATGTTGCACTTTTAAGAAATATTTTGTATTGTGAAAAATTTGCATTTCGAAATGAATTTTTGTGTTTTTATGTAAAAAGTGAATGGAATTATATTGGATGAAATATTATCGTCATATATTATAAGTTATTGATACAAATTTTTCTTTACTCTTAGATATGATGTATGTATATGTGTTTAAATCTGTTCAGTGTCATTGTTATTTATGCGTCAATGATGCGTAATTTTTGGGATGACATTGGCAGCATTTATTTGTATATACAGGGTGATTCAAAACTCTTGGGCAAAACTTTAAGGGGCAATAGAACACACCTAAACAAGCACTTTTCGTCATACAGCGCATGGTCGAAACTCAAGCGGTGAAGCACTAGGGGTTATCAGTTACTGTGTCAGGAAATGAAGAAACACAAGAATGACAGAAGAGGTTTGAAACAATTTCAGAAATTACAAAACAGAAAGTACAGAATTTTATTGAACAAATTACAGAAACTGCTCAAAAAAGCGACCGCCAACATTAATGCAGGGCATTTCCCGTACAGTGGCAGTGGCAATAGAAATCCTGGCAACAAGGTCCTCATTGGAATCGATGGGGCTATCGTAGATGAGGCTTTTCATATGGCCCCATAGGAAAAAGTCCAGACATGAGAGATCGGGCGATCATGGCAGCCAAGCGATGGGACCACCGCAACCAATCCATCGTCCTGGAAATGTTGTATCCAAGGCATTCCACACATCGACGCTGAAATGGGGTGGCACTCCGTCGTGTTGAAACCACTTGTTTGAATGTTTGCTGGAACAGGGTTCAGTAATTCTGGCAAGACTTCTTGTAAAAACACAATGTACATTCTCCCTTTCAGTCGAGGTGGCAGAAAATATGGGCCAATCAAATGGTCATGGAGGATTCCAGCCCAAACATTTATGGAAAAATGCTGCTGGTACAAATGTGGGCTGTATGGCATGCGAATTAATGATGGCCCACACATGTGAATTGTGGGTATTAAAAATGCCCTCATGTGTAAAGGTACATTCATCAGTGAATAAGACATGTGCATCAAAGTCCGGTTGCACTGCAATTTGCTGCAAGAACCACTTTGCAAATCCACACGAGGCCAATAATCTGCAAGTGTCAAGGCATGCACCCTCTGTGCATGGTAGGGGTGTAATCATTCGTCTTATAGAACTCACCACACTGTCGATTGGGGCACACTTACGGGATGGGAAATTGCTCACGTACTACATTCGAGACAATCTCCAACCCTACATAGAATTTCCTCTGTAACAGTGGTGTCCTCACACTCCTTGCATGCCCAGTATCCTGCAAGCCGCTGACAAAGGAGCCTATTTCGCACAGATACCGGTGCAATCGCTGAAAGGTTTTACGATCAGGCACACGTCTGGTCAGAAAGCGCTCCCGGTAGTCTTTGGGCTTCCCTCGCATTCCCGTCCACAGCTCCATATGTGAAATGCATATCCGCCTTCTCCTGATTCATGAAACAATTAATCCGTTCTGCAATCCATGGTAGAAATGACGAGTGCGGAAACCAGCATTTATAAGTGTTCACTGGAAAACACCCTCTAGCGCTTCACCGCTTGAGTTCCGACCATGCATTGTATGACGAAAAGTGCTTATTTAGGTGTGTTCTATCACCCCTTAAAGTTTGGCCTAAGAGTTTTGAATCACCCTGTATATGAGCTGACCATGACATCTTGAAGATTTTTTTTTTGTACCCAATTTGAGATGTATCCAACTGCACAGTCAGATGACTGAGTAGTCACCAGCATAACTCCTTTGGGAGGGGGATGTAAAGCTCTAAAGGGGAGGTAACTAATGCATTTTTTTTTCAGCTAGCTTGCAATTATTATGTCTAGGTGAAGAATTAGCGAATTATTACAATCCCGCTTAATTGTAAAATTTGAAATTTCTTAGCTTCGCGTGTTTGATGTAGTTAGGAGGATTAACGGTGTTCCAATACCCGTTTTTTGATGTAGATTAGGAGATTTAGCCTTCACATATTTTGATTGTGGTTAGGGGATGAGCGGAAGTTATGTACCCTGCTTGATACGTATGTAATTGAATTTTTTTCTTTAATCTTTTTAGAAGTTAAGTAGGATAGAAGTGGTATTAACCAGCTTTTTGTACAGGTTATTGTATGCAACTTTTGAAGTTTGTATCAGAATGTGATACTAGGTAGTCCAATAACACTAGTATGCATTTAACTGCCACAGCCATTGGTATATATTTACACTAGGTTAGCTTTACACTCTTGATAGGGGGATTTGGGAGGAGGTACCTTTGGTTGTGATGGAAAATCACAACCAAAGGTGAAGAGTAGACTGTCTTATCAAAATTTGCGTAAGCTCACTTTTACTTTATTTTATGTTCAACTATGTGTAAATGATGTGAAAAGTGTCCTTATTTTTTTCTAAATTTGCTCGTCAAAATCTGTTAGGTTAAATTTTGACTCCCTTTGGGAGGGGGAGTTGTGATGGTCCACCCATTCACTTTTACTTAACCAGTTTTGCTTTATTTACATTATATTTATCATTTTGGGGATTTTAATTCCTTTTGTGGACTGTCTCAACCCTTGCTCCGAGCTGCATGCGCAACTCTGACCGTTTGACTGACAACCACTAAAGAGAGCGTGGTAGGACACAACCTAGCTTGCACAATTCATCAGTTTATGCTAATGTCTTGGCATGCAACATGAAACGTGCCGGCGAACTTGTACACACATTATAACTTGGTGATGTGAGGTCACAGTAGTGGAGTTAGAGATGAGTTAGTAGTGGAGTAGTAAGAGTTAGAATTGAGATTGTAGTGAGAAGAAGTGATGAGATAGAGATGTAGTAGCAGAGTTTTTGTTCGAGATGTAGTCAACACTTTCATTTTGAGTTTGGTGAGTTGAATTTTTAGAAAAACCTTTGTTTGTTTTAGAAACTTTTGAATCTTTGCTATTTTTTCTCTTGAGCAACGTAAATTTATATTTTAATTAACTCTATTTAAACTTGACAATCATTTTTGAATTCTTACTCAATAAGTAATGTTTTGGCAAATAAACAAAGCCTATTTAAACTTTATTTGGCAAGTTATTATTGCCTGGCACCCGATAGAGCTATCCGGAATTTGAATAAATTAGATCAGATAAAAGGTCCAAACTCTAAAAAGTTAATAATCTTTGGAGCGTTACAATGTCATCAAGATTCCTCTGGAATTCATGATAATTCAATTGTAGGAGTGTAGCCATCTCAGGATTTAGAAGAGTGGGCAGACGACGACTTCCTATTCAACTTAACTATCACAGACGACGGTTTAGTGAACAGGGGATGGTCTGGATCCATGTCCTTGGAATCGCCCAAGGGACATGGATCTGTTACCATCTTTTGTGGAGGAGATAAAATTTTCTTCTTTAGTCCCAGTGGGATCCACATCAGTTTGGAAGGTTTAGCTGTCTAAGGAGGGAAGGAGGCCTTCCAGTAGTGGAAGTGTAGCAGGTGGAAATCAGAGTTGATGTCGATGTTGACACCAACCTCGATTTGTCTGCATTACGAGGTACTTGGCCACATGCAAGAAAGATTCAGTAGATGGTACACTGATGTCAGTCTGCACCACCACCGAAGTCATTGGAACGATGGGCTTTCCAATGGTGAGCGGCGCAGTGAGCTTTCTCACCTCAGGGTATGAGATGTTGTTGATGGTCTTGAGGCATTGCACCTCCTTTTCCTTCTTCCATTTGGGACAGTCATGGATGGTTGCCATTACAGTTCACACAGCTTGCCTTTTCAACTGGGTAGTCAGGATGAAGATGATACTGGATGCCACAGCAAGCACAGGTGGGTTTAACCCAGCAAGCTGAAAACCTCTAGCACTGAAAGCAGCACAGAGGGTTCGAGATATATGACCATACCCACAATGCAAATAACCTGCCTTGATGGTAGAAGGCAGACATAGCGCATTGAAGGTTAGAATCAGTACCCAAGTGGGTACCAATTTACTATCATAACGTGTAGATATAAAAAAAGAACATTCTGATTTATACATATTACTTTATATTGAACATTTTAAACTCTATATAATATCATTACATTCAATCTCATAGCCTTTAGTAATGAAATTGCATTATTCAGTTTTTCATTTAGAAAAAACAAACTAATATTTTCACTCTGTTGTCTGTCTGTCAGATACTCAACCTTTTTGCATTGGATAGGTAGTGATGAAATATTACGATTGCAGAATATTATGATAAAAACAACTATTTTAAAAAACGAATGAAATATTCTTTTTGTGTTTTAGGATTAAAAATTGAAACAAAGAAGGAGATTTTTCATACCATTTTGGTCTTAAAAGTGGTGTCACAGATGATCCAATAAATGGGGCAGACTCAATTGATGGTGGCAAGCTATAAAAAAAAAACAATATTTTGAACAAAATTGAAAAACCGTGTTTTACTTTTAAAAATGCACACTACACAGTGTCCTGTTACAGTTATGACAATCTGTTACTTGAATGAATTGGGAATTCCAGTTGAAAAACAACCATTGAAAGTTCTTACTATACAGAGTTATTAAAACCTCTTACAGTATTTTGATATAAAACTTTTTTTAACTGAACATTTTTAATTTTGTTGCTAAAATTTTTAACACTAATATTTAAAAATCAAGTATCAGTAAAAGTAAATTGTTACAACAATGTGAAGAGCTCAAAAAATATGTTAGATAGCATTCTTGATTTTTTTTTTTAAACATAGGATGGCAATAAAAAACCCAGATGGGATTCTGTTTGCTTGTGAAGAATGTTTGAAGCTAAATTGGAGCTTTTTCTTTAATTCTACAACACATGAAATAAGCCAATTTATATTTTCATCGGAATCTATTTCTCTAATTCAAAAGAAGATATTTTTTTCCAACCAATATGCATTATTGTGATATGGCAAAATAACTGGACAAAATTGAAACTCACATAAAAATTGTCCAATTGTTGTGAAATTTGAAATAGTTCTTATTGTAAATGGTAGTTTGTGCCTAAACTTTTTGGTATGGCACTTTGACAAATGCAGGCAGGGTCCAGATGTAAGAAAAGAACATTGTATGCTGATATTAAGTCACCAAGAAATAGCATCAAATAGCAATGATTTAGTTTATGTCATTATTCGGCCATACCATCATTTATAATTTCTAGTATTCTGACCTAATTATCACTCTAGCATGTAGAAATACTTCCTAAACGTTTAACCTAAGATATTGGCTTTATTATTACCAGAGTTGTGTCAGTTGGGAACTATGTGCAATTGCTTTTGGTCAATATTTTAGCAGACTTTTCATTTTAAAGACTTTTTACTCTGGTGCTTTTGGAATTACTTTGCATTGTTTCTCCAAGTTTACTATGATTAAAAAGGATAATTAATTTCAAATGATCAAAAATGAAACCACTAATGATCTCAAATGGCCATTATTGGAAGAATCATATGGTTAAGCAATTAGCCTAAAAGCACAATTTTCAAAAGGTAGGGATTATTTTAGTGATACTTTTAATTTACATTTTAATCAAATACAGTAATTAACATTTGGAAATTGCAATTTTTTACCAAAAATATTTAAACTTTTCTTTAAAAGTTATGCAGCTACTAACTAAAATAATTCACTTTTAATTTCATTGTTTCAGTTAAGCTTTAAATGCTTTGAAACATTTTTTTCTCTTTTTTGTTTTCAGTTCTTTATCATTTTTGGATTTCAGCATTTTATTTAAATTATCTCTTTTTTAAACCAAAATGAATTATTTCTGACACTTTTTATGCTGGGTTTGGTTATTGCCAAAAACCTAAATATCTCCATTATGCATAATTGGCATAAAATGACTATAAAATTTGGAAAAATAAATAAATGAAAGATTTAAGTATTAAGACCTATTTTTCTGTAAATGGTAGCTAGGCAAACACTGGTATGGAATCCCCTGGGATGATGTGGGTTGGATTGTTTTATCTCTCTGAGTGGCACTTTTTTGCATACAATGGACTAAATGGCCAGGTCACAAGATCCAGAAGGCTCAAAGAAGGTTGGGGGAATGGGACCCAGTGGATAGCTATCAGGAGACATATGGTAACCTCTCGTCAAGGCCGTCCATTGTGATCCTTAATGTGCACAGGTTGTGGCTCTCCCATACATGGCCTCATCCCATACATCCCATTCGACAGATGGCAACCTTTCCAAGGCCTATCGGTGTCCCCCTACTGACCGAGGACAGGGCAGAATTTTTCAGAAATAAATCTCAATGGTAATCCAAGTGGGACTTGAACCTGGGAACTGTGTATTATGAATCTGATTCGCTCCCAACTGAGCCATTCCACCCCCCAGTGATGATGCACAGAACCAACTAGGTCTAGCGCATGAAGTCTGATCCCACCTGATCGGGGTGCAAGCCTTGGTGCCTTTCAAAAGAGATATTCTCTTCTGAAAATGGTTGATGATGGATAATCCTGATTATGCGCCATCACCCTTATTTTTATGAGCATCACCAAACTACCCTGGAGTGATGTGTCTCAGGCAGGTCAGTTCCTATTTTGATTCTGGTTCTTGAAAAGGTCCATTTGTAAAAGTGTTGTCTGAAGTTCCTACCAGCATTGGTGGCTTGAGTCTCTAGTAGTGAGAGAGCCAGTCTTTGCCCCATGAGTTATTAAAGAAAAATTAATTTGAAACGATCGAAAATGAAACTACTATTAATCTCAAAAGGCAGTTATTGAAAGAATTGTAGGATTAAGTAATTAGCCTAAAAGCCCAATTTTTAAAAGGTAGGGTTTATTTTAGTGATACTTTTAATTACATTTTAAACAAATACCTCTCTCAGTTAACCTAGTTTCTTCAAAAATCCTACTAATGTTTGCTCTGTAGGTACATGGAATGTGAAGGCATTGCTTAGAGATTGGCTACTTGATATCTTCACACAGAACATCCAGTTTTGTAAGGTTGGGTTGTTTTACCTCTGAGCAGCACTTTTTTGCACACCATGGGCTAAATGGCCAGGTCACAAGGACCCCGAAGGCTCAGAGAAGGTTGGGGGAGGGGACCCACTGGAACAGCTGTTGGGAGACAGATGGTAGCCTCCTGTCAAGGCCATCCAGCGTGTTCTTTAACGTGCACAGGGTATGGTTCTCCCGCACATGGGGCCACGGCTTAACGTCTCATCCGATGGACAGCGGCCTTTCTAAGCCCATCGGTGTCTCCTACTGACCGTGGGCAGGGCGGGGAATTTTGCGGAGATAAACCTCAACACTGACCCAGCTGGGACTCGAACCTTGGAACTACAGATTACGAGCCTGGCGTGCTACCGACTGAGCCACCCCCACCCCAGTTTTGTAAGACACCAGATGACCAGGGTAAAGGTCAAATACTTAAAAATAATTTAAATTTCTCTTTTCAGGAAAGGAGGATGGAACGCATCTCCAAGGCATAGATTTGCTACTCAGTAGACATGCCAGTGATGCTCTTCTGGGATATGACTACATCAGTGAAAGATTTCTTACAGTGAAATTTTAAAACTAAGATTAAAGATTTGAATGCAATCTGTTGTTCTGCTCCCACAGAAGACTCTGATGAATAAATAAATAATAAATAAATACCCCCTCAAGCAGCTGCTTGCCACAGAGGTCTGACAGGAGCCTGTCAGTTTATATGCCACAGTAGAAGGTCTGAGAGGATGGCAGGACCTCAGCAGAAAAACGACACAAACAGCCATGCCTTACCCAGGGCTCGAACCCAGGTCCCGTAGATCAGTAGCCAAGCGCGCTAACCACTCGGCCACGGGACGGCTAAATAAATAAATACCCCCTGAAGCAGCTGCTTGCCACAGAGGTCTGACAGGAGCATGTCAGTTTATATGCCATAGTAGAAGGTGAGAAAAATAGATTTTATACACAACTTCAGGATATTTTGTTCTGTCAAGGGATATTTGTCTTGTGTTGGTGACTTCAGTGCTAAAGTTGGTACCTTTGGCCAGGGGTGATAGGTTGCTTTGGTATTGGTAGCTGCAATATCAATGCAGAAAGTCTCTTACAGGTAAATAAACTTAATGATTTGAGATAACTAACATTACAAACATGGCTGGTATACAGGGATAAACGCATTTCAGAGATGTTCTAAACAATGTGGTTAGTATAATTTAACCACATTGTAATTGACTGACATTAAATACTGACTGGTATGAAAAAGCTCAAATTTATGACAATGACAAAAAGACTTAACAAAAAGAAATTTTGAAGCATGAATAATTATTAATAATAATGAAGAATTTATGAAATTTCCTTAATTTATTTTCAAATAGTACTAAAACAAGTCCTATTATTTAAAATATTGGATTTTCCATTTTAATACCCTAATCAGATGTCTTCTAAGGCAGCCACCATTTGAAGTCATGTATACCTAATAATTTCATTTTCAATCAAAATCAAATTTGAAATAATTATTCTTGCTAATTGCAGTATATATTAGAGAAACAATATAAATAATTCAAAAGTATTAGAATTGATATCCCTGCATTTGCAAAGTATCAATCTGCACAGCCTAATATGTGCACAAAATGTTTCAAACTAAAATCAGATGTTTGCTGATTGATATCACATCACATTCCTATCACATTGCCAATCATGTAATCAAAAAATTTCAATTTTCCTCTTTATATTCCTTTTCTAAACTACATCTGATAATAGATAAAAATAATTTAGACATTTAAAATAGTTTTTAATCACAAAACATACTAAAATTATCCAAAAAAGTATACAGCTATATTTCTGTGCAAATCACTGAAATCCTCCAATAAAAAAGTTCCCTCTGCACTTGACTTCATTTTATTGAGAATACAGATGGAATATTTTTGGTAAATAATTTTTAGTAAACAATTAACTTGCCACAATTGTCAGCCAGCTAGTTGAGGAATGTTCAAAATATAGAATAGCAGCTACAGAGAAACAATCTGATCTGTGTTACTGAAAGTTGCAAGAAGTTGAAAGTTTTTTTATTTTCAAAAGTATCATTTTGAGAGAAAAAATTGAATAATTAGCATTATTAGGAGCTCTGAAATGTCTGTTTTAAATATATATATAGAAGTTACTTTAAATTTTAATAATGAAATAAATTAAAAAAAAAATAAAAAATACCTATCTTCCTATAGGGTCCTAAACAGTAGAAAATAAACCTAAAGCATACTGATGGTGCAATAAGTCACCATGTTCACTTCAGAGGAAGATGGGGTACCAGCAATCTTGTCAAGTAGGGTAGGTTGGGTTGTTTTACCTCTGAGTGGCACTTTTTTGCACACCATGCGCTAAATGGCCAGGTCACATGGACCCCGAAGGCTCAGAGAAAGTTGGGGGAGGGGACCCACTGGAACAGCTGTTGGGAGACAGATGGTAGCCTCCCATCAAGGCCATCCAGTGTGTTCTTTAACGTGCACAGGGTATGGCTCTCCCGCACACAGGGCCACGGCTTAATGTCCCATCCGACGGACAGCGCCTTTCCAAGACCATCGGTGTCCCCTACTGACCGTGGGCAGGGCAGGGAATTATTGCGGAGATAAATCTCAAAGCTGACCCAGCTGGGATTCGAACCTGGGAACTACAGATTATGAGTTTGGCGCACTACCGGCTGAGCCATCCCCACCCCTGTCAAGTAGGGTAAATCGGTACGCTATCCTCCTTTGAAGTGGATATGAACTCAGCGACTTATTGCACCATTGATATGCTTTAGATTTATTTTCTACTTTTTAGGGCCCCTATAGAAAGATAAAATAACCTACCTTCGAAAACTTCGATATATGACTCATAAACATCAAACACATTTATGCTCCTTTTGGAGTCGTTTGAAGTACCCATGACATTGGAGATTCACAGGCTTTAATTTGAGATCTGACTCGTTCAAGGTCAAATCTCACAAAAATCTGCCCCTTCCTCATTTTATCAGGGGTAAGAGTGAGGACAAAATTCAAAATAGTTTACGATAGTCATTATATAAGCTTCCATTTGACACCTAACTTGTAACTGTAAGCCCTTGCGTTCTGATGATATAGTAGAATGACTTTCACATTTCCTGTTTTATACGTGGAAAGAAAGCATGGGAGTCAATTTATTTATAGCAACAACACTCCTGCATCATAAGCTTCCATTTGACACATGCTTGTTGCTTTCTAGTCGCATTCAGGAGATACAGGGGAAGAATCATTTTCATATTTCCCACCCCCCTGTTTTAGGGGGAAGAAAGCACAGGGGGTCATTTTTCATAGTCTAAGATATTCATTGTGTCAGTAGCATTCATTTGATGTATTACTCGTTACTTTCCACATTTGTGTTCTGGAGATATGGCTTAAGAATAGTTTTCACATTTCCCCTTTTTCAGGGGAAAAGAAGCACGGGGGTATCAATTTTTATTTCCTATGACACACCCTCATCACAAGCTTTCGTTTGGCACATAAATAATTAGGTTTCTCCATTGTGTTTGAAAGATATGGTGTAACAACATTTTGTCAAACCCACAAACTAACCAACCAATATCAAAGCCAAAAGCAAGAGGAAGATAGGTAATCACATTAGGTTTAAGAGTGTGTAATAAGGAAAGAAATGCAAATATTAAATAGTGAAATAACAGAGACCTTTAACACAAAAATAGAAATGTTGAAAAATGTAATCCACGAATGTACTCAAAGTGCTAAATTTAACTCAAATAAAATTGATGAATTTATCAAATCTATAATAGAAACTACTAAACAATCGAAAGTATTAAAGGAACATAATGAAAAATTAGAAGCAAATGGTAGGCTGCAGGAGAAAGAAATTTAAAATTTAAAACAACAAGTGAGAGATCTAAAGCAATATAAGCAGAGAACATAGAAATAAATGGACTTATTGAAAGCCCAAATGAAAACATTTCAGGCATTGTCTACAAAATAGGGGAAGCTATCAATATTAAAAATGATATTAAATTCAAGGTAGCTCATTGTGTTCCAACACATAATGAAAAGAAACCAAAACCAATAATAGTTCGATTCAATTCGAAACAAGAGAGAAACCTCTGGATAGCCAAGTGGAGATTAGTTTGAGGACTAAAGAATTTATTCATTGTATAAAAACATCAACAAGATACACTAACTCTTCAAGTATTGATCATATCTTAATAAGACTAACAAGTAATAACGACGTAAATGCAAGCATAATTAAATCAAATGCAACTGATCATTATATGACAATGATACAATATAAAAATCATTTAAATGAAAAACAATCTTGTCAAACAAAGGAAATTATAGACTATAAACATCTTGAAATTTTACTTAGTTTTAAGAATTATTTTATGGATACACAAACAGACGTAGGCACTTTTTTTTATAACTTTTCGTTAACCACTTTAAGAAATTAATAACTAATTGCACAAAATATATTCCAATTCACAATAGCAAAAATACACTCAAACCTTGGATAACAAATGAATTATTGGAAATGATAAAAGAGAAAAATAAATTATATAAACAAATGCAAAGAAGATTCTGGGACATTGAATTGTCACAACTTTTCACTACATTCAGAAATAAGTTAATTAAACACTAAGATTTGCTAAAAAGAATTATTATAAAAATATATTTAATCTAGCTACAACAATATTAAAAAACAATGGAAAACTAAATAAAATATGTCAAAAATAATTTTAAAGAAATTAAAGTGAATGGTAATCTATTAAGATATGAAGAAAACAATTGCGAGATCGCTGAATATTTCAATGATTATTTTGTTAATATAGCTTTGGACATAATTTCTAAAATACCTGATTACCCATACTCATCATCCTGTTCTTTACCAAATGAATCAACCTTCTGTAAAATGAATTCAATGGTTTTACTATCTAAAAATACATATGAAATTGTAACTACCGTAAAGTGTTTAAAACTGAACAAATCTCCTGGGGAGGACAAAAGTTCTGTATATACATTAAAAAGAGTTATTTTATATATTTGTAATGACTTAAAAAAAAATAATAAATTTGTCTTTTGAAAATGGAATTTTTCCCTCAGTTTTAAAAAATTCATTAGTTACTCCAGTTTTTAAATCAGGAGATGTAACTGATGTAAATAATTAAAGAGCAATTTCAAGTTTTATTTTCGAAATTACTAGAAAAGATAATTTTAAAAAGATTAGTTAGCTACATGAATAAAAATAATTTCTGACTCTCAATTTGGCTTTTGAGAAAAAATGGGCACTGAAGATGCTATCAAATATAATTTATAATGGTCTTAATGAAAGTAAAAAAGTTTTAGTATTATTCATTGATATTTCTAAAGCATTTGATTCTTCATGTGAATATATTATTAAAGAAAATGGAAATACTGGAATAAGAGGTACCCAATTAGATTGGTTTAAGTCATATTTAACAAACAGAACTCAACAAGTAAAAATAAAAATCATTTTAAGTAAAAGAAGGGTAATTAAATTTGGAGTACCATAGGGTTCTGTATTAGGACCACAATTATTTTTACTTTATCGATGATCTATTAAATTTAAATTTAAAAGGAAAAATAACTTCATTTGCTGATGATATAGCAATTATATATGTTAATGAGAATGACAATGGACTGAAAACAAATATAAATGAAGATCTGAAGCTTTATGGATGTGATTTGATAAGAATAAATTATCTGTTAATACAAAAAAGATAATATATATATATTTTAATATGAAAGAGGTATTAATACCAATACTGGAGACCTCTATTATCATGCTTTAAAGTGCTTGTTTTCATCTAATAATAACAGTACAAATTTTTGGTGTGACTGTCAAAAAATAAACTCTACAGATGTAATGAAATACCTTGGTGTTATTTTCGATAAACACTTGACTTAGAGGAATCATATAGAATAGTTTAAAATATTAAAAGAATTATGCCTAAAATGTATATATTGAGAGAACTATTAGATATATGTACTTTGAAAAAAAAGTGTATTTTGCATTCATTCATTCTAGAATACAATACAGAATAATTTTTTGGGGAAGGACATATGACAGTTACTTGAAATTAATAAAACAAATACATAAATATGTGTTAAAAGTAATGACATTTAAAAGAAAATATGATTCTTCCTGTCAAAGTTTTCTGGATTTAGATTTATTAAATTTTGAACAATATATAAGTTTGAACTTTTAATATTTATACATAAAAATATTCACGTTTCATAGAGTTGAAAACTCCTATAATACTAGATCTATGAAAAATGAATAATTAATTGTTCCTAAACCAAGTAATTAATTATTTAAAAAATATTTTGGTTTTTATGGTCCTAAAGTATTTAGTAATCTACCAAAAGATAAAAGAAATATATTATAACGCTTAAAAAGAAACTAAATTATGGCTATTAAGACAATAATTATTGTGTCTCACACTGATAAACTGTTTTCTACATATTAAATACTATTCTGTTAAAACCTTTGTACCAACATATGCATTTATATACTAATGCGATGAGCAAAAAAATTATTAATCCACTAGTGAGTTAATTAAACTTTTGTGGTGAGTTGACTTAAATATGCATTGCTAAATGTTTAATTTGCATAAATTATTATTATTATTATTAACCAGGTTTTGCTGCATTAATGTTTTGTTTTATGTTAACATTTTGATGATGGGTGAAAACTGACAAAAGTGTTTCAAGCAATAAGAGAAAGTTTGACATAATATAATACACAGAAAACATAAAAACTTAAGCTACGAACAAAATAGTGAAATATTACATTATTCCAACAAAATATAAATTAACAATATTAATTTTATAGTTTTAAATATATCAAAGTGTACATATTATACATACTGTGTTTTTAATGGAGTCTGTGGATCACTAGGCATTTCATGGCAGGTGTCAGTGACTTTTGACATTACAGCATTAAGCATATCAGAATATGAAAGAAATGCTAAAGAACCACTAGTTACACTTGTAGACAATGGTTGTGGTCTCACTGAAAAAAAACTTTTGTTAAAGAGTTATAAAATAATAATACAAAAAGCACAGATATAAGATAATAATTTGCTAATTTTAGTTCTAGTTCTTCCATGCCCTGATTTGGAATTGATTATTTTAGTTCTAGCTATTCCAATGTGTTGGTTCCTTAGTAGAAAAAAATCACTCAGTTTTAGAATCTTATCTAAAGAGAATGAACAGAAATAAGCCATGTTGCATATCAAAAGAAAGAGCATTTAATTGTGAACAGCAAAGAAAATGAAAGGGTAGAAAAAGGAACATAAAAATACAAAACATTCTAAAGATCAGTTTATTTATCATAATTTTAAAAACATATTTATATTTTGCAGTGGCATGGAACATCTCTGTCTAACCTCAATATTACATTAAAATTCCAGCCATCTGTTACCTGAGATAGGGTTTGATGGTTCACTTATTCACTTTTACTTTTCACAAGATAATAAATTTCAGTTACTTTATTTATAATTATTTTGGGGCTTTTCCTTAAGTTTTAATGATTTCTCCCCGCTCAAACCACTAGAGGAGTTGCATATGCGCAACTCTTGGCAGCCGCTAATGCAAATTTGCTTACCGGACAAAAACTTAAGTGAACTGAAAATCGGCCTTCAGGTAATGCCACAAACGTCTGATAACACTTCAGGTTAGATGACATAATCAGTTGAGCTTCTGCCATTCCAAAAGTTCTTCAGGCTCATATTTTGGCCTGAATAGTCCATCTGGCTTCCACACACAAGTAGGGTAAACTAGATTAATCATGGACTGTTTAGTTAGACCTAGAGGCCAAACTGAATGGTTTATGAGGGCCTTAACACTTTCGTGAAAGAGAAACATGTTGCAGTAAAATTCGCTGGGAGTAATAGAATAAAAATGTGAACTGGATACTTTCAAAAAAGAATCATTTTTCAAATGAAAAATAGGTTGGATTGTTTTTACCTCTAAGTAGAATTTTTTTTTTTTTTTTTTTTTTTTTCACACAACTGGCTAGATGGCCAGATCACAAGGACCCCAAAGGTCCCATCCGATGGGCAGGGCCTTTCCAAGCCCATCAGTGTCCTCTACTGACCATGGGCAGAGCAGGGAGTTGTGCAGAAATAAATCTCAATGCAAATAATTCTAGCTGGTCCACAGCTAGAATTCGAACCTGAACTGACTGAACCAACCCTGTCCAATAAGAAAATGACCAGTTGAGTAGAAAATGAGTCAGTTGTTCTAGACCATTTCAAGCTAAAATCTTCCTCTTGAAGCAAATTTCATATAACATAATTAATAACCAGAGGAGAGAAACTAACTTATTGGTATGTCATACGAGCTCACGATCAACCATGGGAGGGAGAAGGGCAAAATGTGTGTACTTTTTAATAATAAAATAACCTATTTATGTTAGTTATGGTTCTATAATTTTCTTTAAACACTTCAAAATAATTGGTCATGAGAGTGAGTCAGTTTCAGAAATCAAACACTGTAAGGGTTAAATCAATGGATAATGTTATTGATTTGAACAACCATTGTCATTGCAGCTACCAATATCAAAAGAACCCTATCATCCCTCCCCAGAGCCAGTACAAAATTTGGCATTGAAATCACCTAGAACAAGGCTAATATATCCTTTCTTGACAGAATTCAAAATATTCTGAAGTTGTCCATAAAACCTACCTTTCTCATCCTCATCTGGATCCTCAGTGAGGGCATACCAATAGATAACATTTAACTATTTAATGCTTGTCTGAAATTTAGCTGTAAGAAACCTTTCATTAATGCACTCATATCCTAGAAGAGCATCAGTAGTGTGTCTGCTGAGGAGCAGACCCACGCCTTGCTGATGCTTATTGTCTTCTCTCCCTGAAAAGAGAAATTTAAGATTATTTTTAAGAATCTGATGTTTATTTGCCCATGTGGTCTCTTGCAGACTGAGAATATCTAAATTATAATGGTGGAATTCTTGTGTGAGGACATCAAGAGAAAAAGCTCTGTGCAGAGTCCTCACATTCCAACTACCTTTGGAGAGAAAATGGTTAGTGGGATGTTTAAAGAAACAATGTTTGTTGAGAGAGGAAGTGCCGGCAATATCAAACAGCCCCCTACTCGCAGGCATGGGGCAAAGACCTGTTCTCCCACAACTAAAGGCTGAAGCCATCTACACTGGAAGACTTCCTCCAATGTATAATTTGATGATGCCAGAAGAGCAAGAGTCCAGGTGCCTGTGATGACCTCTGCTCAAGATTATCCACCAGCTGATAAAACATATCCTGTTGTGATGGTCCATCCATTCCCTTTTACTTTTCCTTAACCAGTTAGATTATTGTTGGTTTTTGATACTTTATGTTATATTTATCATTTTGGGGATTATTTGTCAGCGGCCTTTTCAAGCCCATCAGTGTCCCCTACTGACCGTGGGCAGGGCGGGGAAATTTTGCGGAGATAAATCTCAATGCTGACCCAGCTGGGACTCGAACCTGGGAACTACTGATTACGAGCCTGGCGCACTACCGACTGAGCCACCCGCGCCCAGTTACTTGTGTATAACTAAGTTCGTCGATAACCTAAATTTGAAACTTTAAGCCTTAAAACTTAACAAAACTGCATGAACTGCAGATATGCCAACCTAGATAACAATAGACATATGCAAAACCCAATACCATTGCAATAGCAAGACTCATACATCATCATCATCATCATCCTCAAGCAGCCATGGGCTACGGAGGTCCAACCAGACCGTGCAATTTAGTTCTCCAAGCAAGTCTATCCTGAGCTACATCTACTGCATCTGGCCACTGCACACCAATTCTAACAAGGTCCTGTTTGACATTGTCTGCCCACCGCATCCTAGGTCTCCCCTTCTTTCTCAGGCCTTTAGGCACACTGTTCATAACCCTATTCGCCAATCTATAATTATTCATACGGGCAACATGGCCAAATCAAAGGAGTCTCTCTCTGCACAATATGCTGCTTAAAGGAGGTTGCAAACTCCTTTGCCTAATCTCATCATTAGTTACAAAGTTGAACCACCTAATGCCCAAGATACTGCGTAAGCATCTGGAATCAAAAGCATCTAGTTTCCTGTTATCTTGTTTACAAAGTGTCCAAGTTTCACTACCATAACTAACCCTAGAAAGAACCAAACTATTATACAGTCTAATTTTAGTCTTTAGGTGTATACGCCTATTTCTCCACTCTCTCCATGGGTTCTTAAAAGTCCCGGCAGCAATCCCTATTCGTCTGTTAATCTCATGCCGCACATCACCATTATCAGTTACATAGCTCCCAAGATAATTAAACTGTGACACCTGCTCAAGACTGCAACCATTCAGCTTAACTGAATCACAGCCTGCCTGACCAATTTTCATCACTTTAGTTTTCTCTCTGTTTATAACCAAACCTACTCTACTACCAGTCTCATCAACAGCTCGAATGAAAGAGTTCATCTCATCAACATCATTTGCCAAAAGGGCTAAATCATCAGCATAATCTAAATCAGAAATTTTCGTATCTCCAGCCCATTTAAGGCCAAAATCTTTCCCTTGAAGTGAATTTCGCATAACATAATCAATAACCAAGCTAAAGAGAAAAGGAGACAAAATGCACCCTTGTCGAACACCAGAAGTAATGCTAAACCAATTGCTACAAGCCTTACCAACTCTCACACACGACTCGGTGTTATTATAGAGAGCTTTCATAATGTTAACTAACTTGTCTGGTATACCATATGATCTCACAATCAACCACAAATTATGATGATCAACAGAGTCGAAAGCCTTTTTGAAATCAACAAAGCTAGCAACCGAAGGTTTCTGAAACTCTAAACATTTCTCAAGAATCTGCCTAAGTGAAAATATCTGATCTACACATCCCCTACCACTTCTGAATCCACATTGCTCATCACGCAATTGACTGTCAACCAGATTCTTAATTCTATTAAGCACAATCATGGAAAGAACTTTACCTGGAACAGAGAGTAGGCTGATACCCCTATAGTTATCACAAGAACTGCGATCACCTTTTTTGAAAATAGGGATAACAATAGCTCTGGTAAAATCCTTAGGATCCATGCCTTTATCATAAAAGATATTCAGAATTTCAGTCATCCAAGTGGTAACCGAAACATTCCCAGCTCTAAGCATTTCGGTAGTAATTTCATCTACCCCTGGGGATTTATGTAGTTTAAGTTTAGAAACAGCCAAAATAACTTCAGATTGTGTTATAGGGCCAACATTAAAGCCACCAATGCATCTATCATCATTGCAAACAATGGGAGTAGAACTAACTACATTGTTTAGAACATCACTGAAATGCTCAGCCCACCTAGCCATGACAGAATCCTCCCCTTCTATAACCTTACCTTGTTTATCCTTCAATCCCTCTATACCTGTCCGTTTTCTACCACACAAAACATTAACTATCTGGTACAGCTCTCTGCTGTTGTGCTGTCTAACTGCTTCCTCGGCTTTGTCAGCCAAACCATCAAGCCAAAGATTCTTATCAGCAGCTAACTGATCCTTTACAAGTTTATTAAGGTCTCTGTAATGCTTTCTATTAGTACTAGTAGGGTATTGATTAAGGGCATTCCTGCAGTTCTTTCTTTCCGAAATAAGCTCAAGTGCCTTATCACTCAGATAATTTTGCCTCTTCTGCTACTTTTTTCCTAAAAGAGTACTGTTAGTGTCCAAAAAAGCCTGTTTAAAATGATCCCATTCTTCCTCAACTTCAGTAGTAAGCAAACCATGACTGTCATAATGACTAAGTAACCTATCATGGTAAGCTTTGGCTATAACTGGATCTTTCAGAGCTTCAGTATTAAAAGTAAATTTTTTAACCCTAGCACACTTTTTAAGTTTAAGTTGCAACACACTTTTAACAAGGTAATGGTCAGATCCAATTTCAGCTCCCCTATATGCCCTGGTATTCCTAACAGAACTAGCCCATTTGCTGTTAATTAATATGTAATCAATCATATTCTTATGCAGCCCATCAGGTGATACCCATGTGTACTTATGTATGTCGCGGTGTTTGTAATAAGTGTTAGTTATTCAGAATCCAATGAGTTTACTTACCTGTAGGAGACGTTGCCCATTGCCATTGCAGCTACCAATACCAAAAGGGCCTATTACTCCTCCCCAAAAGGTCAGAGTCAGTACCAACTTTGGCATTGAAGTCACCAAGAACAAGGGTAATATCTCCTTTCTTGACAGAATTCAAAATATCCTGAAGTTGTTCATAAAACCTATCCTTCTCATCCTCATCAGCATCCTCAGTGGGGGCATAACAGCAGATAACGCTTGTCTGAAATTTTGCTGTAAGAAACCTTTCATTAATGCACTCATATCCTAGAAGAGCATCACTAGCGTGTCTGCTGAGAAGCAGACCCACGCCTTGGTGATGTTTATTGTCGTCCCTCCCTGAAAAGAGAAATTTAAGATTATTTTTAAGAATCTGACCTTTATCAGTCCATCTGGTCTCTTGCAAGCCGAGAATATCTAAATTATAACGGTGGAATTCTTGTGTGAGGACATCAAGAGAAAAACTCTATGCAGAGTCCTCACATTCCAACTACCTATGGAGAGAAAATGGTTAGTGGGATGTTTAAAGAAACTATGTTTATTGAGAGAGGGAATGCCGACAATATCAAACAGCCCCCTAATCGCAGACATGGGGCAAAGACCTGTTCCCCCACTACTAAAGGCTGAAGCCATCTACACTGGAAGACTTCCTCCAATGTAGAATTTGACGATGCCAATAGAAGCAAAGAGTTCAGGTGCCTGCGATGACTTCTGCTCAGGATTATCCACCAGCTGATAAACATATCCTGTGAATCTATTCACTTGGGGCTGTCAACCCACAAACAAACAGAAAACACAGCGGAAGATTTTCCTTCCACAGAAGCCCACCAGTGCAGCAAAATCAGGATCCATAATCAAGCTCAGAGCCATATATCTGTCCAGTAGGTTTATATGGTCAGCACCAGGACCCTGTGTGGTTGACCACTCCTCAGCAGGGTAGAAAAAAAAGAAAAGTAGCCATAGTTGTCCAGATCAGTAGGCCACACTAATCTGGCAGCCCTCCCCTTCCGTTCACTTCCACAAGAGAGTATCTCTTTTGAAAGTTACTAACGGTCCGCACCACGAGAAGGCGGGGTCGGACATTAGGTGCTAGGCCTGGCCGGTTCTATGCATCATCACAGGGGGATTGGTGCATAGCTCTCCTTCCAGTGACTACCTAGCTACCATTTACAAGGAAGCTTTATTATTTTTTGGAGGGAGGGAGGGGGGAAGAAACTTTTATGGGGGAGAAAATTTTGCTTTAAGTTATGAATAGTAACTGTATATTGAATTTAGATGTCCTAGCTCTTATTATTTGGAATTCTCAGCACTACTTCTTTTTTGAAAGTAGGAGGGAAGATGAATGTTGGGGAACAATCAAACATAAAAAAAATCTATTTGATAACTGGTATCATAATGTAAAATTTGGTTATATCTTAAGAGGTCTTGAAATACATAGTGAAACAAGAGACTTACAAACACTTTCCAAAATGTAATCAAATGAACTACATCAAAACACCTAGTTTTAAAAATGATAAAAAAACTTATATCTAAGAATAACACCTTTGTTTTTGCTGCAATACTGTAAATCAAAAATATTTCTTCTTTTCAGATTTAACAATGATTGTCATACCTTCTCTGCTGATAATATGTTGTACGTTATCTATCTGGCTCAGCTCTTGGGCAAATTTTTTCTGCTCTTCTGGTAATGTGTGCAAAAAACCAGTCACTAGAGCATTCCTTGAAGTGGCTCGCTCCCGACTTTTGATACTTCTTTCCTACATAAATTGGGTTAAATAAAAACTCAATAACTAAATTCGAAAAATAACAGTTAATCAATGAAATGATCTGGTGACTGAAGTAAATGTTAACTCTTTCTAACATAACCAAAATAGGTCATGCTACACTGCTGGCCATTAAAAGTGCAACACCAGAAGGAAAGACAAGAGATATCAAAGCCATATTTAGTGAATACATAACTTATGCTACAAGGATCAAATGTTTACAAATACAACTCGGTTAGACTTGTGGAATACAAAGAAAACAGTATCTTGTGTAGCCACCATGAGCGGCAATAACCACTGCTACACGGTCTGGCATTGAGAAGATGAGACATCGGATGCGTGTTTGAGGAATGTCAGTCCATGCAGTTTCGATGCGTAGTCAAAGTTCATCTGTTGTAGCAGCTGCTGGTGTGCTAGTCGTCGTGAGATCATAGACCACACATGTTCAATTGGGGACAGATCTGATGAACACGCAGGCCAAGGCAGAAGTATGATATGGTAGCTATCCATGAATTGTTGGATGATGCATGTCACATGTGGTCAGGCATGCACGTGTCCTGTTGGTAAATGACACCAGAGAGCCCTTGAAGGTATGACTACAGGCTCCAACACCTCAGTGATGTAACGCTGACTGTTCAAAGTACTGGTAATGCGTACAAGGCGCATATGTGAGTGGAGTCCAATGGCACCCCACAGCATAACACCAGGGGCCGGACCTGTATGGTGCTGCATCGTGCATGTCTCATTGAGCCTGTCACTGCAGTACGACCAGATATCGATCCGTCCATCATGATGCTGTATACTGATGCGAGATTCATCTGAAAAGACAATGCGATGATGTGACAAGGCGCATATGTGAGTGGAGTCCAATGGCACCACACAGCATAACACCAGGGGCCGGACCTGTATGGTGCTGCATCGTGCATGTCTCATTGAGCCTGTCACCGCGGTACAACCAGATATGGATTCGTCCATCATGAAGCTGCATACTGATGCGAGATTCATCTGAAAAGACAATGCGATGTCATTCACACATCCACGCGCAACGTTCTTGGCACCATTGCAGTCGCATATGTCTGTGTTGTAGAGTCAACAGTAGCCGAAGCAATGGCCGCCTAGCAAAGATGCCACGTGCTGCAGATGATGTCGAACCATACATGTGGACACTGGTTGATGTGCAACACACCCTAACTGTTGACCTAAGGTGTTTGATGTGTCTGTATGATCATTCAATGCCAATGTCTCTCATTCATTTGTGTGACAGAGCCATTGAGATCCCTCACGTTGGTGAATTCGTTCTTCCTCTACCCACCAAAGCCATATTCTCATCATTGTGGCAGCATTCTGTCTAACACGAGCATCGATGCCTTGGTATGATAATCCACCTTCCCGTAATACAATTCTCCCTCGATCAAAGCCGGAAAACTGGTCGTATGGATGTCTTGTTCTTCGATGGGGCATACTTGATCCTTTAGTGTGTAAGAATTGCAAACATAATTCCAGTGCTTTACACTGGCTCTTTGTAATCTCCTCTTATACCACTTCCAGGGGGCATTACTGTCACACATGATGTGCATATGTGCTGCGCTTTGAATCATTTACATGTTCTCCCATGGGCTACCTATTTTGCATATTTCGGGACAAGCTGTTGAGTTTTTCCTGGTGTTGCACTTTTAATGGTCAGCAGTGTAGATGGTTTTGTGTTACTTTTACATTTTATATTCTTTTCAGTTTTAAGCTATCTTATGGTTATCAAATAATAAAGTAATAATATTTATTAATAAATTTGTAGCCCATGAAATGATATTCCTTTGTGGAATATTCAGAAAATCCTCCAAGAACATCAGTGTGTTCAATCTTGCAGTATACTGCAGCGTCTGAGTAACGAACCCTGTTGTAGTAGCTTCAACATGCAGAATTTTCTGATTAACAATTAAAAATTACTTGCTCACAGTGGAATGCTCCAAAGATTATTAACTTTTCAAGTTGGACCTTTTGTCTAATCCAAATTTATTCTAAATTCCAGTTAGCTTTGTCAGCACCAGGTAATTTTAACTTGCCAAATAAAGTTGAAATAGGGTTCGTTAGGTATTTGACTAGCATTACTTATCGAGTATGAATTCAAAAATGATTGTCAAGTTTAATTAAAGTTTAAATCTAGTCAAAAAATCAATTTACATTGTTCAAGAGAAAAATAACAAAAATTCTAAAGTTTCTAAAACAAACAAAGTTATTTCCAAATAATTCAAAGATTCACCATCAATTTATGAATACAAAAGTTGGAGTACTAACAACTCACATCTATCTAAATCTCTACTACATCTCTCTCCACTACAATATTACACCTCTACTGACAATACTCATTGTAACTAATTCTACTAATGTCTATTCTCATTCTATCTAACTCTGTGACCTAACGTCACTTTGTATAACATGCGGCATACAAATCTGGCACGTCTGTTGCATGCTTGGAAATCATTTGCATAATCTGACTATTGTGTTAGCTATGACACAAGAGGGGTCATGTCCTAGATGCATGCATTAACGGCTGACAATCAAAAGGTCAGAGTTGCGCATGCATAACTCCTTCGGTTCGGAAACGAGAATTGTGATGTCCAAAAATAAAATAAAAAATCCCCAAAATGATAAATATAATTTAAAATAAAGCAAAACTGGTTAAGGAAAAGTAAAAGCGAATGGGTGGACCATCACAACAGTGAGAAGGATAGTTAATAATTTAATTCTACACATAATCACTACATATTTTGTAACATATATGTCCATTAGGCAACATTTATTTATATTCTAAGGAGGTTGAGATTATATAATTTATTAATTAACTAACATACAGCAAAGAAAAATCCCAATTAATAAAGTCTTAAATCAGTCCAGATTTTGTAATGCAAAAATTAACTGAATATAATTGTCACAGATATTACTCCTAAGATGCCTGACTCTTGATAAAATAAAATTAGTAGTCTTTTTGGTTAAATATTTTATTTTGAAAAAATCCTGAATAAAATGCTGATTAATTTGGTATAATATAACATGCTCTAATTCTTTTCATTAGTTATTTGGCAAAAAAGATCTAAAAGAATTTTTTTCAGATATTATTTACTGTAGTATTTCATCATTAAATGTAACTGCTGTACCTGATATTCCCTTAAGAATTAATTCCTTCAGGTAGTGCAGACAGGCCTTTACCTGCTTCCTGTGCCTCTTTTTTATTGTTGTGGATTCAACAATATGTTACACTTCACCTGCTTCAGGGTCTCCTCTCTGTTAAATGCCAATTTCAGGATGTTCCACAGCCACATGGCCACAAGGCAGTCCTTATATACGTTGTCTGATTCCACCATTTTTTGAAGACGCCTGTTAGTCACAGAACACTCTTCAAATAATGCTTTTTACTCCTATTCGCAACTTTATTTATATGAAGAAACACAGAAATTACCATACCCTTGGAAACTGCTTCCCTACAAGAAACAAAGAATGGAAAACGAACAAAACTAATGCAGTCTACACAAGATCGAATGTCACCGAAATCAGAAATTGACATACCTCGGCATAACAAAGGACTTGCCTTATAGTACTTCAAGAGGCAAAAACATAACTGCATACATGCAGCAAGATATAAAGGCACTGAGATTCCAAAAAAGTTTAATAGTGATCATGCCTAATGTTAAGGTGAAACATGTCTGGTGATTTCATTCTAAATCTTTTAACTTTAATTTCAATATGTAGTAACATAATTTATGTAATATAAATATCCCTTTACGTTGTTGAAAAGCCTAGTAGAATTATATTTTGAACACAAAAGCCATTATGGGTCATTCCATGTCAAATCAACCAAAATTTTAATGATCTTTGACATAAAGTTAGTACAGATATCTATTTGCCCAAAATATTTTGAGACATAAAATTTTTTGTAAGGAGTTACAGTCATTTAACCTAAGAGGAAAAATATATATAATGCATCATAACTAAATATTTTTTGGGTTTTTTTTTTCTTTGCTTCTATGGTAGATGAAAACACCAAACTTGGTGTTCTGATGTAGATTTGGATTATGAATTCATTAAAAAAAACAATTTTTCAAAATACATTGCAGCTTTGAAAAAAAAAATTCAATTGTGAAAAAAATGATGATAGTTACAAAGTCATATTTGAGTGCAAGCAGCAAAGCATATCTGTAACTTCCACACCTAATGTGCAGGTGTTTCTTTTTCTTGTTATAAAAGAAGTGACCATACTCCAAATTTTGTACAAAGTTCCTATGGAGTATAATGTACAATATACACTATATCAGTGGTGGCAAACCTTTTTATGTGCGCATGCCAAAAATTTACAAATAATATTGATCGAGTTGCTGACATGCCGGCCAATTTTTAAATAAGAGGAAAAAATTAATAAAAAATTAATTATGCTGAATTTTATTCACAAGTTTAAAAGTGTACTCATAACTTATCATACAGTTTCTCATATAAAAATCAAAATCAATTACTTATAAATGAGATTTTTTTCTGTTGTACATTGGATGCCAAATGTTTTATATATCAGGTTCAAATTTCGTCACTTTTAGTAATACACATGCCGAACTAGATCCATCAGTCATTCTATTTCTTAAACTGTCTTACCTAAAATTTATTTCAGAAAATAATGACTCACAAGCATATGTAGAGGAGAAAATTGATAACATAGCTGTCGCTAGTTTTTTTAAACAACTAAAGGTTTCGGGAATGGCATTCCAAGTTCTCACTATTTCGTCATCTGCATTCTTTTTACATACACCCAATAATCGATCATTTTCAATTATTTCCAAGTCATTTCTCAAATCAACCAACTTTTGTTTCCATATAGAATTGGTTTGAAAATCGATTAATTGCATTTTTATATCTTCCAATTCAGCCACTCGAAAATCTCCAAATTGAGTTTATCTGCTGATGTTGTGTCTGGATGTAAAATAAATTTTGATGTTTATGCAAATTGCCTGAACTGTGCAAATCTTGAAGAAAATTCGTTGATTATCGACTGAATAACTGCAGAAAACTCGTGTGTCAATTTAACTTGATCTGGTTTATCATGAGATTCTAGATCTGCAAAGAATATGTTTGGTATTTGGAAAATATTTGAAGGTGTTAGAAATAACGTCACGATTGAAAATTTGCAATTTAGCTTCGAATGCTTTGATTAAATCAAATATGACAATAACTGTCTTGTTAATTAATACCTTGCAGTTTAACATTTAATTAATTTAAATGTAAGCATTATCATCATCCTCAAGCAGCCATGTGATACGGAGGTCCAACCAGATAGCTCAAATCATGAAAAACAGCCCCAGAGCATGATGCATCCTCCACCAAACTTCCCAGTTGGCACAACACAGTCAGACAGGTAGCATTCATTTGGCATCCTCCACACCCAGACTCATGTGTCTGATTGCCAAATGGTGAAATGTCACTCCAGAGAATGTTGTCCCACTGCTCAAGAGTCCACTGGCAGATTGCTTTAAACCACTTCAACTGATCAACTTGGTGTTGATCTTGTTGATGTTAGGCTTGTATGCGACTGCTCGGCCATGGAAACCCATTTCTTGTAGCTCGCAATGAATATTATGGTGCTGGCGTTTCTTCCAGAGACATTTTGGAAATTGGTGGTGAATGTTGCAACCAAAGGTAGGCGATTTTGTTGCACCACCTGCTTCAGCACTCAGCTCTGTCAATTTATGAGCTCGCGATTGTGCTATTGTTGCTCCTAGGCATTTCCACTTCACAATAACATCACTTACAGTTGATCAGGGAAGCTGCAGCAGCAAGATGGATGAAGGCTGGTGCCACTCTGCGAGGAAGTGTTTCTTGATGGTCATAGGCTAGGCATTTTTGATGTCACAGTGGGGAGGTGACGATAAATAAAGTTATTGTTTAGCTATTGTGAAAATATTTATTGTTATAGATACATACTCATCAGCCACTTTAATAGGTACAGTTCTGTGTTATATCAATAGTATAACTCAGATACAGAACTCAAGAATATCTTAAATAATCATTTCTTGAAAAAGTGTGACTAAAGACAAAGATCTGAAGTCTATTTCAACCTATATTTTTAATGATATTTCTTCTTTATTTAGAGTTAAGGAAATTGGAATACTTAGCAGCAATAATTCCAGTTTAAGTAATTGCTCTCAAAAGTTAATAAAAACATGTTAAAACTAAAGCAGTAACTGTTATGCTAAATTTTACTAATTACATCTAAGAGTGTTTTCAGCAATTCACGTGAAAATTAGGTTAATTTTTGCTACTTCTGAATAATATTTTGCAGAACAAGCTAACTTGCCTAACTCATATTTCCATAACTCTTGAAACACTGAACACATATTATTGGAAATCAAGATTTATATAGATTTGATTATGTTTCTAAAATTATTTTCAATTGTATTTCATAAAAATATTATTTAAGAAGTTACTAAGTTCTATATCTGCATTACTATTAAAAATGTGAAACTGCACCTAATAAAATGGCCCTGTGAATATATGTTGATATTAAGATCATCATAATTACATCATTTGTAATTCATATCAAATTACCATAGAATATCTGTTAGATGATGCTGAGAAATTATTCTGATCTTATGCTTAAAATTATATTCGATTGAATTAAAACACTAGATCACTACCTTCAACTTATCTTTTTACCAACTATATTAAAATCATAATGAAAACAATAAAAATAAAATTTTTTGTTGCCATAAGTTGTGGCTTAGATTTTGTCCCTTTGAAAAAACATTTAATGTGATCTGGTGTAAATACAGTTTTCAATTTACTAACAAAATATTTCCAGGGGTTATCCAACAAAAAGTCTTTTTTTTTTGTTTTAATTCCAAAATTTTTATTCTGTTATATCAATTTTTATTTATGTTTATTCCACTGCTTTTGCTTTGGTCATAATCTTGTTTGCAAAGCAGAGATTTTCCTTTCAGCTTTATTTTTTTACTTTAGTTTTTAATAGCAATTTGAAACTGCTGCTGTAATGGGTCATCCATGAATCAGTACAGTATAAGCTAAGGTATTTAAATTATCAGTTACCTGAGATAATGCTACTTTTTACTGGGTACACTGTCATGGTTTTGAGAATGATCGGTTTCTTATTTCAACAATCATTTCATTGTTTCCCGAAATAACAATCGTTTGGTCAGAGTAGAACCAGTCATCGTAACAAGACTGAAATTAGTAGTAACAATCACAGGATGTGTCCTGTAGACATGGAACTCATGAAATAATAAGCTAAAAAATTGGTTTTGCTCAAACTGAATTTTTTTTTTTATCTGAGATCACTTCATAAATCTTACAGGCAATCAATTTTAACAGGCATCTGAAAAATGTTTACAAGATATCTTAGCATGTATGCATCAAATTTATCTGTACACCGATACTGAAGCACCCACTTCATATTAAATTTTGCTTCTAATTCGAATGTACATGAAACATTGCTTTTTCTTATTCTTCGAAGGATTACTCATGCAGTATGCTACCGCACAGTCCAGCATGATAAAAGGAAACAAATATTACCTGAAAGACAGACTTCACAGAGAGAAATTCACCAAGCGAATAACAAAGACATGAAAGAACAGATGATTATGTAAATACTTTAGCTGTGCTCTCCCCCTCTGTGATGTCATGGAGCATAACCCTCTCAGCAACACTCAAATGACCTTGGTAAAATATAGCCTTTTGACACCATCCTATATATGCTCACCCTGCTGCAAGCAGGGCCAAAATGTTCCAAACTGACTCACTGCTTTTCACAATCTAAAATTTTCAGCTTAATTTTTTTTTCAAAACAGTTGGGTTGTTTTACCTCTGAGCGGCACTTTTTTGCACACCATGTACTAAATGGCCAGGTCACAAGGACCCCGAAGGCTCAGAGAAGGTTGGGGGAGAGGACCCACTGGAAAAGCTGTTGGTAGGCAGATGGTAGCCTCCTGCCTAGGCCATCCAGCGTGTTCTTTAAGTGTACAGGGTATGGCTCTCCTGTACACGGGGCCATGGCTTAACATCCCATTCGATAGATGGTGCTCTTTCCAAACCCATTGGTGCGGAGATAAATCTCAATGCTCCCAGCTGGAACTCGAACCTGGAAACTACAGATTATGAGCCTGGCGTGATACTGACCCATGCCCCTTTCAAAATAGTAATGCATCTTGAAAATTTGATTTTTTTTAACAAATTCATAATCCAAATCTACATTAGAACACCAAGTTTGGTGTTTTCATCTACCACAGAAACAAAGAAACGAAACATGCTTAGTCACTATCGCATTTTGCATATTTTCCCCTTAGGTTAAATGATTATAACTCCTTACAAAAACTTTTTTGACTCAAAATATTTTGGGCAATTAGACGTCTTATGTGTACTAACATTTATGCGAAAGATAATTGAAATCTGTGATGAATGATGAACTGGCTTGTTGAATTGAAATGGAATGGCCCTTATCAGGTATTTTAACAAAAGGGGAAATACTTAATATTACAATATCAGCAAAGGGAAAACCTTACCATAATTTGTGACACCAGCTTATCATTCAAACTAGCAGCTTCCAGTGGACGACATCGGAGTAAATAAAATATGACCAATAGCTCTTGAGCTTGTGGCTCAGAACTGCTATGAAGAAATCTAGTCAGTGCTGCATTTTCTGCTGAATTCAATGGAAGTTGAAGAAGAGCATCCAATGCATGAGCTTAAAGTAAAAAATTGATAATATTAGCTGTGATTAAAAAATTATTTTTCAATTTTAAAGAAAAGATTTTAACTTTTAACACCTATAAATCAACAATTTTTTTCACAAAATATTCAAATATATTTAAATCTCAATTCACAACACTGAGTGTTCAATTATTTACTATTGGCATAACATAGAACTGTACCCAATAAAATGGCAGTGTGTGTGTATATGCATATACTCTACCTGTTAAATGTATTGAATAATAGAGTAATATACAGATTAAAATTAATTCAAATTACATAAGCTTACAATACTAGGTTCTAGGTTCTAAATGCTCTCAAAGCTAACCTTCAATGTTTGATACAAGAGAATCAGTCATTGCCCAGAGCAACGAATGCTAATAGTCATTTTGGTGACAATTATCTATATAGCAAAATAAAATACTTTAACAGTTAAAGTTTTACTTGCTGATTTTGCAAAAGACAATATGTTGAGGATTACCAGAGCCTATAATAGTGTGATTGTTGAAAATGGTAGCTGGCATAACTGGAAGGAGAGCTACATAATACCCTGTGGTGATGTCAAAAACCAGCTAGGCCTAGCAGCTAACATCTAATCTTGTGGTGTTATCATGGTGCAATCCATTAGCACTATTTCAAGAGATACAGGTAAATCCTGATAAAACACAATTCACTTATATACTGATGAAAGCATGGCTCCCTTTTTTCTTGCCATATGAAAAGTAATTTTTTACTCAAGAACTACATATTGGATTCCTTGTGTAATTTTGTGTACAAATGGGCAATATTTTCACTCCAATGCGAATCTGCGATACTTGTTTTGGTTTGACACTAAAAGAATACCGGCAGTCGATTCATTTACTTGTAACCTTTTGTTGGCAACATCCATTTGATTTGTATTTCAAGTGAACAAACTGACAAGCTATTTTGTTACTGAAGGCACTCGAACACAATTGGCTATTCATTAATTTTTGTCAAATTTTGCCTAATTCATCAAAGTTTATAATTTTAAAAAATATGTTTGAAACTTCAAAAAAAGGAAAAAAATTGCCTCTTCAATGGATAATGCCAGGAGTGCAGCAAACAGAAGTGGCTAGAGACCTTGACGTAAAGGAATCAACAGCACGAGGATGGGAAAAAGAAGAGAAACATCGTGATGCAGCCAAGGATGCGGAAACATGTGATGGACTGCAACAAAAATGCCTGTAGCAACCTTAAGACGAACAATTGGATAAAGCTGTCTTTCAGTGGTTTGTGCAAGAACGATCTAAAGGCACATCTTGTATCCGGACCCCACCTGCAAACACAAGCTCAAAAATTCCACAACGACCTTCATAGAAATGAGTCCAGAGCATTCACTGCAAGTAACGGATGGCTGGCTTGTTTTAAAAAATGACATGGAATAACTAAACTGGCTATTTCAGGTGAAATACTTTCAGCAGATGACGAAACAGCAAGCTTGTAACATGCCCAGCTCCAGAAGATCATTGAAGATGGTAGCTATGCCACAGAACAGGTATACATAACTATGATGAGACTGGGCTTTGCTACAAAATGTTACCAAATTCCACTTTAGCTTGTAAGAATGAGGTACAATGTGCACAACGATTCAAGCAAATGAAAGACAGAGTGACTGTACTATTCTGTGTAAATCAAACAGGAACTCATAAACTGAAGCCACTATGCATTGGAAAATTTAAGTCACCATGGTACTTCCATCATGTGAACATTGCCTCTATGCCATTTTCCTATGACTCAGCAAAAATGCATGGATGATGTCCAGAATTTTTGAAAATTGGTTTCAGAGCAATTTGTACCTGTAGTATGCACCTATGGCAACAAGGGCTGATACCAAAGCTCTCTTGCTGCTGGATAACTGCTCTGCCCACCACACTAGCTGATAATCTAATAAGCAGAGATGGTAAGATCAGAGCAAGCTACTTGTCCAAAAATACCACATCAAAGATACAGCCTCTGGATCAAGGGATTATTTCAACATTTAATATGAACTTCCATAAGAGTGATGATTCAGCTTCATCATTTTTAAAAAGCTGAACTTAAGGGAAGTTTTTTTTACATAGGTGGTGAAGCCTAGGAAAGAGTCACTCAAAAATGCATTTCAAAGTGTTGGAGAAATGTATTGGGAGATGCGAGTCATATCTATGATAACTCTCAAGTACATACAGCCAGTCACAGTGATGAAGAGAATGGACTTTGAAGGTTTCACAGAGGAAGACATTGCTGCTGCTGACCGATTCCTAGACAGGTATAATGATGAAGATCTGACAGAAGATAATATGGAGAAGGCTGAGAAAGTGATGACAGAATTCATAGATAAAGGACAAGGGGCCACATTAGACTGTTGGGTAGATGGGGACAAGTGAAAGTCATCATGATGAAGATGTAAATGAAGATGATGAGGACAATGAGCCAGAGCCACCAAATACAATAACAGAAGCACTTGCTAGTTTGCAAACTGAACTTAAATTCCTAGAAACTGGAAAGGTATGTTCCCTATCAATCTTACAGTTACAATGCATGATTGAAATGATTAAAAAGAAAACTGGAAAAAAAATGATGAAAAATGATTAAAAAGAAAACTGGAAAGGTAGATTCCCTATCAATCTTACAGTTAAATTGCATGATTGAAATGATTAAAAAGAAACAAAGACAAGCAATGAAACAATCAACCCTTGATAGGTTTTTATTAAAAAATGGCAGGCTTGAAAACTAATACACCTGTATGCATTCTAATGTGTGTTCGCACATTCAGAAATCCAGGAAATGACTGTAACTCTGTTTGTAGTTACACATACTTCGAAATTAAAGAGGATTTGAGTGCATTATGATTGTTTTGCTTTCTCTCGAATTTTCTTTCAACAGTTTTTCAATTTAATAACAGAAATGTAACTACCAATACAACCACATGGTAAGCTAAAAATGGTAATAAAATGTGTATGTTTATCGAACAAACTTTATTAGTTTTAAATACTTTATCATAAGTCAAGATATAATTGAAACAACGCAATATATCATATTAATTAAATTTTTCAAGAAATAATATTGTTTACTTGATTTTTCTGATTTTCCGTGAATCCTCTTATTGTAATTTACAGCACGCAAAAAAGTGATAATGGCAAGTTGATATAGTTAGCCGATGTACAAAGTTTGAATGACGAAAAATGGTTTGAATTTTTGCTAACACGATCCCCCTTATATCGTGATGAGATTCTTTGGACCCCGATCACCGCATTATTACAGGATTTACCTTTACAGTCTTGTGAAAGGGGATGGCTGCCAGATCACTGTGACCTACTGATCTGGATGAACTACTAAGGCTACTTTTCATTTTTTTTTCCTAAAGAGGGTGGTGAACTACACAGGCTCTCGGTGCTCACCACTCAGACTTGAGATTTGATTATGGCTATGCACTTGATCATGGATCCTGAACTTGTTGCACTGTGAACTTCTGTTAAGGGAAAATTCTGCTGCACAAAAAATGCATTTTCTGTTCACAAAAAATGCAGTCTGTAGGTAGTAGATTGGTAGTAGAGTAGGTTTGGTTATAAACAGAGAGAAAACTAAAGTGATGAAAATTGGTCAGGCAAGCTATGATTCTGTTAATCTGAATGGTTGCAATCTTGAGCAGGTGTCACAGTTTAATTATCTTGGGAGGTATGTAACAGATAATGGTGATGTGCGGCATGAGATTAACAGATGAATAGGGATTGCTGCCGGAACTTTTAAGAATCCATGGAGAGTGTGGAGAAATAGGCGTATACACCTAAAGACTAAAATAAGACTGTATAGTAGTTTGGTTCTTTCTAGGGTTAGTTATGGTAATGAAACAACAGGAAACTTGATGCTTTTGATTCTAGATGCTTACGCAGTATCTTGGGCATTACGTGGTACAACTTTGTAAATAATGAATAGGTTAGGCAAAAAAGTCAGCAATCTCCTTTGAGCAGTATATTGTGCAGAGAGAGAGAGAGAGACTGTTTGTTGGGCCATGTTGCCTGTATGGATAATTACAGATTAGTGAACAGGGTTATGAACAGTGTGTCTAAAGGCTTCAGAAAGAAGGGGAGACCTAGAATGCAGTGGACAGACAATGTCAAACAGGACCTTGTGTGACAGTCACAGCCATTGGTACATAATTACAATAGGTAGCTTTACACATTGATAGGTGAATTGGGAGGAGGTACCTTTGGACATGATGAAAAAGTGTGTCGAAGTGAGAGTAGATAGTCTTATCAAAATTTCTGTAAGCATACTTTTACTCTATTTTATGTTCAGCAATGTGTAAATGATGTGAGAAGTGTCCTCCTATTATTCTAAATTTGCTCGTCAAAATCTGTTAGGTCAAATTTTGACTCCCTTTGGGAGGGGGAGTTGTGATGGTCACCCATTCACTTTTACTTAACCAGTTTTGCTTTACTTACATTATATTTATCATTTTGGGGATTATTTCATTCTTTTTGGACTAATTGCAATTCTCATTTCCGAGCTGTAGCAGTTGCGCATCTCCGACCTTTCGATTGTCAACCGCTAAAGCGTGCATGTAGGAACATGACCTCTCTTGCATCATAGCTGGAGCGATCATCATATTATGCAAATGTCTTTCCCAGCATGCAATAGTGCAGATTGTACGCATGTTAAAACTAAGTGACGTTAGGTCACAGAGTGAAAATTAGAATAGTAGAGTGGTGGCATTGGGCCACAGAGAGTGCTGGTGATGGAAGTTGAGATGATGCTACTTCAAATAGAAGTTGTTGGTACTTCAACTTTTGTATCAAATTGGGTGAGTCTGAATTTTTTGAAAATTGTTTTAGAAACTTTTGAATTTTTGCCATTTTTCTCTTCAGCAATGTTATTTTTGATTATATTTAACTTTAATTAAACTTGGCAATTATTTTTGAATTCTTACTCGATAAGTAGCACTATATACATAACAAACCCTATTTCAACTTTATTTGGCAAATTATTATTCCCTGGTGCTTGATACAGCTAACCAGAATTTGAAAAAATTTGGATTAGATTCAAAAGTTAATAATCTTAGAGCATTACAGAGGAAGAAAAAAAGTGGCGCACCAAGAACAGGGAATGCATATATATATATGTGTGTGTGTATATAAATTGTATAAGTTATTTAAGATGATTGTCAAAGATAACAAATTTTTGAGCTCATTAGTTATATATATACTATTCATAGATTCAATGGTAACTAAAGCCGAAATTTTTGTTGTGCAAGAAGCTTAAATTTTTGTGTATCAGTTAAAGGTACTGAAGTTTCAGCACAGTTATTGCTGATAGTTAAGATATTTATTGTATGTATGTAAAGATTAGAAGTGTTCAGACACACACACACAATAGATAAACTTTTTGATAAGCAAGTTTATTTCCAAGCTTAGCATAGCTTTAGTACTGCTATACAACACCTTTGAGCACTGCTCAAGATAAAAAAAAGTTTCAAATTTTTTTCAGACCACTAAACATGTTTGCTAGTAATATGGCCATTTCTGCCATAATGACTCTCAACTTAGAAAAAGTAAAAGATAGGTTGCAGAATGCGATATAAGAAACAGAAGTGTTAATGAATCTGCTTAATGAGCCTCGGGTGGAAGGCACAGACGCTGGAATAGAAGTCGGAGTCGATGTCGAGATTGTCACCGATGTCAGCTTCGCCTGGGTCAAGAGGTACTTAGCAGCAGGCAAGATAGATTCAGCAGGTGGGACGCTGATGTTGGTCTACACCACTACAGAAGCCATTTTAATGATAAGCTTTCCGACGACTGCACCAGCATAGGAGACCTTGCCAGGTGGGGCAGGCGGTACATCGAGCTTCTTCGTCTCTGGAGAAACTGATGTTATGGAGGGTCTTTAGGCGCTGCATCTCTTTCTCCTCCAACCACTTTGGACATTCGTGGGAGTACACCTGATGTTTGCCACGGCAATTTACACAGCATGCCTTTTCGGCTGTGCAGTCACGTTCAAGATGATCCTGACTGCCACAACGAGCACATGTGGGCTTGCCCAGGCATGCAGTGTGGGCATGGCCAAACCTCTAGCATTGAAAAGAACACAGAGGATTTGGTATTAATGGCTGTACCTCACAATATAAATATCCTGCCTTGATGGAAGAAAGCAGGCGTGGCTTGTTGAAAGTAAGTATTAGTACACAGGTGGGTATTAACTTTCCATCATGGTGTGTTGAAACCCAGTGAACTGCTTTCACTCCCTGGGATGAAAGCTCTGAGAGGATTTCCTCCTCAGAAACCTTGAGGAGGCCCCACTCGGAGATCACGCCCGGGGAGGAATTGAGCATCTCATGTGGAGTGACATCACTACCACTCCACCAATTCGTGTAACTTTCAAAAGGAGCTCCGAATGTTGGGAGCAAGCGGTCTCCACCTGCAAGTCACCAGATCTTAGGCGCTTGACAGATTTCAGTTCTCCTGCAAGACCTTTCAAACCCTTGTTTATAAAAAAGGGGGACTTGTCCCCAAGAACCTGATCACCCATAGAGTGGATGACCAGAAATCTTGGAGATGGAAAAACACAAGAAGACGGTGGTGGCGATAAAGAAAATGGGGGGCTCATGCCAAGCTCTGCTAGCGGCATTCTCCAGAGAATTTTCTTTTTTGCGGCTCATGTTTGTTTTTTGGTATTCAGTGCTCGTTGTCTCCACCCACCGTGGAGTCCAACAAGGGAGGCCCAATTGGGTGCCAGGGCTGCAAGGGCACCATACCCACACAGCCAGTGAGCCAAGCCCTCACAACGAAATAAAAGTAAAAGTAAAAGAGAAATGTGAGAGTCTAACCTGAGGACTCACAAAAGAAAAAAGCGGGAAAATGAGGAAAAGTGAGAAACAACTCATTCTGACAAATGAAAGAAAACTGCAAAATTAATAAATCCGAGGGGAAACTTGTGAACCATTGCCCGGATGTAGGCAAGGTTACTCATCGTTCTGCATGGTTGATCCTAGCAGGACCTGCCCACCAGCCGATTGATCCTGAGGGGGTATGACGCTCCAAAGATTATTAACTTTTAATGTTGGACCTTTTGTCTGATCTAAATTTATTCAAATTCCGGATAGCTGTTTGGGACACCAGGCAATAATAACTTGCCAAATAAAGTTGAAATAGGGTTCATTAATATATTTATCAAGCATTACTTATCGAGTAAGAATTAAAAAAATGATTGTCAAGCTTAAAGTTTAAATCTAATCAAAATATCAATTTACGTTGCTCAAGAGAGAAAAATAGCAAAGATTCAAAAGTTCCTAAAACAAAGTTTATTTCCAAAAAATTCAACCTCTTGGTGAGAGGAATATTAGCAACGCACATCTATCTAAAGTAACATCATCCTGTACAAAAACTCTGCTTAAACTAATTCACAATAACTTTGCTACTAAATCTCAACTACTCTGCCTACTACAATCTAACTCTGCGACCTAGCATCACATAGTTATAACAAGCAGCATACAAAGCCGGCACATGTCTATTGCACACCGGGAAAGACATTTGCATTATATGACAATTGCGCTAGCTATGACGCAAGAGAGGTTGTGTCCTGAACATGCACTTTAGTGGTTATCAATCAAAAGGTCGGAGTTGCGTATGCGCAACTCCTGCAGCTTGGAACGAGGATTGAGACAGTCCACAAAATGAATTAAAATCCCCAAAATGATAAATATAATGTAAATAAAGCAAAACTGGTTAAGGAAAAGTAAAAGTAAATGGGTGGACCATCACAGGGGCCACCTCAGGACCTCCCATTTACCTGAAGCAGAGGCCAAAGCAGTGTATAGCAGCGACCCACGAATCCGCGGCCCAGCCCCACGACAGACAGACTCCCCAATGGCAAAACGGCCAAAGGTGACCCCATCAGTCACGAGCTGGGGGAGAGAAGACGGGGACTCCTGAGCAACTGCCAGGCTCCTCTTATCCAGGGACACGGGTCACTGCACACAACAAGCAAACATGGAGAGTGTTCAGGACCCTGTGATGGTACCTGAGCTAGCAGAACCTTCACAGGGTGGTCCCCTCCCCACGGACAGGAGCTCACACCAAGGGGAGTTCATGACCTCTTGGTACACAATGTGAGAAGTTACTGTGGTGCTTGTGTACCTATTCAGAATCATCATACATCAATTAACTTCTCCATTCTGCTGAAACAGGTCCTTTAGCTATGAACACTCCTACATTCATTCGAGTAATCTCTGAAAATCATGCGATTGGTTTGCTCTATGCTCCTCTGCTTATTATATCATATAACCGTCCACTGTCACTCAAAACCTAATAGCATTTCATTATTGCATTTTCAAGATCTTCGCTATTTGCATATTATGTTTAACGTTTGGACATCACTGTACAACAGTGGAGCACTAGCAGAAGGCTGCAACCAGAAGTACGAAATGAGTTAATTTAGTTTATAGTGAAGTTTAGTAAAAGAGGCTGTGAGATGGGTCTATCTGCAGTGTTTTTAAACTTCCGTTACTGGCAAGTACAGGTTCTACTGTATTTACATACTACTAGAATGTAGCCATGTATAAAATATTTGACTTAAAACATAAAATTTTATATCGCTATTTATCTGATATCCAACTATATGCAATATTAAGCTAAATTTCACACAAAAAATTTTACTTAAAATTGAAAATATTACTTTGCTGACATCCAATAAAGAAATGGTTCAAAAGATTTTCCACATTGTGGTCCTGATGTTGCCTCTGATAATTAAATGCTTCAGCAGTCAATCTAAGAAAAACACAAAATAATTTTTTGTATCCAAACATATTTATTACAAAACAATCAGAATACAATATATATTATACTATACATATATAATTTCTAGGTATTTATGATTACCCTTTTTTACTGATGAGATTGAGCATGCACTGAATACGTTAAGAATGTAATGTTCTGAACGAACATGAATTTCTTGCATAAATTTTGTTCCCAATTTTGTGAGCTCTCATTGTTAGTGGCTCAGTTGGTAGCACACAAGGCTCATAATCTATAGTTCCCAGGTTCGAGTTGCTTCTGGGCTAGCATTAACTATTCAAACCACCTTTCTGGTAATTAGTGGTTACAGAAAGGTAGGCATGATTATATTTTGTCAGTGGGAAGCGGCTTGGTCATACCATTCATACAGAATGAATATGACAATTACAATAAGGTGAAAATCACAGGTGTAATGCCATTCCCTGGTCCTGTAATTGTTTAAACTCTTGAAGGAGGGACTCTGGAAATAGTTTTAAGACAGGCTGTCAGTCATGCTGTATTCAATAACACAAACAATTGCTCAGGAGTCTTCACTGTAGTTCTCTTTTGGTGCTGAGTGTCTCTCATTATTCTTAAATGGTGCAATGACTTTACTAAGAAAGCTCAACAGCCTTGAGTGAAAACTATTCATGGCTGATTTCAGAGGTGGAGTCATTTGGGTGGGATGTAGAGTCACAGAGGGTGGAAAGGCACTTCATATTAACTGAAGGTTTTGGTTCCTCTGAAGAAACATGGAAAAACAATATTAAAAGTAATATTTTAGTCCAATAACCTCTTTTATGTAATATCGGGTTGTCTTCTAAGTAATATCCATTTTACAATTGACAAGACCAAGGATGTGTTATTTATTTCCTTATGCATGTTTTGTATACATACATTTCGTTAGATCAGGATGTTGCATTTGTCTGTAAGCTTAAAGTGTCATATTTCCGAAACTGGTCTCCCTCTGGTGGCTAAGTTAATTTTTTTAAAGTGTTTTCAGAAAATAAAATGCACAACTTTAGAACGTCATCCTGATATAAATAATGAAGGGAAATATTCGTGTTACATACCAAAAGAATTGTGATTAATGGCATAAATTCAAAAAAAAAAATGTAGTAGTTAAAGTTGTTAAACATTTATTAAAATATTGCAAAATTTTACTCTTTTCTATTCTTACTTTGGTAAAAATTAAAAAAAGTAGGGTTTTTTTTAGCAATTTTTTTTTCTAATTATTTTATTATTCTAATATAAATAAGCTCATAATATTTCCATCAACACATAAACTGTGAAAAAAATCGAATAAACATATTTCAGAACATTTAAAGCTTTACTTGAAGTACTAAAATTAAGAATGAATGGTTTTAGTATAAAGCTGTACAACTGCTAAGAAAAAAAATAATTTTTAAAAATTTGGTTAGAAATCACAATATCCTAATGTTAATTAGTATATTTGGTAAATCAATAAATATTTAGCAGAAAAAAATTTCGACTACCTACGGGAATTGAACCTGCATCTCTCCAGAAACATGCCAGAGTGGTTTCTGGAGAGATGTGGGCTCGATTCTCATATGTCGGCGAAAATTTTTTCCGCTAAATATTTATTGATTTATCAATGCCAAAAAAGCATCAGGTCATGCTGTGATTATCCTCTATGTTTAGTGTATTTGGTTAAAATATCATTAAAATTATCGCTAAAATAATTTCTACCATTTAAAAATTGTGCTTTTAGGCTAATAATGTAATCCTATGATTCTTCTGATATCGGCCATTAGAGATGATTAGTGGCTTCATTTTTGATCATTTCAAATTATTCTTTATAGTCGCAGCAACAAATAATTCCAGAAACATCAATTTTTACTTTAATTTAGTTTATATACCACTGTTTAGATTATTTTTAGAGGAATTAGTCTATAAAAATGATATATCATGAAAAAAAAAATCGTTACGAAATAGAAAGTCTAAAATACTGACTGAAATTGTTCAGCAAAGTAACAGGATGACACAACTTCTGGTGGTAATAAAATCAATAACTTATATTAAAAGTTTAGAAAGCATTACACCTCTGCTACAGCTATAAATAGGTCAACATACTGGAAAGCAAAAACCAATCGATAATCTACTATGGTATGGAAGAATAAAGGCATAAACTAAATGACCTCTACTTCATGCTATTTATGGAGATTCAATATGTGCATATAATAACTATAGGCTCAAGTTTTTTTTAAACATTTTCATAATATTTTCAAGATTTGATTAGAAAGTTAAAAATATGCCAATTTCTGTTTAAAAAATTTTACGATCTTGCACTAGAAAATGGTAGACCGACTTGGCAGCCCCAGAATCAGAAAGAGTGAAAACGGTATGCCCAGCTGTGGCACATTAAGGGTTAAACGCGAAAAAAATGGAGGCCTAAGATAAGCACTTTAGGCATATTATACTGAATTAATTTCATAAAGAGAGTAGTAGAAATGTAGAAACAAAAAGCATTCAAGATGTTTATGAAGAAGATGCTTTAAATTCACAATATTTGGGTTTGGTGACTACAGCATAGTCCATTGACTATAACTAATAAACCTAAAGCATATCAATGGTGCAATCTGTCAATGAGTTGGTATTCACTTCTAAGGAAGATAGGGTGCCAGCAATCTTGTCAAGTAGGTAAATCGGTGCCATATCTTCCTTCAAAGCGAATACCAATTCAGTGACAGATTGCACCATAAATATCCTAGATTATTTTACTTTTTAGGGCCCTATAGGAAGATAGATATTTTAAAAAAATTTTAATTTATATTTTTTGTGTTGTCACTAAAAACACCTACCTTCCAAAACTTTGATATGACTCATACACATCGAGCACATTTACCCCCCTTTAATTTGAAAGATGACCCAGTAAAGTCGACCCCTGTGAAAACCCGACCCCTATTATATCTGGGGGAATAGTAGAGGTGAAATTCGAATAATCTATGACTGTCATTACATGAGCTTTGATTTGACACCTAAATCATAACTGTAGGCCCTTGCGTTCCGATGATATAGTAGAATGATTTTCAAATTTCCTTCTTTTTAGGAGGGAAGAAAGCACGGGAATCAATTTTTCATAGCCTATAACATTGCCTGCATAACAAAAGTTTTCATTTGACACATAGCTCGTTACTTACTGCACTCATGTTCTTGAGATATAGAGGAACAATCATTTTCACAATGACCCCCCCCCCCCTTTTTCGGGTGTTGTCAATTTTTCATAATATATGACATTCCCGGCGTCAGAAGCTTTCATTTGACATAAGCTTGTTACTTTTGGCCTTCGCATTCTGGAGATATAGAGTAGGAACAGTTTTCACATTCCCCCTTTTTTAGGGGGAAGAAAGCTTGTTTCCTACTGTTATGAGTTCTGTAATGGTGTGGAGGTACTTTCTCATGGCATGGTTGGGTGTATTCATTCTGTTAGAAGACCAGATAATGACAGTCCTTAGTGATCATCTTCATCCAATGGTACAGCATTTATTTCATTAAGAGATCTGTTTCAGGATGATAATGCTCCCATCTACAGAGCACATGTGGTCATCAGTGGTTTGAGGAGTATGGGACTGAACTTTTCCCCATACCATGGCCACCAGTCATAACCCACCGAAACCTATGGGACTTATGGAATGACATCTCGGGCAGCATTTTTAATCCATTGAACAAGCAGGAATTGATTGTGTTTCTTGTGAATGAATGGTGTCCTATTCCCTCCTGCTGACTTTCAGAAACTGGTAGACTCTATGAAAGGATGTGTACACAGCTGTACATCTCACATGGCTATCCAAAAACTGCATTAGTGATTTTATGCTTTTTTTCCTACATAAACTTTGGAAGTACCACCAGCATATTTTGGACATCTCATATGTAATTACTAAAAAATTTAATATCAGACTAGTTTTTATTTTTTACCAGGATTACTAATCGTATAATCAACATATGGCTTTAAACAATATGTAACATATTCCAGAGTAATTAAACAACTTCCTAACTTTTTGGATCATGTTTTTATTAGGAATGTAGAACATTCACTACTAAATGATCAGTGTATCATATAGATTTGACATCTCACTATTATGTTACACAAGATGTAAGTAATTAACTAAAGAAATACAAAATATACTAAAATACAACTTACCCATTGGCTAATAATACTGACAAGTGCAATTTTACTTCTTCAGCTGTGTGCTGTGGTGGCTTCCTCACATTCATATATTTGAGAGCTTTTTGTTCTTGTCCTTGATATAGGAAAGATTTCAGAATCCTTGTGTGGTGCCATGGTTCAATATTAATAGAAAGAATGACTGGATCAAGAAATACTGATATTGCTTCCTAAAAAATATTCCATTAGTCATTATATAAGTTACATTAAAAAGCAGCAATACTATAGTAATTTAAGTATACATTTAGGTATTTTATAGTTCAGATTGATTAATCTAGATGCATCCTGGGTGAGTATAAGTGGGGGGGGGGGGGGGGGCTAAGGCCTCAAACAAGAGTGGTGGCCTTTGGCTGCTAAGACCTTCCACAGTATTTTAAAAAGAAATTAATATTTTATTGAATTTATATAGCTTCGAAATTACTTTAATAATACATATACTATTTTCGAACTTTTTCCTCCATTGGAAGGTGAAATTATAGCTATTGAGGGATTCCAAAATTGTGAATCATAATATTTCATCAATACTTATCCAACCCAGAAAGAATTTTTAATTTATCGCTAAAAATAATGTATTTAACACTTTATTTGTTATTGTTGATGTTATAAGGAATGGTTATCCTTTAAATTTAGATCTGTGCTCAGGCTTGTTTTTGCTTTAAAAATCAAATCTGTGTTTTTTAAAGCAAGATTTTGTATAGTTGACAGAGAAATATGGTTTCATTTCATGGCATTTTAATTGGTTTCATTTCAATATCTATGCCTGTGCTGAACAAAATGTGAAGTTTATACATATATCATATTATGCAGGTTTTTTAATGCCACAAACAGGATTCTTAAAAAAAAAATTAAAAATACCTTTTATCTTCCTATATGCCCACTAAAACGTGGAAAATAAAACTAAAGCATATCGATGTTGCAATCAGTTGCTAAATTCATATTCAATTCAAAGGAAAATAGGGCTCTGGCAATCTTGTTGAATAGGTAAATTGGCGCACTATCTTCCTTTGAGTGAATATGAATTCAGTGACTGATTGCACCATAATACAGAGAAATAATATAGAGAAGAATAGTAGAAAATAAAACTATAATAGAGAGGAATAGTATAAAATAAAACTAAATATATACAATATATTTAGTTTTATTTTCTACTTTTTAGAGGACATATGGGAAGACAGTTTTTTTTTAACTTAATTATATCTTTTCTTTGTCACTAAAAACATTTCTTGCCATCCGATATTTACTATATGACTTGTAAACATTGACCACACTTTCCCTTCTCCAGCTTTTTGAGTCATGTTTAAGGTAGCCCATGACATTGGAGACATCACAAGCTTCAATTTGAGATATAACTCGATAGGGTCCACATACCCTCCACCCCAAAAATCCTTTCTGGACAGAGAATTGGGATGGGAGGAAGCAAAGTCCCCTTTTGTAGGAGGAGGAAACAAGGGGCAAATTTTTTTTACCTGTAACATTTTCCATGTCACAAGCTTTCATTTGATGCATAGCTTGTTATTTTCGGTCCTCATGTTCTGAAGATATAGCAGAATAAAAAAAAAATACCCCCTCAAGCAGCTGCTTGCCACAGAGGTCTGACAGGAGACTGTCAGTTTATATGCCATAGTAGGTCTGAGAGGATGGCAGGCCCTCAGCAGAAAAACGACACAAACAGCCATACTCTCTTCATATTTCCACATTTTAGGGGAGAGGTGGTGGAAACATTTTAACCAGTAACATTCCCCATGTAACAAGCTTTCACTTGACTCACAGCATATTACTTTAGGCCATTACATTCTGAAGATATAGCAGAACAATTATTTTTGTATTTCCCTTTTTTTTAGAGGGGAAGAAAGCATGGAGGGGGGTCAATGTTTTTTACAGCTACACGTTAGAAACAAGTCACAGAAAAGTAATCATGGGTAAAGTTAGTTTGACCACTCCAGATAGTAGGTACGAGGAAGGCCAGTTGTTCAATCACTGTTGAACTGTTCAGATTTGCAAGTCAGACTGTCACAAATGTATACCAAGACTAAGTGAAATACAGCAAAACCTCCAACCAGCAGGAGAAATGTGGATGTAAAGATGCAATTGACTCTCGAGGTGAGCACAGACTGTTCTACATTGTTACAAGGAATTGAATGGCTACCATGGAGCAGATAACATTGTACACACTTAGCAATGTAAATTTAATGACTATTCATTAGTTTAATTTGTTGTGAATGATTGCTTGGCTACATCATTTCCTCAATCAACAAAGAACAATCATCACTGCTAACTTTGACACCAGGTCATCAATCATCGAGTGAAAACTGATTTCACATGAACTGAACCTCAGCTACAGGAATGGTTGCTTTGTCTTATGCTAGAAAAGACAAGTCCAAAAATTATGTTTCTTGCAAGCTAGTATTTGCTGTTTGCTTTTTCTTCAGAAAAAACAGATCCCCCACAAAGGATAATACTATATTGTTAGTATGATTTTACAAATTCAATATGTATTCGATACTTTAACATTTAATTTTTTAACTTTAAGTATTACTTACAGTAACTTTTTAAACTGCATTAATGAAAATGTTTTTAATTTTTATCATTTCCTGCATTACATATGTGAATGATGTCACTTATATTAAATATGCATATTTAAAAAAGCCAAAGAATTAAAAACACAAAAACATATCCCTTTCTATTCAGAGTGGAGTATTAAGAGAATCATCTTTTTTTAAAGTACCATTTTGGGAGCCTTAATATTAGAAGAAAATGTTTCTAAGGCTTTTAACACTTAAATGTATGTTAATTTCTGAAATTTATTACAATGCAGGAAAATATGCTTATTCTTATGACATATTTTCAGATTGCCTTCTCTATGCTCTTAGGGAAGTTGTTAAACATTAATAAGAAAATGATGTTCTTAAAAATATAAACATTATGAAAATCAAAATGTCCTTAGGAGCATAAGAGGCCGAATTTATTTCTTGATGTTACAAAGGTTACAGGAGCAAACACAACTTCCTGAACTTACTAAAGGATGGCACAAACTATTCAGAATACAAAACTCTGCAAATAATCATAATAGTTGATCAAATTATTGTGATTTCAGATATATTTATATTATCATCAGATTGAAGTTGATGTAGAGAAGATTATTCAAGAAATTATATCATTCAAATTGCATAAGAATACGATGCATGCAAGAATTGAAGTGTCACATGGCAAATGTTACATATCATTTAGCAGATTCATGTATTTAATGCTGATTGTTGCTATGTCATTTGTTGTCATTAAAATGATCCAATATATTTGAATGGCTATAATTAAATTTATAAAACTTGATTTTAAATAAAACATTAAATTGTGGAAATTGTTTTAATAAAAGTATCCATGCTGCAGGAATATTAGGAATGTCAGTATTGCAACAATATTTACTATTAATATAAATAACTACGTTTCCAGTATATTTTAGTTTAAATATTGTATTTGGTGATGTAATGATAAAAGTGCAGTAGAAGGTTTATGTATACTCACCAGCCACTGAATTAGAAATCTTTATGCAGATGTATGTAAACTTCACTTGCACAGCGTATATGCAAAATATGTGGTTACATGCATCACCACATCATCTAGGCAACTATTTAAGACTGCTCCTCGTCACTAATCATCAATAGTGTTAATCACAATGGGAAAAACAAAGGATCTTTTGAGGTTCGATAAAGGGCTTATTGTGAGTGCCCATCTGGCTGGAGCAATGATTTTAAAAACAGCAGAGCTGACAGGTTTCTCAAAAAGGTGAGATATCTAGGGTCTTAATAAGTGGAGAAATAACCCACATTGCTTGTCTAAGAAGCATAAGTATGGCGCAACAACAATCTGTCAGGAACTAGATTGCCGTCGCCTGAGAAGGTTTGTATGGAGAAACAGGGCTTCCTATGTGCATCAATTGACCGAAGCATTCAATGAAGGCTGTTCCCAACCCATATCTCAATGAACTAAGAACAGGGAATTGAAGAGGATTGGTATTAGCAGTCGCATGCCTATATGGAAACCAATGATTTCTGCAAAGAACCAGAAAGTTCATCTACAGTGGTGTCAGGAACACCGTGACTGGACATTCGAATACTGGAAAAAAGCCATGTGGTCTGACAAGTCATGGTACACCTTGTTCTGTACCGACTGTAGGCAGAGTGTTTGGCAGGAATCCCGTGAAGCAATGGACCCAACTTGCCTCATAAACGCAACTCAAGGTTCTGGATGTGATGTCATGGTGTGGGGCACATTCTGTTGGTATGGAATGGGTCCCCTGATATTGCTGGAAGGTCTGGTATCCTCTAAGGATTATCTGAACATTGTTGCTGATTAAGTCCATCCTGCAATGTTGACTTTATATCCAGCAGGTGACAGCTGTTTCATGGACAACAATCCTACTGTCCATCTCGCAAGATGTGTTCAGCAGTGGTTCAGCAAGCATGATTTAGCATTAGTAGTGACTTCCACCATCTTCCCTGGCTACCACAAAGCCCGGATCTGAACCTCATTGAGAATATATGGGACATGTTGGAAAAACAGATCCAGAAGCAAAGTCCTCTTCCATAAAATCTGAGCCCGTTAAAGGACTGTCTGGTGTATGCCAAACTGCATATGTGCTGTAATTCGGGCTATAGGAGGTCCAACTCAGTATTGAATAAAGGTTTCTAATTCAGTGGCCGGTGTATGCAGTTAAATATCATTTTGATGTTCCTTTATTCTTTCTTGTAAAGATTTTGTTGCCATACCTATATGCTTGAGGAGACATTGTTAGCATTGTTATAATTTATTGGCATAAGGTAAACTCCACCATTAATACTAAATTATGTTGAGCGAAAATACATGGGATGCCTGGGGTGGATTATCAGAGTTACCAGCTTATCTAAGATGAGGAGGAAAAGGAATGGGCAGGGATATGTATTAAATTAGTCAAGCAGTTAAGTACTGTCTCGGATGAAAAAGTCTGTGCATGAGTAGTAGTTTCTTCTGCAGTCACATAAAACATCAGACAGCATCATAGTTGTAGTCTCATTACCAATAATTCATTCATAAATGTGTATTGAATTGCTAAAGCTATTGTTTCCAAGTGTCCACACCAGGCATGCACTTCATTTAACCTCTCAGTGCAGTGCCAACAAAAAACATCTGATGTGCCACCTTTGCCAAAGATCACCAAGATAAACAAAAACTATTATTTTGAGTTTTTACATCTTACCTCAAAGTCTTGGTGGTCCAAAAGCCAAAATGCATGCGTTAATTTTATAATACTTGAACTAATATTGCAGACTGAAGGAAATCGCATCAATTTTTCAATTAGGTGGCTTTGGCGATCAGAAAGGAAAGCTGAAATGTCAAGTAGCAAGTAAAACATCAAGAGATGTTTATGCATGGCTGGTACACCATCTATGAGGTATGTACTGAGTGAAGCATAGAAACTTGGTGGTGGATACATTCCATTGCCTCCTAGTTTTTCCCAAACATTGGACACAGAAATTCCCATTTCTGATACCATACCATCCACCAGTAAAACATCAGTCTGGCCAACAGAACTGTAAGGAAAAAAAAGATATAGTACAATGAAATAGAGTGGAGTTACTTGTTCCAAAAAATTTAATACCAAGTATTTCACTGTATAAATATTTCAACTGATTATTTTAAATACAATAAGATACCAAAGGTCAATGCACCCATCTTACATTATACACCAAAGAGCCATAACAATATGGCTAGTGTGTCTTTATGCAAACAAAGCAAATGCAGTTAAATGACAGTGCATGTGAAGACCATGAAATGGTATAAACAACACCTGATACTGAGCTCTGTTAATCAGTGTTATTCTTGTTCTTCAGATGGGAAAGGCAGCGGACTTAAGTGAGTTTGACAAAGGTCAAATTGCAATGGCCAGATGACTGGGTCAGAGCATTTCCAAGACAGCAAGGTTTGTGGGGTGCTTTATGTCAGCTGTGGTTAGTACCTTCAAAAAGTGGTCTGAGGAGAAAAAAACTATGAATCACCAGCAAGGTGTGGGCCAACCATGGCTTATCGATCCTAGAGATGAGCAAAGGCTATCCCATATGGTACAAGACAACAGAAGGGATACTGTGGTATCCATGCTAACCTCAGTTCACTGTCAAAAGTGTCTACAATGGATATGCAAGCATCAAAACTGGACCTTGAATGATTGGAAGAAGGTCATCTGTCCAATGAATCTTATTTCCTGTTGCACCATGTGGATGGCTGGGTATACGTGTGCATCATTTATCTGGGAAGTGTTGGCACCAGGATGCAGCATGGGACGAAAACAAGCCAGTGGAGGAAATGTAATGCTTTGGGCAATGTTATGCTTGGAAACTCTGGGTCCACTCATTAATGTGCAGGAACTTTGGCTCTTCGGTGTATATCAACCATTAAATAATATGCCAATCATTGCAAATAAGAATGGAATACTATTCATGCAGTTACATAACCACTGCTGACAACTTAATACTTACTCTGCATCCCAATGAAGGTCAGGAAGGAGAGTTCAATATGAGTTAAAGGCAACTGTTATAGGAACTAACTGAAAATGCTGTTTTGATGAAAGACGCTTGTTTCTGCTGAAAGTGTGGTCGATTAACCACACTTTGAGAACCAATGCCCTAACATAAAAGGGGATTTTCACACTTCAAGATCCAACTATTCCAATTGTATCGCTTTGCAATGGTAGCATCCATCTTTTCAAATCAACAAAGCTAGTAACCACAAGTTTCTGGAACTCTTAACATTTCTCAAGAATTTGCCTGTGAAATTTTTGATCAATACATCCCCTACCACTTTGAAGCCACATATCTCAATCAACCAAAATTTTTATTATATTAAGCACAATTCTATTCAATCGCACTGAATCACATGAACTATTGTGACATCTTGTGGTATACAGCCAATACCTCATGGAACAAACAAGCCCACCAAACTGTTTTTGGTGTCATACACAGTAGGCTAACGCTGTGTCTGCTTGCTGCGGGTTATTTCCGCACATTCAAGGATCATTCGAATGACGTTGAAAGCAAAATCATTTGAATGAAGTTGAAAGCAAAATTATTGCTGATGGTTTCAGATGAACCAATTTTTAATGCAGATATAATTTATAAATCTTTGAATAAAAATAATTATTTGAGACAATGTAAAAAAAGAAAATATATCTGCTGAATTTTGTGTTAAAGTAAAACAAACATAGTTTAAATTCAACTACTGTATTCTTTCTGATAACAATTTCAAAAAACAATATCTTCATTATTATAATATGATTTTTCATCATAATATCTCGTGAATGAATATTAAAAATTGCACAATATTTAGAAGTAAATCAATTAAATGATTATATATACTAAACCAATTAAAGAAATGCATAAATCTTCTAGAAGGTTAGGGTACAATATTGAGAATTACACAAATCTAGGAGTAAATCAATTAATTTATATATAATAAACCAGCCTCAAGAAATACATAAATGTCCCAAAAATGAGTGGAAAAATATTAAAAACTGCACAAAATTGAGAGTGATTCAATTAATTTATATATAATAAACTAATGCATAAAGCTTCTAAATTGAGGAAAAATTTGTCTAAAATTAGCCTTAGTGATTTAATGAACTCATATACATATTAATTCAGATGAAGAAAATGTTTAAGACTCCTAAAGATGAAAGAAACAGATAAAAGAAATAGAAAATTAACAAGAGGGATGATTAATTTATATCATATATTCAAATGACTTTAAATTACATATTAACTTTTCAATAAGTGATGAAAATAAAAGTTAGCAAATAGAATACAAAATGAGCAAATGCAGTGATACATTTTTATCATATACTTTGAATTAGATGAGGAAATATATATGCTTTCCCTGAAATGAGAAATGGATCATCATATATGATACAGTGGACAAGATTAGTGATTCAATTAAATCATATGAACAAACTAATTGTTGATAAATCCAGAATACATAATACGAAAGCTGAGGAGTAGTGATTCAGATAAATGGTATATACTAACAAACAGACTACCAGATAAGTCATAAACAAGCATAGAAAGTACCTAAAATAGTGATTCAACTAAATAATATGGACTGTATAGTGATTCAGATAAATAATATGATGTCCCTCCCTAATTAATATATATATATACATAACATCTAAAGATGCTAAGAGTAGTGATTTAGATTAAGTGTATGCTTTAAATTGATAAGCTATATAAAATAACTTTCTGGAAGTGGCAAAATGTCATCAAAGTAATAAATGTATGCATCAAAATAAAGTGAGAACATGCAAGAAATAAATGTTGAAAAACAGTAATTCATATATATGGTAGACACTAAACCAAATAATAACACATACAGACTTCTACAAGTGTCAATAAACAAGCAAATAATTGACCAAAATCAGTGATTCAAAAAAATATTGCAAACTTTGATGACTTGTAAACAAATATAGGCTTCCCCAATTTAAAAAAAATTAAACATCTAAAGAAGCACAAGAGCAATAATTTAGATGAAGTGCACGCATTATATTAAGTAATGACAACCTATATATATATCTTTCTGAAAGAGAAATAATGCTATTATCAACATATACAAAAATGAGGTGATAGTATACCCAATATAAATGCAAGATAATTTAAATTTCACAATAAATATAAAAAAATATTCGGCCACTTTCCAGAGAAACTTTTTACCATTTTCCTAATTCATTTATATTTTAGATGAAAGCATCTAGCACTGCATCACATCATTGCATTCCAGTGAAAGCAATGAGGAGTAATTATTATGTTATTGTTTGCAATATATAAGAATATGTTATTGCAATATATAAGAATATGCAATATATAAGAATTATGTTATTGTATGCAAATAAAAATAGTTATATGCAATAGATAGAAAAATGGAAGTGGCTAAAGCTTTACATAACATTTAGTTCAATCAAACTACAAAGAGCAAAATATTTTGTAAAATCAATTTTTTAGGAACTTACCTTTAGAAACCTATTTACATAATTCTTATATATGCATGCATTATTCATAGTTAATGTTAGAAATACACCTAATAGACACTGATTTATTTTAACAACATTTAGTTATTTTGTTTCATGATCCAAAGTTACTTTAGCCTTAGTTTTAAAACTTTATAAGACAAATTATATGTTTATTTCTAAAAAACATACAAAAACTCAGTATGAAATTACTGAATAATTCATCCTACTTTTTACATAGAGCGTATCCTAGTAATATATACGTATATAAATTTTCCACATGACTCTAGTACACACTCAACCTTTATCTACACTAATAAAAGCACGATTATCTGTGATGTGTTTTGGCTCTAGCTGCTTGCTTTGTGCCTACTAGGATAGCCACTGTTGAAAAATATTCCGAAGGTCGTTGGCTTTCAGCTCTAGGTGGTATTGGGAGAGCACAAATTTTTCAATGATTTATTTTCAAGATATCCCTCACAATCGAAACTGACTTCTAACCCAGAATATTGGAGTATGAAGTGCACAGTTTAGTTGCAAAAGACTGTCAACTGACACTCAGAATGATGGCAAGAAAAATATGAATAAGAAATTGATAAGATCCACAGTTATCACAGATTAGGTTTAGAGAGAGACATGTAATGATCAACTGAAGGGCATTTCTAACAAAAAAAGAGTTAGCAGTGCTCGGTCAGCCCCCTTATTTGACCAACTTGGCTCCAGAAGACTTATTTCCCATTTCCCAAGTTTTAAATAAGATTGAAAAGTCAGCAATTTGATATGGTTAATGATATTCGAAAGAATATGAATGCAGCACTGAATACCATCATAGCAGATGAGTTTTTCCCATCTTTCCAAAGTTTGATAAATAATGAGATAAATTCGACTGTTCAACATCCACTAATAAATCAGCACTTTGACGTCAATTCGAATTTTAGAGGAAAAATTGTCTTGAGCTGGGTGGGATACGAACCCACGACCTCCTGATAACATGTCAGGTGCTCTGGACTACTGAGCTACCAGCCACCGATCAAGATCTCCTCTAATTAACGCTATGAACAATTCTTTTATGTCGCATATAGGTGCTATTCAGGAAATTTTAGTCACAAGCGGCTTTCTATTTGCCATATAGATGGAAAGCATGTCTTACAAGTATGCGAATGATGATAAATGAGACAAACTTGACTGTTCAACATCCACTATAAATCAGCATTTTGACGTCGATTCTAATTTTTGAGGAAAAGTTACCTTGAACCGGGTGGGATACGAACCCATGACCTCCTCATAACATGTTATCAGGAGGTCGTACATGATGTACCTCAAGCAGCCATGGGCTATGGAGGTCCAGCCAGACCAGGCAATTTAAATTTAGTTCTCCAAGCATATCTGTCCTGAGCTACAACTGCTGCATCCAGCCACTGCACACCAATTCTAACAAGGTCCTGTTTGACATTGTCTGCCCATTGCATCCTCGGTCTCCCCCTTTCTGAAGCCTTTAGGTACACTGTTAATAACCCTATTCACTAATCAATAAATATCCATACAGATAATAATACAGAGCTAGCAGGAATTCTGAAAGACATCTAAGAAATGGTAACAATTTACATCTTTACTTGTGAACTTTTTATAGATATAAAAGTCTCCTTAAGTGATAGTTCACCATGATAAATAAAACTCATATCTTGACTATGTGAATATAGTGTTAAGCTTAATGTAGACTAGTTGCTCAAAACTCTTTAGTAATAGAGCATAATCGTGGCCTTAATTGCATAGTATGATCTATTTTTTTTTTAGCTATATCACTATAGGTCTGTAAATGGTAGCTAGACGTAAACTGGAAAGAGAGCTTTGTACCAATCCCCAGTGATGATGAATAGAACTGGCCAGGCCTAGCAACTAACGTCCACCCTGCCTTCTCATGGTGCAGGCCATTAGTATCTTTCAAAAGAGATTTTTTTTTTTTTGGAAAGGAACAGAAGGGGGGGGGGGGGGGGGTTACCAGCTCAATGTGTCCTACTTATCTGGTCATCTATGACCACTTTCTTCTTTTCAACCCTGCTGAGGAGTGGTAATGTGATGGTCCACCCATTCACTTTTACTTTTCCTTAACCAGTTTTGCTATATTTATGTTGTATTTATCAGTTTGGGGATTTTAATTTGTTTTGTGGATTGTCACGATCCTTGTCCAAGCTGTGCACGCACAACTCTGACCTTTTAATTTATAACTGCTAAAGGGCGTGCAGGACACGCCCTCTTGTGTCATAGCTTCAGGATATTTTGAATTCTGTGAAGAAAGGAGATATTTCTCTTGTGCTAGGTGACTTCAATGCTAAAGTTGGTACTGACTCTAATCTTTGGGCAGGAGTTTTAGGTCCCTTTGGCATTGATTGTTCCAAATGGCAATGGGGACGTCTCTGACAGATAAGTAAACTTAATGGCATGCAAATAACTAACACATACTACAAACATTGGGACATTTATAAATGTACATGGATTTCACCTGATGGTGAAACATGATAGATTATATTTTAATTAACAGCAAATGGGCCATTTCACTTAGAACTATCAGATCATACAGGGCAGCCAAAATCGGGTTTGATCATTATCTGGTCATAAGTGTCTTGCAGGTGAAGCTTAAGAAATGTTGTGTTAAGGTTAGGAAAATTACCTTCAACACTGAAAGTCTGAAAGATCCAGATATAGCCAAAGCATACCATGGTAGGCTATTTAGTCATTATGACAATCGTGGTTTGGTTACTGCTGAAGTTGGAAAAGAATAGGATCAGTTTAACCAGACTTTTCTTGAAACTAACAGTACATTTTTGTGTAAAAGGGAACAGAGGAAACAAAATCATTTCAGTGATAAGGCTATGGAACTTATTTCTGAAAGGAGGAAGTGCAGGATTAATACAAATCAACACCCTACTAGCCCTAACAGAAGGCATTACAACGAGCTTAATAAATGTGTAAAGGATCAGTTAACAGCTGATAAGAATCTTTGGCTTGATCGCTTGGCTGACAAAGCAGAGGAAGCAGTTAGACAGCACAACAGCAGGGAGCTGTACCAGATTATTAATGTTTTAAAGGGAAGAAACAGACAGGTACACGGGAATTAAGGCATAAACATGGCAAGGTGGTTGAAGGTGAGGATTCTGTGATGGCTTGGTGGGCTGAGCATTTCAGAGATGTTCTAAATAATGCGATTATTTCTTCTCCCATTATTTGCAATTAGGATAGATGCATTACTGGCTTTAACGATGGCCCTATATTACATTCCGAAATCACTTTGGCTATCTCTAAATTAAAACTGGATAAATCCCCATTGCAATGCTTAGAGCTGAGAACATTTGCATTGTCACATGGCTGACTGAAATTTTGAATATTTTTTATGATATATATTGTTCCTAGGGATTTCCCTAGAGCTATAATTGTTCCAATTTTTAAAAAAGGTAATCGCAATGTCTGTAAATGGTAGATATGTAGTCACTGTGTGATCCCTCATTCACTTTTACTTACCTTAACCAGTTTTGCTTAATTTGCATTGTATTTATCATTTTGGGGCTTTTTATTTCTTTTTTGGCATCACAGCGCTCGTTTCCAAGAGTTAGGAGTTGCGCATGCGCAACTCCGAACTTCCGACTGTCATCTGCTAAAGCGCGTGCACAAGGACTCTTGCGTCATAGCTTGCGTCGCTCGTCAATTTATGCAAATGTCTTTCCCAGCATGCAACATGACATGTGCGGGCACTGTAAGCCTCTTGTTATAACCGATGACATGTTGTCACAGTAGGACAGTCAGACAGAAGAGAGTGTGGTGGTAAGCATGGAGGAGCACAGTTAGTGCAGTGTGTGTAGTCAAAGTTGAGAAATGATGCATCTTCTTCATTGAAGCTTTGGTGAGTGTTTTTTGGAAATAAATTTTTTTGTTATTTAAACCTTTTGAATCTTTACTAATTTTTTTCTCTTGAGCAACATTAATTGTTTGATTAGAATTTATCTTTACATTTTGACAATCATTTAATATTTTTCGAATTCTTACTCATTAAAGCTCACTGGTATTTTGAACCCTAATTTAACTTTTTTTTTTTTTTGGCAATTTGTTAATTATTGATTGGCACCCGACTCAATATCCAGAGCATAAAAATAATTGGATCACACAAAGGGTCCAAACTTTAAAAGTAATTCATTTCTTAGGAGCGTTACAACTGGAAGGAGAGCTATGCACCAATCCCCTGTGATGATGCATAGAACCGCCCAGGCCCAGCATCTCATGTCCGGCACCACCTTCTCATGGTGCAGACCGTTAGTACCTTTAAAAAAAGATACTCTCTCGTGGAAGTGAATGGAAGGGGAGGGCTGCTAGATTAGTGTGGCCTACTAATCTGGAAAAACAAGACTACTTTTCTTTTTTTTTTTCTACCCTGCTGAGGAGTGGTCAACCACACAGGGTCCTGGTGCTGACCATATATAAACCTACTGGACTGGACTGAATTAAGGATCTGAGCTTGATTATGGATCCTGAATTTGCTGCACTTGTGGGCTTTCTGTGGAGGGAAAATCTTCTGCTGTGTTTTCTGTTTGTGGGTTGACAGCCCCAAGTGAATAGATTCACAGGATATGTTTATCAGCTGGTGGATAATCCTGAGCAGAGGTCATCGCAGGCATCTGAACTCTTTGCTTCTACTGGCATCGTCAAATTCTATGTTGGAGGAAGTCTACCAGTGTAGATGGCTTCAGCCTTTAGAGGTGGGGGAAAGGGTCTTTGCCCCATGTCTGTGATTAGGGGACTGTTTGATATTGTCGGCATTCCCTCTCTCAATAAACATAGTTTCTTTAAACATCCCACTAACCATTTTCTCTCCATAGGTAGTTGGAATGTGAGGACTCTGAACAGAGCTTTTTCTCTTTATGTCCTCACACAAGAATTCCACCATTATAATTTAGATATTCTCGGCCTGCAAGAGACCACATGGGCAAACAAAGGTCAGATTCTTAAACATAATCTTAAATTTCTCTTTTCAGGGAGGGAAGACAATAAACATCACCAAGACGTGGGACTGCTTCTCAGCACACACGCTAGTGATGCTCTTCTATGATATGAGTGCATTAATGAAAGGTTTCTTACTATCTGCTGTTATGCCCCCACTGAGAATACCAATGAGGATAAGGATAGGTTTTACGGACAACTTCAGGATATTTTGAATTCTGTCGAGAAAGCAGATATTACCCTTATTCTAGGTGACTTCAATGACAAAGTCGGTACTGACTCTGACCTTTGGGGAGGGGTGATAGGTCCTTTTGGTATTGGTAGCTGCAATGGCAATGGGCAACGTCTCCTACAGGTAAGTAAACTCAATGGTTTCAGAACTTTAGGGGTATTAGCCTACTCTCTGTTCCAGGTAAAGTTCTTTCCATGATTGTGCTTAATAGAATTAAGAATCTGGTTGACAGGCAATTGCTTGATGACCAATGTGGATTCAGAAGTGGTAGGGGATGTGTAGATCAGATATTTTCACTTAGGCAGATTCTTGAGAAATGTTTAGAGTTTCAGAAACCTTTGGTTGCTAGCTTTGTTGATTTCAAAAAGGCTTACGACCCTGTTGATCTCCATAATTTGTGGTTGATTGTGCTTAATAGAATTAAGAATCTGGTTGACAGGCAATTGATGAGCAATGTGGATTCAGAAGTGGTAGGGGATGTGTATATCAGATATTTTTACTTAGGCAGATTCTTGAGAAATGTTTAAAGTTTCAGAAACCTTTGGTTGCTAGCTTTGTTGATTTCAAAAAGACTTTTGACTCTGTTGATCATCATAATTTGTGGTTGATTGTGCTTAACAGAATTAAGAATCTGTTTGACAGGCAATTGATGAGCAATGTGGATTCAGAAGTGGTAGGGGATGTGTATATCAGATATTTTCACTCAGGCAGATTCTTGAGAAATGTTTAGAGTTTCAGAAACCTTTGGTTGCTAGCTTTGTTGATTTCAAAAAGACTTTCGACTCTGTTGATCATCATAATTTGTGGTTGATTGAGAGATCATGTGGTGTACCAGACAAGTTAGTTAGCATAATGAAAGCTCTCTATAATAACACTGAGTTGTGTGTGAGAGTGGGTAAGTCTTGTAGCAATTGGTTTAGCATTACTTCTAGTGTTCGACAAGGCTGCATTTTGTCTCCTTTTCTCTTTAGTTTGGTTATTGATTATGTTATGCAAAATTCACTTCAAGGGAAAGATTTTGGCCTTAAATGGGCTGGAGATACGAAAATTTCTGATTTAGCCCTTTTGGCAGATGATGTTGATGAGATGAACTCTTTCATTCAAGTTGCTGATGAAACTGGTACTAGAGTAGGTTTGGTTATAAACAGAGAGAAATCTAAAGTGATGAAAATTGGTCAGGCAGGCTGTGATTCAGTTCATCTGAATGGTTGCAGTCTTGAGCTGGTGTCACAGTTTAATTATCACAGTTTATTTATCACAATCTTGGGAGCTATGTAACAGATACTTGGTGATGTGCGGCATGAGATTAACAGACGAATAGGGATTGCTGCCAGGACTTTTAACAATCTATGGAGAGTGTGGAGAAATAGGCGTATACACCTAAAGACTAAAATTAGACTGTATAACAGTTTGGTTCTTATTAAAGTTAGTTATGGTAGTGAAACTTGGACACTTTGTAAACAAGATAACAGGAAACTAGATGCTTTTGATTTCAGATGCTTACGCAGTATCCTGGGCATTAGGTGGTTCAACTTTGTAACTAATGATGAGGTTAGGCAAAGGAGTCTGCAACCTCCTTTAAGCAGCATATTGTGCAGAGAGAGACTCTGGTGGATTGGCCATGTTCCCCGTATGCACAGCTGCAGATTGGCAAAGAGGATTATGAATGGTGTACCTAAGGGTATCAGGAAAAGGGGGAGACCTAGGATGCAATGGGTAGACAATGTCAAACAGGACCTTGCTAGAATTGGCCTAGAGTGGCCAAATGCAGCAGCTGTAGCTGAAAAAGACACGTGAAAAGAGAAGCAAGAGGACACGTGCGACTCATTGGTGGCAGAAATTGGCAGTTTCCCCTTTGTTCCCCGACTACGTGAGCGATGAATCCCAAATTTGGTGGGGTTCTAACCCATTTGGAGTCACAGATGGGGTTTCTAGCTGCTATGGGTCAGGAGTAGTCACTCAGAAAGCGTCCAAGATTTCTGGGACACTGCCATCGCCTACCTTGTGAATGGAGAAGTATGTGTGAAACCTGGAATGAACTTGTCGATGGCAAGAGTCATAGATTCGTTTTGCACCTTACTCATTATCTTTGGCATTAGGTGATTCAACTTTGTAAGTAATGATGAGGTTAGGCAAAGGAGTTGACAACCTCCTTCGAGTAGTATATTGTGCAGATAAGACTCCGTTGGTTTGGATAATTATAGATTGGCGAATAGGGTTATGAACAGTGTGCCTAAAGGCCTCATAAAGAGGGGGAGACCAAGGATGCGGTGGGCAGATAATGTCAAACATGACCTTATTAGAATCGGTGTGCAGTGGCCAGATGCAGCTCAGGACAGACTTGCTTGGAGAACTAACTTGCACAGTCTGGTTGGACTTCCGTTGTTGTTGTGGTGCTGGTGATGATGATGATGATGTCTTATTAAAAATAACATATTTATGAATTTGTTTAAATTTTTTATTTTAATGAAAATTCAGAATTAAATTCTGTTTAATTTGGTATAATTCAAAGACTTATTTTGATTGGTTACTTCTTTTAAAAATTCTATAGCTGACTTGTTGATATGATATTACAGTTGACAAAAGCCTGGACTTTTCTCAAAGTATGGTAGCGAGAAAAAAATTATGAAACAAGAGTAATTTTCTTGTTTCAAGCAATATTTCTATTTCATTATTCAGAAATAAATTATAGTTATTTCTTTTTATTGGTTTGTTTTGTTTTTTTTAAATAAATTTTTATGTGCATTACCAGAAGCATTTTTTTTACTACATGCCTCTATAAAAGCCCTATTAAAATAAAACTAATCCGTATTTTTTGCAAAATATTTCATTTTCAGAAAATCCAGAATTAAATGCTGATTAACTTGGCATATAATATGTCATAATTACTTTAATTTGTTATTTGGCAAAAAAGCTCTAACGTGTTTTTTGTTTGGCTGATAACAATGATAAAAATAGCTAGGCCTCTGGATGTAAAATAGTTTTTCAGGCAAGACCTTCGAAGGGTTAATGTGTTGAATTTTTAACATTTATTTTTTGGCTATAATGTTTTTCTTTGTTTTGTTTTAAATCTATATGCAAACAGTTCCAAAATTATTGGTTTATCAGTTCTCAATAATATTGAATGTACCACACTAAATAGCAGATTGAGCACACATGAAAAAAATTCACAAACCATGTGTATATACTCACCTGTGGAGTTTTTGTAATTCCAATCTCCTACAAGAATAAGTCCTAGTTAAACGAGAAATGGGATATGATACTTCATCTTCACCATATTCATCTCCTTCTAAGTGCTCAGGAAGTAAATGACAGTCATAGAGCCAAAGCAACACCTGTAGATAAATCCCAATTGATTGCACTACTTCTTTTCTCAACTGGAGTTCACGCTGTCCTATAGAAATAAACTGATATAAATGTCAAACAGAAATATTATTATCAAATGAATAACAGTACCAAATCACCAACCTTTTAATTACAGGAAATACTGAAAATATTCTCTTATTTCTAATCATTCAATATGAACATAAAAATTCGTAATTTAAAGGGAGAAAAAAAAGAAATTTTGCTAAAGAGAGTTGTCAGTAGCCATCCGATGTAGCATAACTCTGAAATATCGATAATTACTAATCAGTGGAAAGATCAATAATTTACACAAATAAAGTAGATATATCCAGAAATGAAAACCAATGTTTAATTTAAAATAATTTAAAATTCTCTGTCATTGAGCAATAAAATTTCAGAGTTTATCCTTCAAACTATTTGGATGTTGAAAGTTCTTAGGAGAAAACTCTCAGAAGCTTTTCGGAGCAAAGACAGCGCTCCGTCTTCAGTGAAGTGATGTTATGTACTGACGTTGGGTCCGTTTAGACAAAGAGCTTCTTTCCACATGTCGTGTAGGGTGATTCCAGTGTCTCGGTTGCAGGTGGGGATGGACCAGGTCATTATTTCAATAGCCTCGCAGACTATGGTTCCGTAGAAAGTGGATGTGCGCGCAAGAAGTGTGGCGTGCTCCCAGTCTATTGTTGCCGTGTGTTGCACTGCTAGCTCCGAGGCGGCCGTTGTTAGCTTCTTTTGGCTGACATCAGTTTTGTGCTCCGCGAACCTTTCTTGCAAAGAGCGAATGGTTTTGCCGATGTAGTACACAACGGAATTATCCGTCAACTGTAGGGGAAATCGGTATACGCCCGATTTTTGAAGAAGGCTATATTTGTCCCTGTCCCTTTTGACTAATTTCTTCAAATTTGGAGCGGGGCTGAAAACAATTTTTATACTATGGGCTCTGAGTAATTTGTGGACCGATTCACATAGGACAGGGACGTAAGAAATGGGTCCGGCAAAAATAGTACGCTCGGGGTCGGTGATTGGGATGAGAGCCGAATCTCTTCTGCTTCCGTTTCTATATTTGCTGATAACTTTGTCTATTGCTGTTGGGTTGTATCCATGGGAAGCAGCGATGGAATGGATGTTTAAGATTTCTTTTTCAAGCAGTTGCTCATTTGAAGACACGGTGAAAGCCCTATGTGTGAGGGAACGGAAGGCTGCAATTTTGTACGTCCACGGGGCACATGAGTCTGCACGTATGACAGAAGGGACGTAGGTAGGCTTCCGGTATACCGACGTCGTCAAGGCTCCTGTGTCATCTTTTTGGATGAAAACATCTAAATAGGGGATGGCATTTCTATTTTCCCCCTCCTTCGTAAAGCGTATCGTGGGATGTATATTGTTGGCAGAGTCAATGAGGCTGTTTAATTGCTCATTGCTGCCATTCCAAATTAAAAATATATCGTCGACGTAGCGACACCAGAAGAAGGGTAAAATTGCAGCTGAGTTGAATAATTTTGTTTCAAGATCTTGAAGGACAATTTCAGATAGGATACCGAAAAGGGGGTGAGCCCATGGGGGCCCCTGAGTCCTGCCTGTAGATTTGGTTGCTGAACTGGAAATAGTTGTTTTCGGTGACGAGTTTTAGAGCCTCATGAATGGCGTTGATTTCGGGAAGGGAAAATTTTTGCGTTTCAATAATTTTTGTCCGAAACAAAATGACTGCATCAAAAACTGGAGTGGATGGGAATAAAGAGACTATGTCAAGTGTGACAAATTTGCTGTCGGGAGGAATGGACAGATCCTTGAGTCTGTTGAGAAATTCCGCTGTCAACTTTACAGAAAATGGGTGATCGGAAATGAAGTTGGATAGAAATTTCGACAAACTCTTTTCAAGAAAGAAAGTTGGAGAAGTTCTTTTGCACACGAGTGGCCGGATGGGATAATTTTCTTTGTGCACCTTGCACTGGGCAAACATTCGTGGTGCTTGGCAGTTGGATGGTACTGAGCTCTTCTTGAGGTCCTTGGGGAGCCACCTGTTGTTTTTTAGCCTGCAGACCTTGTTTTTGATGCTACTGGTGGGGTCAATATTTAAACAAGTGCAATGGGAGCTATTTATAAAGTTCAAAACTTTGGCATCATAGTCATTCTTGTCCATTATGACAAACTGGCATGTTTTGTCGGCTAAAGTGACAACAATGTCAGGGGTGTTTTGAACGTTTTTTAATGCCTGAAAATATTCCCATGGCTACAACCCAACAGCAATAGACAAAGTTATCAGCAAATATAGAAATGGAAGCAGAAGAGATTCGGCTCTCATCCCAATCACTGACCCCGAGCGTACTATTTTTGCCGGACCCATTTCTTACGTCCCTGTCCTATGTGAATCGGTCCACAAATTACTCAGAGCCCATAGTATAAAAATTGTTTTCAGCCCCGCTCCAAATTTGAAGAAATTAGTCAAAAGGGACAGGGACAAATATAGCCTTCTTCAAAAATCGGGCGTATACCGATTTCCCCTACAGTTGACGGATAATTCCGTTGTGTACTACATCGGCAAAACCATTCGCTCTTTGCAAGAAAGGTTCGCGGAGCACAAAACTGATGTCAGCCAAAAGAAGCTAACGACGGCCGCCTCGGAGCTAGCAGTGCAACACACGGCAACAATAGACTGGGAGCACGCCACACTTCTTGCGCGCGCATCCACTTTCTACGGAACCATAGTCTGCGAGGCTATTGAAATAATGACCTCGTCCGTCCCCACCTGCAACCGAGACACTGGAATCACCCTACACGACATGTGGAAAGAAGCTCTTTGTCTAAACGGACCCAACGTCAGTACATAACATCACTTCACTGAAGACGGAGCGCTGTCTTTGCTCCGAAAAGCTTCTGAGAGTTTTCTCCTAAGAACTTTCAACATCCAAATAGTTTGAAGGATAAACTCTGAAATTTTATTGCTCAATGACAGAGAATTTTAAATTATTTTAAATTAATTTTTGAGCAAGGTCTTTTAATTGTATACAATGTTTAATTTTAAAAAATGGAAATAAAATACTAACCTTGCAATGAGAGTTTAAAATCCAATTTATAGAGAGGAAGTATTTGACTTAAATCATCCATGTAAACAACTTGCCATATCAAGGAAGTCCTTTTTGCTTCCATATTCTATACATCATTCATTTTCAGGAAATGATACAAAATCAAATTTTTTTAACCATAATAGACTGAAATAAATGAAATATTAGCATATAACCTAATGTGATGTTAAATAATATCCCCAACAACTTGTAAAGCTGGTTATCAGATAAATATAGTAGGTAATGATAGAAAGCATCTCTAAAAGATTGATAGATCAGCAGATGGAAAATCAATCATTTACTGAAATAAATCCACGGAAATAAAAACTAAGGTTAATACTGACTAGATACATGGTGCCAATTATCCTATATCCCAGAAGAACTCTTTCTGTAACATCCACTATAGAACCAATTTATGCACGTGAGCAATAACAAGGTCACTGCACACAACTGCACCTGCTGCTGTGGCGATAATAGTTCAAATAAAACTTGTGAGATTAAAGTAGAAGGTTGCCACGACAAAGAGGAAGGTTAACAAGCAAATCAGCAATACCGTTTAGTACTTCTAAGAAATGGCAATCAGATGGCTTTAAAAAATTATTTATATTACAGCTTAATAAAATATGCATCAAATACAAAAAGATACTATTTTTCAAACTTGAATTGTGTATTCCTTAAAGATATGTCTAAGAAAATTTTCAAATGGCAATTAAAAAAATTTAGTTTTATGTGTTGTAGAAAAGACATCTATTGATGTCCTTCACCTCTCATTCCAGATTCTGTCTATGTTCAATGGTGACCCGGGAAGGTTAAAAACGAAGGCGATATTATGATTCCTCTCTTCTTTTGTGCCACCTAATGTTTGGTTTGTGAAATCTGTGCATTGTTGCTATGGAGCCAACTAAAGTCAGGGATAGATTTTACCTTTTCACAAGGATGCAGCCTGGGGACAATGTAAAAAATAATTCATGCCAATTTATCACACTTATATGGCAATCATGCCTGTTCATGTTTCACTGTTACAGGTTGTAGGTACAAATTCAGAGAAGAACTGCAGAGATTTGAAGACCTCCCTCAAACAGGAAGACCAAATGAGGCAATGAATGAGAGAACAATTGCTAATGTTCATGAACTCATTAAGGAAAACCCAAACATCACAATTCAAGTATTAAGTTAACTGTGAGTGTACCGATCGGCAGTGTGCAAAAAATTATTTGTCAACATTTCAAGTTCCGAAAGATCTGTGCCAAATGGATACCCCCACAAACTGAGAGAACAGCAAAAAAGGGCTAGAGTCAACTCAGGCAAGGAGATGGTGGAAATGTTTGAAACTAATGGCCCCAAACAGTTACAGACATTGTCACAGGTGATGAGATGTGGTTTTATTACTATACAACATCCTGAAACATCTACAATTATGTTTGGGTTGTGGAAGATGAACTGTACCCCCAAATCCCCAAGGAAGAGGATGTTCACAATTTTTTTCAATTCCCAAGGAGTGGTAGTCTTGGATACTACTGAAGAAATGGCTATAAATGGCCAATATTACACCAACATTGTTTTGCCCAAAATGGTTAAGGAGATGAAGAAGTAGCATCCAACAACAGGCCTGTCAAGGGTTCTTCTTCTTCATGACAATGCCAGTGCTCACAAAACCTGACAAATTACGGTCTATCTGGAGCAAGAAAATATCAAACAGCTACCACATCCTGCATATTCACCTTATCTTGCACCATGTGATTTTTGGTTGTTTCTAAAACACCCAGAACCAATACCCAGAAAGATCAACAACCCATATTGTATTCCATTCTTCTTATAAAAAATGCTTCATATTTGAATATCTGTAAGCTCTGTGGAACAGATTTCTTACTTCAGAATATATATTTTTTGGTTTGAATAAAAAGTCAGCAGTTAATATAACTGTTTGATTGGTTTTATCTGCTGATAAGATATAAATTTTCATTATATTTCAGTCTCTTTAATTCTATGATTTCTGTTTTCAGACGTTTAGATAAATCAACCTTTTTTGGTCCAGTTGTTGTTTAAAGTGTGATAAATTTGAAACCTTTCTTTTACTTGGTTAATATATATGGTACATTATTAATAATATCTTCAACATTAGATATTTATTTATTAATAACATTGTGGTAAAGATTGTGGATAACAATATTTAGGTCCTCTTTGAAGAGCTCTGCTTAGAATTTCAATCAGTTTTAAATTTGTTAGATTTATATAAGGTACAGTAGTAGATCTTGATGAAGGAGTTTCTGTTTTTAATAGTTTAATTTCTTTTAGAGTCTTTTTTGATATCATAAATAATATAATTTAGGATGGTATCTAAGTTTGCTCAAACAGTGTATAAATTATTAGAATTACAAACTGAAGTCTTTTTCGAGATGTTCGAAGCCAGTAACCTCAGGTTTCTGAAACTTTGAACGCTTTTCAAAATTATTCTTTAATGAAACAACTTGATCTATACATTTCCCCTACTTCAGAATCTGCACTGTTCATTACACAGTTGTCCATCAGCCAAATTCTTAATTCTATTAAAGCATAATAATGCAAAAACTTTAACCTGGAACAGAAAGTAGACTGATTCCCATATAATTATCACAAGAACCATGATAGTCTTTCCTAAAAAACAACAATAAGTTCTCTGGTAAAATTCTTAGGGACAACACCTTTATCATAAAAAAATTTCAAACTTTCAGTCAGCCACGTGCCAACAGAAACATTCCCAGCTCTTAGCACGAATGAATGTACTACTTAGTCAGTAGTACATTCATTAACCCCTGGGGATTTATGTGCTTTTAATTTAGGGATAGACAAAGCAACTTTATAATGTAATATAGGGACAACAATAAACCTAATGCTGACACAATATTGAAAATCACGTTCACAAAGACTGCAAAAACATGGCTGTGAACCTTAAACTCAGTCAGTATGATATAAAATAAATCTTTTCAATTTATTCCTCAACTTAATGTGTCAGAAAATAAAAAGTTCTTGCTCAAACTGCTATTAGCACAGTACAGATTAAGTTATTTCCATAGCTGCTGTTCTGTATTTAGGACATTCCCAACTAGCTGGCTGAGAACTCCAGTAAGTTAAATTGAGTTATTTAGTAAACATTCAGCATCTGTGTTCTCAATAAAATGAAATCAGATGCCAAGGAAACATTTTTTCTATTGGAGGTTTTTAGTGATGTTCACAAAAATATAGCTGTATAAAATAATAAAAATAAATCCCCTCAAGCAGCTGCTTGCCACAGAGGTTTTCTCTTAAATCAGTAGGCAAGCACGCTAACCACTCGGCCACAGGGTCATTTTAATATATTTTGCTGAATCGAAGTGTTTTTGAATTTGTTTTCCTAATGAAATATAGTTTTTGAAGGATAAAAACTATGGATATTATCAAGCAGAACCATAAAATCATGAACTTTTTGTAAAATATTTCATTGACTCATTTGACTGAGAAAAGTTACAAATGATTCAGATCAATTGTGAATGTTCTCAGTTCCACTACTTATAGAATTTTACACTTCTTCCACTACTCCTAGAAAATATTCACAAATAGCTACTGAAATTAGAAAGAACAATTATTTGAAGTTTCACAAAAACTTAAATCATTAGGCATATGTGACTTAAAATGGTACTGCTTTAGGAGACATCTAATTAGGACATTATAAAAACAAATTAATTTTTAAATTATAGAACTTTGATTATTTTGATTACAGGACTTTACCATTTTTAATTAAACTGAAGTAAATCCATAACTAGCATTCAGAATTTGTAAAATTTAAGTCAAGTTTTTGCCATTTTCAAATATAACATGAAGTTCAACTATTTTGTAGCAAGTCAGTATATAATGCAAATTGATCTGAAAGGGTTCAATCTCAAATTTCAAATGTTAAAGTGAATTATATATGCTTTGAAATATTTCGATTTAATTTCTTCACATTTTCTACCTATCTTCCTATTGCTTTTGGCTTTGATATTTGTCAGTTGGTTTGTGGATTTGACAAAACGTTTAACCATATCTTTCAAATGCAATAGAGAAGCTTACTGATTTATGTGCCAATGAAAGCTTGTGGGGAGTGTCATAGGCTATAAAAAATTGACCCCCTATGCTTCTTCCCCTCTAAAAAGGAGGAAACATGAAAGTCATTCTACTATACCTTTCGAACGCAAGGATCTACAGTTATGAGTTAGGTGTCATATGAAAGCTTGTATAATAGCAGGGTTTGACTTTTAACGAGTCTTATTTGAAATTAAAGCTTGTGACATCTCCAATGTCATGGGCTACATCAAACATGACTCCAAAATGTGTTCAATGTTTATGAGTCATGTATCAAGAGTTTTTGAAGGTAGGCGATTTTAGTGACAACAAAAAAAATATAAATAAAAAAATAAAAAAAAAATACATATCTTCTTATAGGGCCCTAAAAGTAGAAAATAAACCCAAAGCATACCATTGGTGCAATCAGTCACTGAGTTCATATTTGCTTCAAAGGAAGCCAGGGCATCGATTTACCTACTCGACAAGATTGCCGGCACCCTATCTTCCTTTGAAATGGATACACACTTGGTGACTGATTGCACCATCAATATGCTTTAGGTTTATTTTCTACTTTTTAGAGCCCTATAAGAAAGATAGATATTTTTTAGATTTATTAATTTATATTTTTTCTTTCAGTTTTTATTTAAATAATCTTATTTTAAAGCAAAATTGTTTACATATATGGCCAAACAATTTTGTGAAAATTAAACAAAGATTTAAGTAATGATAGAAATGTTATGAATTATATACAGTAGTGAAATATTTCAGAAAATATTTCAAAATCAAAATCAGTTGGGTTTTTTTTACTGAATTTGAAATGCGAAAAATACAGTAAAACCTTGTAATTTTGTTTAAAAAAAGCCTATAAAATTTTAATTACATATTTTTCTTTTCCTTATATTTCTGTCATTTTCTTCATTCCAATTAAATGTTCTTTCTTTTGGTATATAAAATAATAAAATAAATACCCCCTCAAGCAGCTGCTTGCCACAGAGGTCTGACAGGAGCCTGTCAGTTTATATGCCACAGTAGGAGATCTGAGAGGATGGCAGGACCTCAGCAGAAAAACAACACTTACATCCATGCCTTACCCGGGGCTCGAACCCAGGTCCCTTAGATCAGCAGCCAAGCGCGCTAACCACTCGGCCACGGGACGGCTTTTGGTATATAACATGACCTATTTCTATCCATTGGTTTGTTTGTTTGTTTTTATTCTGAAATTAATTTGTTTATTCACTGGTCACAGCTGGCAAAAAAAAAAGCCTGGACTTTTCTCAAAGTATAGCACCATGAAACAAATTCAAAAAAGAAAGAAATTTTCTTCATTTTAATATAACCTTTTTTTTTTCATACAACTTAATGTGATGCAAAATAAAAATATCTGCAGCAACAAGTTGTAAGCCAGCCATTGTCATAGCCAGCAGAGTAGTATAACCCCAGAAGATTAAAAGATCAATAATCTATAGAAACAGAATCAAAATAAATCTGCAGAAATAAAAATGAAGGTTTAATTACAAAAGTATAAAGTACTAGCTGAACGAATTAATGAAGATGATATCCAATGTGTCAGCCTGACAATGAAATCAGTCCAATATGACTCACTTGCACATTAATAAGTAATAATAATAATTGCACATCTCTAAGCAATTAGTGACACCATGCATCTTGTATGGCTGTGATCTAGCTTATGCCTCAGACTTGAGCAACAAGCTTCAGTTATAGTTTCAATTTGAGAAATGGTAACAATGCATAGATTGTGAGGATAAATGATAAATATAATTCTAGGAATATTGAAATAAGTTTAAGGCAGAAATGGGAGAGTAAAGGGTAAAAAAATACTGAGGTGCACATTTCCCAATATCCACCTATTTTAAAATAACTGTTTTGGTCAATTTTTGGAAGAATTTCAAAACTTTAAGAAAAAAATTATTGATAATAGTCCAAATCAAACTTGCGAGCATAAATCAGGGAGTTCCCCTTCAGCACTGAGTAACATTAACAAACAAATCACCAATCCACATATCACGTCTATGAAATGGCAATCAGGTGGCTTTAACAAATTATTCATATCATAATTCTTCATAGCTACAAAAATATTCAACAAATGAAAAAAGAAAAGTATACCTATCCCTTGATTTACACGATACTCAGTTCAAACAATTTTGGCTTTGCACGGTCAAAAAATGCAACCAGTTTCGATTTACACAGTACTGACTGAGATTTTCTTTCTATGTACGTCTCAGTCAGTACTGTGTAAATCGAAACTGGTTGCATTTTTTGACCGTGCAAAGCCAAAATTGTGTGAACTGAGTACCGTGTAAATCGAGGGATAGGTGTATTACTTTTCTAGCTTGAATTATACATTTTTATAAAATATGTGCAAGAAATTTTTAAAAAAGCAAATTTTTCTTTTTTTTTTAATTTGAACCTTTTTTTGCTGTACTAAAAACAGACAGACATCTTAGGACTGTAATTTCAGATTCTAACAATGTGTATAATTGACAGAGCAAATAAGGAGAATTAGGTAGAGAAATTAAAAATAAAAAACATGTAACAAAGCAAATTATTAATTTACCATGCTTTCAAGTAGTTTTTTTTACCCATTTTTGATACTGATAAAATATATAATACTGATAAAATAAAATACTTTTAAACTCTAATAGACATTGTGTTAAAGACATTAAAATTTACCTTACAAATTCACTGCCTAAAAGAATTTAAAAACAATTGTTCTCAGTTTTTGATAATTACAAAATTAGCTTCTGGATATAATTTTTGTCTTCCAGCAAAAGTATTGAGCTTTTTTTTTTCTTGTAATTTTCTATATTTTAAGTGCATACTTATTATCTCTAACTCATAAGTAATTTCTCACCATAAGTGCTGTCCTTTTTTGTAACTGCTGGTGCACGCTGTCTTTATACTGTCGTCTGGCATCTGGTCTTTGCTACTGTCACCTTCTGATGCTGTTTGACAGTATTTTCAGCTTTTTATTGTTATATGGATATCAGTCCTTGTTGTTGCTCTTTGTTATTAGTGGACAGCTTGGTGATTTGTTGGATGTTAGTTGCACTGCTTGATGATTATTACAGCACACTTTAGATGACATTGTTCTGTCTTCTGAGAACATTTACTTCTTTAAAAAAATTCTTCTCCAACTTACAATGCTTATTCTTAAACATACAAACAGAAGAAGAGGTTTAAAAAGCATCTGTGACCTGTTTCTTCCATCTACCCAATGGCTTCTTCAGCAGTGAGTGTTGTTGGTAATACACTAGTGTAGCATTCACCATCTGGCAGTGTTACTACAGCTCAGCTTGCCTCTGACACAGAAAGAGGTTCCATGCAGGTGGGGGAAAGAGATTATGTCAGTGTTACACACTTTTTCTTTTTGTATGTTAATAAGTGAGTTTTCCATATATTAAAGTTCGAATTTTGTGTATGGTGCTATAATTTGAGGTTGAATATGTGTTATTGATAATTTATTTTCTAATATTACTTGGGTTACGGCTGTATTGCCTTGTTGTTTTTTAAGGTCGAGTTCATGCTCATTCTATCTTTCCTCCAGCTGTCTGTGTTTTGTTTTGTTTTTTTTCCAAAGTAATGATTTTTATTTTCCATTAAATTTTCTGGGTCATCTATTTCAACTTGATATACTCCCCCTGTGGGGGGCATTCTGCCTATATCATTAATAGCTAATGTTTTCACATTATTTTGAATTACTATGGGTATATTTACATTATGCTTTCGCATAATGGTTGTAAGTGTATTAGTTAAAGCACCCAGATATGGAAAAGGTGAATAGTACTTTACTGCTCTTTATTTTTTGTGCTGAATTTATTTGTTCCTAATTCATATTTACACTTATTTATATTATATATTCTTTCCATATATTTACTATAACCTTCTTGTTGTCCTATTTGATATATATATTGCAACTCTTTTTCCAAGGTAATTTTTTTATTTTTAATATCTCAGAGCTCTTATAAACTATGTATTGAAGGGAGCCTTTTATATCTAGTTGGATGTGTTGAGTTTTGTTCTATTAAGTTGGGTGTGTATATGAGTTTTCGATAAACTTCTGTTTTACATTTATTTCTTACTCATTCTAATAGAATGTCGAGATCCCTTCTCTTTTCATTTCATGTGTAAACTGAATTTGTGGACTGAATTACATTATTAAACTAATTTAATAATTCCTGTAATTCATCAATTCCATAATCCCAAAACATTAGTACATCATCGATGTACTTTATTACAGTGAAGGTTTAAATTTTTTTCGTTGTAAAGCTGTATCTTCGACATGGTGGACACTGTCATCTGCCATGAGCTCAGAGGGGATCCCATATTGATGATGTTAAAGACATGGTACTTGGTTCTGATATAATGGCTAACATAATAAATATTTCCTTCTGAAAGCAAGAATTTCCATAAAAGTAGTAATGTTTTTTATTTTCAACATACTGTTTTGGATTCCAAAAATATGATTAATGTGAGAAAAATAGGTTGCAACATAGATTGATAACCTGTATTAAAAATATATGTAGTGATTTATTAAACAAAATTCATACCTTAGTAGAACAAGATCTTGGCTTCCAGCATTTAGAATATTAATAATATGGAGTAGAATGTGAGAAAAATAGACACTTTGAAGTGGAGGGATGCATTTTAAAATCAAAATGGTTAGCAGTATAGCAAAAAGTGCTTACCTTGTTCAGTAGTTGGACCTGGCAAATTTTGCAGTAATGCAACAATATTAATTAGATGTTTCAATTGACTTTCATAGCTATGGAGTATCTGCAGTGTACTCTTATCTAACCCCTGGCCTGAGCAATTAAATAATGGTAAACCTACAAAAGACACAAATACTTAAGGCAAATTAAATGGAAGCTTTTTTAATATTTACTAAAAAAAAAATTTAAGAATTCTGTGGAATATAGTAACCAGCAATATATAAAGTGTAAAAGAATTTTTAAAAATTTTATTTTGATTGACTTCATAATTATATTAAAATTAATTTTCAAAGAGGAACACTGCTGATGGATTTTTTATATATAATAAATATTTCTAATGAAATAATTTCTTTCCAACAAAGAATGAAACAAAAGTGCCTAAGATTTCTAAATTCAAAATTTTCAATCGTTACAAAATTTCCTTATAATGTTCATTACATACAAGATCTACACTACAAATTTTTATTATATCTATTTTAAACAGAATACAACTCTAGTGAGAAGAATCACAGATGTAATATTTTTTTTCCTATCTTCCTATCTATCCAATCACTTCTGTACAGCATACAGCATTTCATTTTGGTTATTTCCAAAGCATTAAATAGTCAACAATCATATTTTGCTAAGCGCATTCTGCAATAGAGGTCATGTGTATTGTTTTGTAGCATTAATTGGTTAAATACAAATCATTTACCCATAGCACTTTTCTACATCACATAGCATTTTAGTTTGGGATTTCTAAAGCATTAAATAGTCAGCAATCATATTTTGCTAAGTGTATTGTTCTAATATAGATTCAAGTGTCCTATTTCATAGCATTAATTGGTTCACTGGTTATATGCTTTCTTCCACAGATGAAAGTTCATTTCACAGCACTGGATGGTTTATTAGAAATAATTTACTTGCATCAGTTTTTTACTTAGCACTGCATTTTGGGTATTTCTACAAGCATTAAATAACCTATAAATAGATCATTTTTGTAAGTGCATTAGTGTAAAAGTAATATTTCATAGCATTAGTTATTTTGATTTTATGATGTCAGATGTGTTCCAATAATTCACATGGAAACTGCTGCTTCTCACTGGGGGCAAATAATTCTGAATAATTTTGGTTGGGTTTCACCTTTCTTGAGCTCAGTAATCAATTACAGTTTATAATTAGAGTTTTCAATTATAGTTTTTACTTTGTGCAGGAATTTTAAGTAGAAAATAATAGATTCCTGTAAGACATCTGGTGGCAAGTACAAGCTTGAGAATAACCCATATGTGTGTATGTGTATTTTTAGACAAGGCAATTATGGGATGATGAATTGCCTTTAGTTTTGATGACCTATTTTAAGTTGAAACTTTTTTATTTGAACCTAAAAATGATTAGAAAATAGTAAAATTGATGAAATCCATTAAATGTAGCAGTATATTAAAGTAACAAATATTTCAATTTTATTACAATCAAAAATAGTTTTCCCAATAAAAGCTAAAAAAATCTATGCTGCTGATCTAAGGGACCTGGGTTCGAGCCCCGGATAAGGCATGGATGTTCGTGTTGCTTTCTGCTGAGGTCCTGCCATCCTCTCAGATCTTCTACTGTGGCATATAAACTGACAGGCTTCTGTCAGACCTCTGTGGCAAGCAGCTGCTTGAGGAGGTATTTATTTTTTTTTTTTTTAAATCAGTTATATTCTACTTGTTCAGTTTCAGCATATAATTTTCAGAATAAGGCTTTAATATCCTCAATAATAATAGCAACACACATTGAAGAGCCAAAACGTTATGACCACCTGCTTAATATTATGTTGGTCCTCCACATGCCGTCGAAACAGCTCTTATCCAGTGGGGTATAGACACTACAAGATTTCCTAAAGGTGTCTTGTGGTATCTGGTACCAACACATTATCAGCAGATCCTTTAACTCTTGTACACGTTACATGGTTGAGCCACTGCAGATCAGATATGCTGTCTGGGGAATTTGGAAGCCAGGGCAATACCTGAAAATCTTGCTTGTGTCCCACGAACCATTCTCGAACAATCTGGGCAGTGTGATATGGCACATTATCCTGCTGAAAGACAGCACTACTAGAAGGGAATATCATAGCCATGAAAGAATTTACCTGGTCTGCAATGACGTTTAAGTAGGTGGTAGACATCATAGTTTTCTGCACATAAATGACTAGACCAGCAGAGACTAGCCCAAAGCATTACATTTCCTCCACCAGTTTGTTTTCGTCCCACAGTGCATCCTGGTGCCAACACTTCCCAGGTAAATGATGCACACATACCTGGCCATCCACATGGTGCAACAGGAAACGAGATTCATCGGACCAGACGACCTTCTTCCATCATTCAAGGTCCAGTTTTGATGCTCGCGTGGCCATTGTAGGTGCTTTCGATGGTGAACCGAGGTCACTCGGAGCAGCATGCAACCCCATTTAAGCAGGGTTCGATGTACTGTGTATTGTGACACATTACTCCCATCACCAGCATTCAAATTATGGGCCAGTTTCACCACAGTATCCCTTCTGTTGGCTTGTACCATACGGAATAGCCTTTGCTCACTTCTAGCATCGATGAGCTGTGGTTTACCAACACCTTGTTGGCGGTTCATGGTTTTTTCCTCCTCGGACCACTTTTTGAAGGTACTAACCACAGCTGACATAAAGCATCCCACAAGCCTTGCTGTCTTGGAAATGCTCTGACCCAGTCATGTGGCCATTACAATTTGACCTTTGTCAAACTCACTTAAGTCCGCTGCCTTTCCCATCTGAAGAACAAGAATAACACTGATTAACAAAGCTCAGTATCAGGTATTGTTTATACCATTTCATGGCCTTCACACGTATGCCATCATTTACCTGGAGTTGCTTCAATTTGCATAAAGATGTGCTGGTCGTAATGCTTTGGCTCTTCAATGTACTTATCGATGTATGCAATCGTCAATTACAATAAAAAAATACGAGTAACTTGCTCAGTATATCTTTTAAAAACATCTGGTGGAATCAATTTCATACAGCCAGAGTTGCCAACCTTACATGGCAAAAAATACAATTTGGAAGATTGAAAAATTGGAGCACTGCTATTTTTTAACATAATAATGAATTACGTCTTGACAGAACGCTCGACTTCCAGACTCCTAATCGCAATGGAAAAATTTTTCCTTTCAATATCATATTAAAAAGAATATTAAACTTCTTGAAAAGTTCTACAAATAATAACCTAAACAATCATATTACTAAACAATGAAGAGACCTTATGAGAATATGCTGAATAAAGAATATAATCATAAAACACTTATTCCTAAGCATAGAATTTTGTTTCACAAATAAAAAGAAAAACTTCAGAAGCAATAATACCTAAGGCATATTTCCCTAACTTCGCATATTGTTATATAACAAATGTCGGTCAGTACCATCTGAGGCTACTTGTTTCAACAACCTATTGTCACTAACAAAAACATTCATTCTTTATTTTAAAAACACACACAAAAATCAATAGTCTCATCGGAGATGGCTCTTCTAACAAGCACATACCACTAAACAACAAATTGCCATTTCAGTTTAAGAAAACCCCAAAACAAAATTATTGGAGACAACCATTTCAACCTGAACATACTGCTGAACAACAAACCATCATTCTGCCCTTTTACCCCCCCCCCCCCCCCAAAAAAAAAAAAAACACTAAGTGAGACAAGCCTAAAAACAAAAATTGTAAACAATTCACCGCCAATCTGCAGTGTATAAAATCCTCAGGAACTAATCCCATCAAAGATAACAAGTTTAAAAAACACGAATTATCATAAACTCACAGCAGATCCTCAGTATATATATATAAAAAAAACCCTGGAACTAAATAATCCCATCGGAGAAAACAAGCCTAAAAACATGAATTATCGTAAACAATTTACTGCCAATCCACAGTATATTAAAAAACAAACCTGAATAAAATAATGCCATCAGAGAAACAATCCTAAAAAACACGAAATATCATAAACAATGCACCTTCATCTGCCTTATTAATAAAAAAAAAACAATAGAAAAGGTTGTCATCAGAGCAAGCATTTTAAACAGAGCATGTCACTGAAGTCGTTCCATTTCTCACTCAACAAAATAATAGGGAATATCATCATCATCATCCTCAAGCAGCCATGGGCTACGGAGGTCCAACCAGACCGTGCAATTTAGTTCTCCAAGCAAGTCTATCCTGAGCTACATCTACTGCATCTGGCCACTGCACACCAATTCTAACAAGGTCCTGTTTGACATTGTCTGCCCATCGCATCCTAGGTCTCCACTTCTTTCTGAGGCCTTTAGGCACACTGTTCATAACCCTATTCGCCAATCTATAATTATTCATACGGGCAACATGGGCAAACCAACGGAGTCTCTCTCTGCACAATATGCTGCTTAAAGGAGGTTGCAAACTCCTTTGCCTAATCTCGTCATTAGTTACAAAGTTGAACCACCTAATGCCCAAGATACTGCGTAAGCATCTGGAATCAAAAGCATCTAGTTTCCTGTTATCTTGTTCACAAAGTGTCCAAGTTTCACTACCATAACTAACCCTAGAAAGAACCAAACTATTATACAGTCTAATTTTAGTCTTTAGGTGTATACACCTATTTCTCCACACTCTCCATAGGTTCTTAAAAGTCCCAGCAGCAATCCCTATTCGTCTGTTAATCTCATGCCACACATCACCATTATCTGTTACATAGCTCCCAAGATAATTAAACTGTGACACCTGCTCAAGACTGCAACCATTCAGATTAACTGAATCACAGCCTGCCTGACCAATTTTCATCACTTTAGTTTTCTCTCTGTTTAAAACCAAACCTACTCTACTACCAGTCTCATCAACAGCTCGAATGAAAGAGTTCATCTCATCAACATCATTTGCCAAAAGGGCTAAATCATCAGCATAATCTAAATCAGAAATTTTCGTATCTCCAGCCCATTTAAGGCCAAAATCTTTCCCTTGAAGTGAATTTCGCATTGCATTAAGTAAATATCATAAATCACCTGCAACTTTCAGTACTTGCTTTTTAAATTTATACTGTTATGCTACATTATTTGGGAATTAAATCCAGATTGCATTAAAAAAATACATTTATATGACTTTGGGTTGGGTTATTTTACCTCTGAGCAGCACTTTTTTGCACACAATGTGCTAAATGGCCAGGTCACAAGGACCCCGAAGGCTGAGAGAAGGTTGGGGGAGGGAATCCACTGGAACAGCTGTTGAAAGACAGATGGTAGCCTCCCGTCAAGGCCATCCAGTGTGTTCTTTAACATGCACAGGGTATGGCTCTTCCGCACACGGGGCCATGGCTTAACATCCTATCCAACAGATGGCAACCTTTCCAAGCCCAGTGGTGTCCCTTACTTATCATGGGCAGGGTGGGGAGTTTTATGGAGATAAATCTCAATGCTGACCAGCTGGGACTCGCACCTGGAAACTACTGACTGAGCCACCCCCACCCCATTTATTTATATGACTAGTCCTCCCCTTCCAGTTAAATAAACTCATAACTTTTATTCTCCTTAGAGGGTGAGACATGAAAAAAAAAATCAAAAACCAGAGTCCATACAAAACATTACAAGAGATAATCCAATAAATTGTTCAATAAGATGAAAAGCTATTATACTGTAAGTCATTCACTTACATTACACACCTTAAGAAATTTGTTAACACTCTCACCATCTAGTGAGTGAATGCAGTGAACTTCAGGTTTATGTGCTTATAGTTATTAGTTACTAGTGATTTACAATATTTACATAACATAAAAAGCAATCTCGACATCTGTTAGCCCCAATCTTTTATGGCAGAAAACAAATTAGCCTTCCCATTCAAGCAATTTGAGTTTAGCAATAATCATTTTATCATATGAATTAACTGATTTTGAATTTTAACAAAAAGCTTAAATCAGTTTAGTTACATTTTTGGCACATGTGCTTCTTCCTATTAATGAAATTTAACTTAATCACTAATAATCAACAATATGTAGTAGGCATCATCCCTATCAACAACAGATATATTGCAAAAATTAACATTTACAATAGAGAGATAATAACAAGTTATTGCACTCATTTCTCCAAGGTTTTTTGTGCAGTGTTTAGATTATCGGTAGTAACAAGATGCGTATGCAGCATAGGAATGGTGCTCACCACAGTCAACTGAACTGCATCCATATGCTTTACCCAGATATACCATGGAACCAGCAGAAGAGTTTTGATATTAACTTAATCACTAATAATTAACATTCAATATGTAGGCATCATCCGCTGATCAATAATAGATCAACCAATATGTTTCAGAAGTTAGCATTACAATACATCGGGAATAACAACAAATGTTATTGCAACTTTTTCTTTTTAAAGTGTTTTGATCTTTGCATGTAGCATGGGAAGCAATGGCTTACCGCACACTGCATCCGTATGTTTTTGATATTAACGAAAGTTACCCAATAGCTAATTATTAATAACTAACAATCAATATGTAAATATCATTAATTAATCAATGATTGACTAAAAGACTTTGAGCGGCATTTTCATGCAGATCGGACATAAAACAATCATACATAACTTTTGTGATCAGCTACTGGGTTACGAAGTTATGGTGAAACAAAACTGACATTGGCGAACAAATGACAAACGAAATGCAATAGGAAGATAGGTAATGTAACAGTAGGGAACATAATGTGCATAACTGATTATTATTCAAAGTGCCTCAACTCTGGTAAAAGAAAAGTTTTAATCCCTTAAAACTCAGATAAACAATAGTGCATGAGACCCATTCAAGTTGCAATGTCATTCATAGCTCACAGATCAGGGAAGTTCTCTAATCTCTATTATTTCCTTCACGCTGAAATTTCCAATTCTAAGTAATCCAATTAGCATTTAGTTGGCCAGAACCGGAAGAGTTTGCTATAGGTCTCTAATCTTCATCTCTTAAAAGAATTTAAGTGTGGACTTTGCCGTGTGTTCTGTCCAGAAATGGTCAACTGGAGTTTTATAGTTTATAGGTTTCCCTGATTGGTCTGCAGATGAGCCCACAAGCAAGCACAGATTAGGGAGTGGTCACAGCTGCACCTTTAGCCCTTCCAGTGTCCAGGTCATCTGTATATGTTCGAAGAATCTGAATTGAGAGCACAAGGACATATGCATATGTTTTTAATACAAAAAAATATTGATTTAAAAAAAAATAAAAATTGCTGTTGTAATTTATATACATATCTTATAAAAATATATAATTCAAGTTTAAAAATATTTTGTTCTTTAATTTGATGCATATTTTATTAAACTACAATATAAATAATTTTATAAAGCCATCTGATAGCCATTTCTTAGAAGCACTAAACGGTATTGCCGATTTGCTTGTTAATATTCCTATTTGCTGAAGCATCCTTGTGATTTAAGCTCACAAGTTTGATTTTAGCTATTATCAACGAATTTTTCCATAAATTTTCGAAAATATCCTAAAAATTAACAACAAAAAAATGCTATTTTTAAAAACCAAAGATTTGGAAGTAATTACAAAATACGTACCACAATTTTTTTCCCCCGTTTCAAACTCTTTTCTGTCATAAACCTATTTCAGTATTCCCAAGTTATTTTTACCATTTTTACCAGCATTCTATGCATCTTTCCCCACCTTCAAATCGAAACTGAAAGTAAACGCATCCTTCTTAGAAATTCTGGTTGCACCTGCATTTAATTAGTTATGCTTCATTGAGGCAAACAAAACACAGATGGCTGATGCAATCTCTGTTACGTGTGCTATTAAAAGTGTTATTTACAGTTTTGGACCAGCAAAATGATTTGTAAAATTGGCATTTTTTTTAATATTTAAACCTTAGTTTTCATTTCAGATTTATTTTTGGAAATTAACGATCTTTTGGCCAATAAATAAGTATTTTTTTTTATAGTTATGTTACATTGTATGGCTGGCCAACAACTTGTTGCTGTGGATATTTTAACATCACAATAGGCTATATGTTAATTTTTATTTTATTATTTATTACTTTTCCAGTAAAGCTTTGATCTAGTGTTATTTTCTGAAAATAAATGAGGTCTTGGATATGGAAACAAATTAATTTCTGTAGATTTACTTCCGTTAGTTAGCGATTTTTCGATCAGCTGATTTATCGATCTTTCCAAGTTAAGCTAGATCGGAGGCCGGTTAAAAGTTGTTGCGGATATTTTATTTAACATTCCATTAGGTTACATGTAATTTTTATTTTATTATTTCTTGTTTTTTAGTAAAAAAACTTTGAGCTTGTACCATTTTCTGAAAATGAATGTCTTGGATACGGAAGCAAAATAGACTTCCTTGCTATGGAAATTGGAAGTCATGTGGGAGGCCAATTTCAGGAAAGGCTGGTGCTTTGATGCACAGTTCTGCTCCTAGCCAATATCGGCAAAATTCAACACCTAAAGAAAAAAATTCATAATATTTAGTAAAAAAAGCAGCCAAGGAAGTTTTTTTCTATTTCATAACCAGTTCAGAAAATCGTGTGAATGTGAGAAGTCCAAGTCACGGTGTATTGTGTCCAAGTCACAAGTTTAAAATATACAATACTGAAAAGAATCATTAAAAGAAATGAAAATCATATTTCAGGTTGAATAGTATATTATTCGGGAGGAAATTTCCTTTAGATAAATATATAATTTAACTATTTTTATTCATCAGGTTTTTCAAAGTGAAGCCTTAATTGTATAGTGTGATCTTTTTTTTTTCACCATATCACATTAAAAAAGCTTATTAAAATCAATATGCTTGGAAATTTATTTATATTATTCATTTTCATAAAATTCGTAATTATATTCTGTTTAATTTGACCTATTTCTGTTGATTGGTTGTAATAACATGACCTATTTCTGTTGATTGGTTGTTTTTAAAAAAATTCTAAAGTTAACTTGTTTATCTGACTCAGCACAATTGGCTAAAAGATTGGAATTTTTCTCATAGTATGGCACTGAAAAAAAATTACAAAACAAAAGAAATATTTACTTCGAACCAAAAAAAATTTTTTTGTTGTTATTCAGAAATAAATAGTATTTCTATTCATGTGCATTTCAATCATTTCTGTCTCTTAGTTTTTCAAATAAAGTTTTGTGTTACCAAATGCATTTTTTTACTACATGACTCTAAAAAAGTCCTATTAAAATAAAACATATCATGTTTATTGTTAAATACTTGATTTTCAGTAAATCCAGAATTAAATGCTGATTATGTTGGTATACAACATGCCATAATTCCTTTCATTAGTCTATTTTATTATATTTACTATTATTATTAAAGTTAAAGTTTTTTTTTGGTTGAGCATAGGCAGAAAATAGCTTGGCCCCTGGATGGAAGCCTGGACACTGGAAGGGTTAGTACAATATAAAACAGCTAAATCAGAAATAATTCTTCCCTTTCATTCACTTTCTCCTTTTAGGAAAAGGGAAAAAATACTGTACAATTTGGAGGCAAATTTTCTTTAGTGCAAAACTGAAAAATCCCAAATATTTTGTAGTTTTAAATTGTCTGATTTCTGGGCAGTCACAATGAATTATGTGGACACAATGCCTAATATGAAATTACAATTTACTAAATAAAAAGTTGTCGAGGTGAGTGAAAAATACATAAAAACATGTTTTATCAGAGTTAATTTTTAATCCAGTTTTCTTAAACCAGCTTGCAATATATAAATTACTAGAAATATCAAGAAATAAATCCTGATGATTTCCATTTCTATAAACAAGCATTGTATCATCAGCATGTGAAATTAATTTTCCTTTTAAATTTTGATAAATAATTATTTTTATATATATTAAAATAAAATAGGTCCTAAAACAGATCCTTGCAGAACTCCTTTATTAATCAGTATTTTAGTACTTTCAACACCATTCGGTAGTGTTCAGATAAATAACATTTAAATCATCTCCATAAATTTTCTCTAATTCCCAAAAAATATAATTTCTTTAATAATATATCATGTCTAACTGTATCTGGTCTGTAAATGGTAGCTAGGCGTAAACTGGAAGGAGAGCTGTGTACCAATCCCTAGTGATGATGCACAGAACCAGCCAGGTCTAGCACCTAATGTCCGACCCCACCTTCTCGTGGTGCAGGCCGTTAGTAACTTTCAAAAGAGATATTCTCTTTTGGAAGGGAACAGAAGGGGAGGGCTGCCAGTTCGGTATGGCCTGCTGATCTGGTCATCTATGGCCACTTTTTTCTTTTTTTTCAACCCTGCTGAGGAGTGGTCAACTTCACAGCATCCTGGTGCTGACCATTTATACCTACTAGACTGGACTTGTTTATGGATTTGAGCTTGATTATTGATCCTGGACTTGCTGCACTGGTGGGCCTCTGTTGAGGGAGAGTCTGCCGCTGTGTTTTCTGTTTGCTTCTGGGTTGCCAGCCCTAAGTGAACAGAGGCATGGGATACCTTATATCAGCTGGTGGATAATCTTAATCAGAGGCCATCGCAGGTACCTGAACCTTACTTAGCTAGTTGGGCATCGTCAAGCCTAAACTGGAGTAATGCGTCTCAGGCAGGCCATGTGGCTCTTGAAAAAGTCCACTTGAAAAGGTGGTGCCTGAAGTTCCTACCAGCATCGGTGACTTCAGCCTTTAGCGGAGGAGGAACAGGTCTTTGCCCCATGCCTGCAATCAGGGGGCTGTTTGATATTGTTGGCCCTACCAATCTCAATAAACCTAATTTCTTTAAAAATCCTACTAATCATTTTCTCTCTGCATGAACGTGGAACGTGAGGACATTACATAGAGATTATTCTCTTGATGTCCTCATGCAGGAATTCCAGCGCTATAACCTAGATATTCTAGGCTTGCAAGAGACCAAATGGACAGGTAAAGGTGAGATACTTAAAAATAACTTCAAATTTCTCTTTACAGGGAGGGAGGATGGAAAGCATCACCAGGGCATGGGTCTGCTGCTCAGCAGACATGCTAGTGATGCTCTTCTAGGATATGAGTGCATTAATGAAAGGTTTCTTACAGCAAAATTTCAGACAAGCATTAAAGACTTGAATGTTATCTGCTGTTATGCCCCCACTGAGGATGCCGATGAGGATGAGAAGGATAGGTTTTACGGACAACTTCAGGATATTTTGAATTCTGTCAAGAAAGGAGATATTACCCTTGTTCTTGGTGACTTCAATGCCAAAGTTGGTACTGACTCTGATCTTTGGGGAGGGGTGATAGGCCCTTTTGGTATTGGTAGCTGCAATGGCAATGGGCAACGTCTCCTACAGGTAAGTAAACTCAATGGTTTCAGAATAACTAACACATATTACAAACACTGCGACATACATAAATACACATGGGTTTCACCTGACGGGCTGCATAGGAATATGATTGATTATATATTAATTAACAGCAAATGGGCTAGTTCTGTTAGAAATACCAGGGCGTATAGGGGAGCGGAAATTGGATCTGACCATTACCTTGTTAAAAGTGTCTTGCAACTTAAACTTAAAAAGTGTTGTGCTAGGGTTAAAAATTTTACCTTCAATACTATAGCTCTGAAAGACCCAGTTAGAGCTAAAGATTACCATGATAGGTTACTTAGTCATTATGACAGTCATGGTTTGCTTAATACTAAAGTTGAGGAAGAATGGGGCCATTTTAAACAGGCTTTTTTGGAAACTAACAGTACTCTTTTAGGAAAAAAGGAGCAGAGGAGACAGAATTATTTAAGTGATAAGGCAATTGAGCTTATTTCAGAAAGAAGGAACTGCAGGAATGTCCTTAATCAGTACCCTACTAGTCCTAATAGAAAAGATTACAGAGAGCTTAATAAACGTGTAAAGGATCAGTTAGCTACTGATAAAAATCTTTGGCTTGATAGCTTGGCTGACAAAGCTGAGGAAGCAGTTAGGTAGCACAACAGCAGAGAGCTGTACCAGATAGTTAATGTTTTATGTGGTAGAAAACGAACTGGCATACAGGGATTGAAGGATAAACAAGGTAAGGTTATAGAAGGTGAGGATTCTGTCATGGCTAGGTGGGCTGAGCATTTCAGTGATGTTCTAAACAATGTGGTTAGTTCTACTCCCATTGTTTGTAATGATGATAGATGCATTGGCAGCTTTAATGTTGGCCCTATAACACAATCTGAAGTTAGTTTGGCTATCTCTAAACTTAAACTTCATAAATCCCCAGGGGTAAATGAAATTACTACAGAAATGCTCAGAGCTGGGAATGTTTTGGTTACCACTTGGATGACTGAAATTTTGAATAACTTTTATGATAAAGGCATGGTTCCTAAAGATTTTACCAGAGCTATTATTATCCCTATCTTCAAAAAAGGTGATCGCAGTTCTTGTGATAACTATAGGGGTATCAGCCTACTCTCTGTTCCAGGTAAAGTTCTTTGCATGATTGTGCTTAATAGAATTAAGAATCAGGTTGACAGGCAATTGCGTGATGAGCAATGTGGATTCAGAAGTGGTAGGGGATGTGTGGATCAGATATTTTCACTTAGGCAGATTCTTGAGAAATGTTTAGAGTTTCAGAAACATTTGGTTGCTAGCTTTGTTGATTTCAAAAAGGCTTTCGACTCTGTTGATCGTCATAATTTGTGGTTGATTGTGAGATCATATGGTATACCAGACAAGTTAGTTAACATAATGAAAGCTCTCTATAATAACACTGAGTCATGTGTGAGAGTTGGTAAGTCTTGTAAGCAATTGGTTTAGCATTACGTCTGGTGTTCGACAAGGGTGTATTTTGTCTCCTTTTCTCTTTAGTTTGGTTGTTGATTATGTTATGCGAAATTCACTTCAAGGGAAAGATTTTGGCCTTAAATGGGCTGGAGATACGAAAATTTCTGATTTAGATTATGCTGATGATTTAGCCCTTTTGGCAAATGATGTTGATGAGATGAACTCTTTCATTCGAGCTGTTGATGAGACTGGTAGTAGAGTAGGTTTGGTTATAAACAGAGAGAAAACTAAAGTGATGAAAATGGTCAGGCAAGCTATGATTCTGTTAATCTGAATGGTTGCAATCTTGAGCAGGTGTCACAGTTTAATTACCTTGGGAGCTATGTAACTGATACTGGTGATGTGCGGCATGAGATTAACAGACGAATAGGGATTGCTGCCGGGACTTTTAAGAATCTATGGAGATTGTGGAGAAATAGGCGTATACACCTAAAGACTAAAATTAGACTGTATAATAGTTTGGTTCTTTCTAGGGTTAGTTATGGTAGTGAAACTTGGATGCTGTGTAAACAAGATAACAGGAAACTAGATGCTTTTGATTCTAGATACTTACGCAGTATCTTGGGTATTAGATGGTTTAACTTTGTAACTAATGATGAGGTTAGGCAAAGGAGTCTGCAACCTCCTTTAAGCAGCATATTGTGCAGAGAGAGACTCCCGCTGGTTTGGCCATGTTGCCCGTATGGATAATTATAGATTGGCGAATAGGGTTATGAACAGTGTGCCTAGAGGCCTCAAAAGGAGGGGGAGACCTAGGATGCAGTGGGCAGACAATGTCAAACAGGACCTTGTTAGAATTGGTGTGCAGTGGCCAGATGCAGCTGATGTAGCTCAGGACAGATATGCTTGGAGAATTAAACTGCATGGTCTGGATGGACCTCCGTAGCCCATGGCTGCTTGAGGAGGATGATGATGATGATGAACTGTATCAAAAGCTTTAGATATGTCAAGAAAGAGTGCTAGGATTTTTTCAGAATTATTTATCTCTTGATAGATACTAGTAGTGAGCTGTAAGATAGCATGCATGTTTGGTACATAAACCTCTCCTAAAACCAAACTGAAATTTGTATAAAAAGGAAACATTTTCTAAATAATGATTAAGTCTTATTTTCATGATGGTTTCAGTAACTTTAAAAAAGGTGGGAAAAATGGAATGCTTCACTTAACACGGAATGTTCACCAACAAATTTCATCTAATACAGCAGTGAGCAAGCCTAGTGTTAGGTGAAATATGTTTATATATTTTTAACTCTAAACTTTTATCACAACTTAAATTTGTAGTGTTTAGTAATAAGCCAAAGGATAATAAGCCAAGGTAATAAGCCAAAGGCCAAGTGGATAGCACGATTGGCTACTGATCAAAGGGTTCGACCCCGGTAAGGCATGGATGTTTGTGTTATCTTTCTGCTGAATGCTTTAAGTGTTGAGTGTTTGTGCCAAATTGATGTGTCCAGCAGATGGTGCTAACAACAGAAACAGGAGATTGCCTGGTTGCAATGCCAGTAGCCATATGTCTGTGTGAACATCATTGTAGCGGCCATACAGTGGAGTGGACCACAGGCCAGTGTATTGAATGCGTGTTGCCCATGTTTGTTCTAGATGGCTGAAACCAGAGTTCACTCCAGGTGGCAAAATACCTAGTGCCAGCCCTGCCTATATTCCAAATAGCTAACCCAGCCTGCCCTATAGTGACAGTGATCTAAAGATCATTGAGAATTAAAAAAAAGGAGAAAAATTGAATACAGATACAAAATTTCTTAAGTACTACTACAAAGTTTATAATTACACATAAATAGAATAATAAAAACTTAATTTTCTATATTTTTTCCTCCCTAGAATCGGAGGGGGGGGGGGGGGCAGTCGGTAGCGTGCCAGGTTCGTAATCTGCAGTTCCCAGGTTCAAGCCCCAGCTGGGTCAGCATTGAGATTTATCTCCGCAAAACTCCTTGCCCTGCCCTCAATCAGTAGGGGAACACTGATGGGCTTGATAAGCCCAGCGTCTGCCGGATGGAATGCTATGCCATGGTCCCGTTTGCGGGAGAACCATACCCTGTGCACGCTAAAGCACACTGGATGGCCTTGATGAGAGGCCATCTGTTTCCCAATCTGTCCCTTCAGGGTCCTTGTGACCTGGCCATTTAGCCCATTGTTTGCAAAAAAAGTGCCACTCAGAGGCAAAACAACCCAACCCTAGAATCTCTTGGTGTATGTGTATGGGGAGAGGGGCCACAAACTTAATCAATAATTGGAGGCAGAAATTATTTGTACATGTTTGTTTTTGCAAAAATCGCTGTCACAATTCACTGTTTTGATGAAGAATTTTTTTTTTACATACTTTGAATCCTACAAACCAATATATTAATAACATTTAAATAGTAATAAAGTATTAATAAACTCTTCAATTATTACCACTGAACTAAGGGATCACCAATAAGTATGCAATGATGTTTCAATACAATTTTAATCCTTCTAGGTGTAGTGCTTGACTGACCCCACTATGTAACACAGTTCTTTTTGTAAGGAATCAGAACTGCAATTGGGTGTTAAATTAGTAATAATTAATTATAAGTAATCCATAAAATAGCCATTTTTATCACCAGAATGTTGAAAAAATGACTAGTCACAGATATTTTTAACTTTCTTTTGCATTTGCATCGATCCATTTGTTTCTATTCATGCCATTATCTACACTGTATTCTAATACTGGGGGAAAATTATCTTGAGCTGGATAGGCTACAAACCCACAATCATGGGAACTATAAAGTTGGAATGAAATTACCATGACGTTATAATGAAATTCAAATTTTGCTATAATGAAAAACATAAAAATGATATTAATATTTTTGGAATTACAAGCCAGGCATGCTACTGACTGAACTACCCCCATGCCGATTATATATTGATTAACAGCAAATGGGCTAGTTCGGTTAGGAATACCATATCATATAGGAGAGCAAAAATTGAACCTGACTATTACCCGGTCAAAAGTGTCTTACACTAAACTTTAGATATGTTGTGCTAAACCTTTAACACTGTTGCTCTGAAAGATCCATATATTGTGAAAACATACCATGATAGGCTACTCAGTCATTACAAAAATTGTGGTTTTCTTATTAAAGTTGAGAAAGAATGGGATCAGTTTAAACAGACTTTTCTTGAAACTAACAGTACTTCTTTGGGTAAAAAAGGCACACAACAAACAATGAGTGATAAGGCTTTGAAGCTTATTTCTGAAAGAAGGAATTACAGGGATAATTTGAATCAACACCCTACTAGTCCTAACAGACACATTAAAAAGGGCTTAATAAACAAGAAAAGGATTAATTAACAGCTGATAATTATTTTTGGCTTGATAGCTTGGCAGACAAAGCAGAGAAAGCAGCTAAACAGCATAATACCAGGGAGTTTTACCAGACAGTTAATGTTTTGTGTGGGAAGAAACAAACAGATATATAGGTATTAAAGAATAACATAGAAAGGTTATTGATGATTGATCATCAACAACATTACCATGTTCATCCCTCAATACCTGTGTACAACAGGATTCTGCCATGGCTAGGTGGGCTGAACATTTCAAGATTTTCTAATAATGTGGTTATTTCTACTCCCATAGTTTGTAATAAGGATAGATGCATTACTGGTTTAATGTTAGTCCTATATCACATTCTGAAGTCACATTAGCTATATCTATATTAAAACTGTATAAATCCTGAGGGGTAGATGAAATTACTACTGAAATGCTTCAAGGTGGGAACGTTTGTGTTCACATGATGGGTTGAAAATTTGAGTATTTTTTAAAAGTGTTACTGCTAAGGGTTTAACTACAGCTATTATTATCACCGTTTTTTCAAAAGGTTTTCATCATCAAAGTTTTAGTGATAATTATAGTGGAATCAAGTCTACTTTATGTTCCTAATAAAGTTTGTTGCATTATTGTGTTTAACACAATTAAGAATTTTGTTGATGGGCAACTGCATGATGAACAGTGTGGATTCAGAAGTGATAGGGGATGTATAGATCAAATATTTTCACTTAGGAAGATTGGTGAGAAATGTTTTGAGTTTCAGATCCTGTTGTTACTAGCTTCACAGTTTTCAAAAAGGTTTTTGATTCTGACATAATTTGTGGTTGATCATTAGATCAGATGGAATACCTTACAAGTTAGCTAGCATAATGAAAGCTTTTTACATTAACACTAAATCATGTGTGAGAGTTGGTAAAACTTATAGGGATTGGTTTAGCATTGCTAGTGGAGTTAGACAAGGGTGCATTTTGTCTCCTTTTCTCTTTTGTTTGATTATGTTATGAGAAATTCTTTGCAAGATGAAGATTTCAGTTTTAAATGGTTAGAGGTTTCAAAATTCTAATTTATATTATGCAGATCATTTTGCTCTCTTGGCTAATGATGCTGATGAGATTATTTTTTTTTTATTAGGACTGTTGATGAGAGCAAGTAATAGAGTAGGTTTGGTGATAAACAGAGAGAAAACTAAAATGATAAAAACTGATCAGGCAGATGATGTTTCAATTGCTTTGAACAGTTGTTCTCTTGAGCAAGTGTCTCAGCTTAATTATCTAGTGAGTTGTTAAACAGATACTGGTGATGTGTGGCATGAGATAAATAAAAGAATAGGGATTGCTACTAGCACCTTTAGGAATCTATGAAATGTGTAGAAAAATAAGCACATATATCTAAAGACGAAAATTAGGTTGTATAAGAGTTTTGTTCTTTCTAAGGTTAGTTATGTGAGCAAAACGTGGACCTTTGTAAGCAAGATAACAGGAAACTTGATGCCTTTAATTCTAGATGTTTGCACAGTATCTTGGGCATTTGATGGTTTGACTTTGTAAGTAATGATGAGGTTAGAAGGAGTCGTCAACATCCTTTGAACAGCATTTTGTACAAAGACTCCATTGGTTTGGCAATGTTGCCTGTATGCATAGCTGCAGACTGTTGAATAGGATTATGACCAGTGTGCCTTAAAGGCCTCAATAAAAGGGGGAAACAATGCAATGGGCAGAGTGCAAAACAGGATCTTACTAGATTTTGGCATACAGTGGCCAAATACAGCAGCTGTAATTCTGGACATACATGTTTGGAGAACAAAACTACACAGTCTAGTAGAACCTCATTTGCCCATGGGTGCATGAGGTTGTTGTTTTTTTCTTGTATGTAATGGCCTGTACCATAAGAAGGCAGAATCTGACTTTAGTGGCAAGGCCTGGTTGGTTCTGTGCATTATCACAGGGGATTTGTATATAGATATTCTTCCAGTATAATCCTAACTTCCATTTGCAAACAAAAATAAAAGAAAAAAAAAATCTTTAAAAAAATTATGTTGAAACGTACATTAATGAACATCTCAATAAATTATCATCTTGTGACCACTATGGGTTCTAAGTTATATTTGTACTAGGCAAGATTGTGCAAAACTTTGCATATCTGTACAAAACACCTAATATAGTATGAACAGATAAGTTTGATGGAATAATTTTCAAATTACTTTTAGTTTTTTTTCTAAAATATATTTGTAAACTGCACATAATATCATTTTGAATAGGATACCTATGTCTCCACTATCATAGGCTACCTGAAACAGAACTACAAAAGAGTGGAAAATGTGGTTGATATTTATGAGTTATGTATCAAATGAAAGTTTCTGAAGGTAGATGTTTTAGTGGCAAAGACAAAATTTAAAAAAAAAACTTATCTTTCTATATGCACCCTAAAAAGTAGAAAATGAAACTAAAAGTGACACACTAGTTTATATTCACACATAGTTATCAGACACACTAGTTTATATTCACTTCAAAGGAAGACAGAGTGCCAATTTACCTACTCAACAAGATTGCCAGAGCCCTGTATTACTTTGAAGTGAATATGAAATTAATTTCTAAAATTAATGCTCAATTATGCTTTAGGCTATTTTCTCTTTTTAGGGTGCACATAGGAAGATGGTTTTTTTTTTAATTTATCAATATATTTATATTTTTTTTTTCATTTCAATAAGATTTTAACACAGCAATAAACTTAACTTAATTATCATGATTATGCTATAGTCTAATATTACCATTGAGCAAGCTACATAGGCAACCATAGAAAATTCACCAGTGAGTATTTTACAGATTACACTCACATCTCTTATACTACAAAGGTTCCCATGCATTAAGTGAAGTTCTTATTAAGAAAATATTACCTTATAGTGCTAGTAACCACTCGTAACTTCTTAACTTATGATAACAATAAGTACCGTGGCCGAGTGGTTAGCACGCTTGGCTACTGATCTAAGGGACCTGGGTTCGAGCCCCGGATTAGGCATGGATGTGTGTGTCGTTTTTCTGCTGAGGTCCTGCCATCCTCTCAGATCTCCTACTATGGCATATAAACTGACAGGCTCCTGTCAGACCTCTGTGGCAAGCAGCTGCTTGAGGGGGTATTTATTTGCCGTCCTGTGGCCGAGTGGTTAGCACGCTTGGCTACTGATCTAAGGGACCCGGATTCGAGCCCCGGATTAGGCATGGATGTGTGTGTCGTTTTTCTGCTGAGGTCCTGCCATCCTCTCAGATCTCCTACTGTGGCATATAAACTGACAGGCTCCTGTCAGACCTCTGTGGCAAGCAGCTGCTTGAGGGGGTATTTATTTTTTATTTTATTTATAGGTAATATCATAAGGTTATTACAATATATGGTATTACATTATCTTTTGCCACATCAGCATCTACTTTACTCACATGCAAGTTTAAAAGATACCTAAATTCCTCCACAATATAAGAGTTCTGGAGCAAAGGATGGTAGCATTTTTAGGTTGTTGAGACAGTAATGGAGATGATGTACATTTTTGTTCATACAACATGGAATTGCATATGGTAGGCTGGTGCAATTAGTCATATCACTCATGAATGAAGAGTAGATGAAACAAGTCATATCGTAGGATTTCTTTAAATCTCGTTGTTAACTTGTCTTCGGGATACCAGTCCAGTTTATTCTTACACTTTAATGTTGATTTGGGTATGACTTATCCTAAACTGTACTTTCAGCTATAATACGTAACTTCTTTAATTATGCAGCATGCTCAATTGGCTCATATTCAACCCCTTCGGTTCCAACAATTCTCACTAAATTTGTCAAATCGTTAATTTATGCAACGTTCAACAAACTCAAAATTAAAACGCTACAACATATACATGTAGGTGACATGTTTCACCTCTCATTTGTGAGGCTTCTGGCAATAAATACTGTTGTGAGTGATATATTTATAAGACTCTCCCCAAAAGATGTTACCTACTGTTATGATAATGTCTTTTGAGCAAAAGATTCCGTGCAACCAGAACAGGTGTAATTTCAGTATTACACAATTTTTTTTCTTTGCATATTAATGTTAATACTTTCGATGTAGTTCAATTGATATTTTGTGGGGTATGCACATTACTGGCTTTAACCCTTACCATGCCAGGCCTGAAAAACTGAATTGTACCCTGTGTCCAGGTTTTTTTCAACTGCAATCAGGCAAAAAAAAAGGTGAACTTTAGAATTTTTTTTTTGCCAAACAACTAATGAAAGGAATTATGGCATGTTACATGCCAAATTAATCAGCATTGAATTCTAAATTTTCTGGATATAAAATATTTTACAAAAAAGACAACCACTTTTATTTTAATAAGTCTTTTTTATAGAGGCATGTAGCAAAAAAAATTCACCTGGCAATGCAGATTAAAAATTTATTAAAAAAATAAATAGAAATGCTTATAATGCACATGAATAGAAAGGCTATTTATTTCTGAATGTGTAAAAAAAAATATTTACTTGAAACCAGAAAATTACTCTCTTTTCATAATTATTTTTTCACAGTACCATAGAAAAGTCCAGGCTTTTTCCCAACTATGCTGAGTCATATTAACAAGTCAACTTTGAAATTCTTTTAATTATGCTTTTCAGTGTGGTAGCTAGGCATAAACTGGAAGGAGTTGGGTTGGGCTGTTTTACCTCTGAGCGGCACTTTTTTGCACACCATGGGCTAAATGGCCAGGTCACAAGGACCCCGAAGGCTCAGAGAAGGTTGGGGGAGGGGTTGGGTTGTTTTACCTCTGAGCGGCACTTTTTTGCACACCATGGGCTAAATGGCCAGGTCACATGGACCCCGAAGGCTCATAGAAGGTTGGGGGAGGGGACCCACTGGAACAGCTGTTGGGAGACAGATGGTAGCCTCCCGTCAAGGCCATCCAGCATGTTCTTTAACGTGCACAGGGTATGGCTCTCCCGCACACGGGGCCACGGCTTAATGTCCCATCCGACGGACGGCGGCCTTTCCAAGCCCATCGGTGTCCCATACTGACCGTGGGCAGAGCGGGGAAATTTTGCGGAGATAAATCTCAACGCTGACCCAGCTGGGACTCGAACCTGGGAACTACAGATTACGAGCCTGGCGCGCTACCGACTGAGCCACCCCCGCCCCTGGGGGAGGAGACCCACTGGAACAGCTATGTGGAGACAGATGGTAGCCTCCCATCAAGGCCATCCAGCGTGTTCTTTATCGTGCACAGGGTATGGCTCTCCTGCACACGGGACCACGGCTTAACGTCCCATCCGACGGACGGCGGCCTTTCAAAACTGGAAGGAGAGCTGCATACCAATCCCCAGTGATGATGCACATAACCAGCCAGCTCTAGCACTTAATGTCTGACCCCACCTTCTTGTGGTGCAGGCCGTTAATATCTTTCAAAAGAGACAGGGAATGGAAGGGGAGGGCTGCCAGCTCAGTGTGGCCTACTCATCTGGTCATCTATGGCCACTTTTTCTTTTTTTCAACCCTGCTGAGTGGTCAACTTCACAGGGTCCTAACGCTGACCATTTATACCCACTAGACTGGACTGGTTTATGGATCCTAGACTTGCTGCACTGGTGAGCCTCTGTTGAGGAAGAATCTGCCATTGTGTTTTCCGTTTGCTTGTGGGTTGCCAGTCCTAAGTGAACAGAGGCACGGAATACCTTATATCAGCTGGTGGATAATCCTGATCAGAGGCCAAAACCTCACTTAGCTAGTTGGGCATCCTCAATCCTAAATTGGAATCATGTGTCTCAAGCAAGCCATATGGCTCTTGAAAAGGTCCATTTGAAAATGTGGGGCCTCAAGTTCCTACCAGCATCAGTGACTTCAGGTGGTTGCCAGTCCTAAGTGAACAGAGGCACAGAATACCTTATATCAGCTGGTGGATAATCCTGATCAGAGGCCATCACAGGTACCTGAACCTCACTTAGCTAGTTGGGCATCCTCAATCCTAAACTGAAATCATGTGTCTCAAGCAGGCCATATGGCTCTTGAAAAGGTCCACTTGAAAATGTGGTGTTTCAAGTTCCTACCAGCATCAGTGACTTCAGCCTTTAGCAAAGGAGGAACAGGTCTTTGCCCCATGCCTGCGATCAGGGTGCTGTTTGATATTGTTGGCCCTGCCTATCTCAATAAACCTAGTTTCTTTAAAAATCCTCCTAATAATTTTCTCTCTGCAGGAACGTGGAATGTGAGGACATTACATAGAGATTATTCTCTTGATGTCCTCGTGCAAGAATTCCAGCTTTATAATTTAGATATTCTAGGCTTGCAAGAGACAGATGGACAGGAAAAGATGAGATACTTAAAAATAACTTTAAATTTCTCTTTTCAGGGAGGGAGATGGAAAGCATCTCCAAGGTTTGCTTCTCAGCAGACACACCAGTGATGCTCTTCTAGGATTTGACTGCATTAATGGAAGATTTCTTAGAGCAAAATTTAAAACAAAAATTAAAGACTTGAATGCCATCTGTTGTTATGCTCCCACAGAGGACTCTGATGAAAATGAGAAGGATATGTTTTACAGCCAGTTTCAGGATATTTTGAATTCTGTGAAGAAGATATTTCTCTTGTGCTAGGTGACTTCAATGCTAAAGTTGGTACTGACTCTAATCTTTGGGCAGGAGTTTTAGGTCCCTTTGGCATTGATTGCTCCAATGGCAATGGGGACGTCTCCGACAGGTAAGTAAACTTAATGGCTTGCAAATAACTAACACATACTACAAACACTGGGACATATATAAATATACATGGGTTTCCCCTGATGGGTTGCACAGGAATATGATAGATTATATTTTAATTAACAGCAAATGGGCTAGTTCAGTTAGGAATACCAGATCATACAGGGGAGCTAAATTTGGGTCTGACCATTACTTGGTCAAGTGTTTTGCAACTGAAGCTTAAGAAATGTTGTGCTAAGGTTAAAATAATTAGCTATAACACTGAATGCCTGAAAGATCCAGAAATAGCCAAAACATACCAAGAGATGCTACTTAATTATTATGATAATCATGGTTTGGTGACTGCTGATGTTTAGAGAGAATGGGATCAGTTTAAACTTTTTTTTTTTGAAACCAACAGTACTCATTTGGGTAAAAGGGAACAGAGAAAACAAAATTATTTGAGTGATAAGGCTATGGAACCTATTTCTGAAAGAAGGAAGTGCAGGATTAATATAAATCAACACCCTACTAATCATAACAGAAAGCATTACAATGAGCTTAATAAATGTGAAAAGGATCAGTTAACTGATAAGAATCTTTGGCTTGATAGCTTAGCTTGACAAAGCTGAGGACGCAGTTAGACAGCACAACAGCAGGGAGCTGTACCAGATTATTAATGTTTTATGCGGGAAGAAACAGACAGTTACACAGGAATTAAGGGATAAACATGGCAAGGTGGTTGAAGGTAAGGATTCTGTGTTGGCTAAGTAGGCTGTGCATTTCAGAAAAGTTCTAATAATGTGATTATTTCTACTCCCATTGTTTGTAATAAAGATAGATGCATTACTGGCTTTAACGATGGCCCTATATCACATTCCAAAGTCGCATTGACTATCTCTAAATTGAAACTGCATAAATCCCCAGTGGTGGACGAAATCACAACTGAGATGCTTAGAGCTGGGAACATTTGTGTTGAGAGATTTCAAAATTTCTGATTTTGATTTTGCAGATGATTTGGCCCTGTTGGCTAACTATGTTGACGAGATGAATTATTTCTGTTCATATCATCAACATCATTAGGGCTGTTCATGAGAATGGTAATAGAGTGGGATGCATGATCACATTATCCTAGGAGTGAGTAAAAAAGGCTTGCTGAATACATCCACTATATAGCACTTGCTCTGCTGTGATGCTGCTGGCAGCTTCATAACAACCCTGGCTAGAAAGGCTTTTGTTATTTACAGTTTTGATTTTTTAACAGCAGAAAAGATGCATAGAATGCTGGGATAAATGATATAAATAATTCTGGGAGTATTGAAATAGGCTTATGTCAGAAAAGAGTATAAAACAGGAAAAAAGATAGCAGTAGTACTATGAACTACTACTTCCCAAATCTTGCATTTTTAAAAATAGCAGTTTTTTTTTGTTGTTGATTTTAATGAGATTTTTGAAACTTTAAGCAAAAATTTGTTAATAATAGTTCAAATCAAAGTTGTGAGCTTAATAAACCAGGTGGTTGCTTCAGTATAGGGTAGTGTTATAACAAACACAATGGCAACACTGTTTTGTGCTTCTAAAATATGGCATTCAGATGGCTTTAACAAATTATTTATATTGTAGTTTAATAAAATATGCATCAAATGAAACAAGAAAATATTTTTCACACTCAAATTATATATTTTTAAAAGACATACCTAAGAAAATTTCCAAACGACAATTTTATTTATTTTTTAAATTAAAGTTTCATGTGCTATATAAAAGACGTCTATATATGTTCATCTTCGGTCTGTCATACTCAAATTATATATTTTTAAAAAATATACCTAAGAAAATTTCCAAACGACAATTTTTTTTTTTTTTTTAAATTAAAGTTTCATGTGCTGTAGAAAAGACGTCTATACATGTTCATCTTCGGTCTGTCATTTCGGGTTCTGTCAACATCCATGATCGTCGGGAACCATGGAAAGGTTAAACTATACCACATTGAAAAGAATCATTAAAAGAAATAAAAATCCTGTTTCAGGTAAATTTATAGTATTTGGGAAGGAATTTCCTTTCAATTAACATATAATTTATCTGTCTTTATTTGTCAGGTTTTCACTATATCATGTGAAAAAGTTTGATTAAAATCAATGTTTATAAATTTGTTTAAATTTTTCATTTTCATAAAATTCAGAATGATTGTATTTGGTACATAATATGACCTGTTTCAATTAAATGGTTAGTTTTTTAAAAAAATTTTAATTTGATGTGTTTATATGAATCAACACAGTTGGTAAAAGCGTGGAGTTCAAAGTATGGTAGAGAGAAAAATTTTCAAAAAGGGAGTAATGTTTTTTGCTGTAAATTTCTGTAAATGGTAGCTAGGTAGTCATCGGAAGAAGCGCTATGAACCAATCCCCTGTGATGATGTATAGAACCTGAAACCACAGCACTAATGTCCGACCCCACCTTCTCGTGGTGCAGACCGTTAGTACCTTTCAAAAGAGATACTCTCTTGTGGAAGTGAAGGGAAGGGGAGGGCTGTCAGATCAGTGTGGCCTACTGATATGGACAACTATGGCTACTTTTCCTTTTTTCTACTTTGCTGAGGAGTGGTCAAACACACAGGGTCATGGTGCTGACCATATAAACCTACTGACTGGACTGGAATATGGCTCTGAACTTGATTATGGATCCTGAATTTGCTGCACTTGTGGGCTTCTGTGGAGGGAAAATCTTCCACTGTTTTCTGTTTATTTTTTTTTGGAAAGGCCGACGGACGGCGGCCTTTCCAAGCCCATCGGTGTCCCATACTGACCGTGGGCAGAGCGGGGAAATTTTGCGGAGATAAATCTCAACGCTGACCCAGCTGGGACTCGAACCTGGGAACTACAGATTACGAGCCTGGCGCGCTACCGACTGAGCCACCCCCGCCCCTGGGGGAGGAGACCCACTGGAACAGCTATGTGGAGACAGATGGTAGCCTCCCATCAAGGCCATCCAGCGTGTTCTTTATCGTGCACAGGGTATGGCTCTCCTGCACACGGGACCACGGCTTAACGTCCCATCCGACGGACGGCGGCCTTTCAAAACTGGAAGGAGAGCTGCATACCAATCCCCAGTGATGATGCACATAACCAGCCAGCTCTAGCACTTAATGTCTGACCCCACCTTCTTGTGGTGCAGGCCGTTAATATCTTTCAAAAGAGACAGGGAATGGAAGGGGAGGGCTGCCAGCTCAGTGTGGCCTACTCATCTGGTCATCTATGGCCACTTTTTCTTTTTTTCAACCCTGCTGAGTGGTCAACTTCACAGGGTCCTAACGCTGACCATTTATACCCACTAGACTGGACTGGTTTATGGATCCTAGACTTGCTGCACTGGTGAGCCTCTGTTGAGGAAGAATCTGCCATTGTGTTTTCCGTTTGCTTGTGGGTTGCCAGTCCTAAGTGAACAGAGGCACGGAATACCTTATATCAGCTGGTGGATAATCCTGATCAGAGGCCAAAACCTCACTTAGCTAGTTGGGCATCCTCAATCCTAAATTGGAATCATGTGTCTCAAGCAAGCCATATGGCTCTTGAAAAGGTCCATTTGAAAATGTGGGGCCTCAAGTTCCTACCAGCATCAGTGACTTCAGGTGGTTGCCAGTCCTAAGTGAACAGAGGCACAGAATACCTTATATCAGCTGGTGGATAATCCTGATCAGAGGCCATCACAGGTACCTGAACCTCACTTAGCTAGTTGGGCATCCTCAATCCTAAACTAGAATCATGTGTCTCAAGCAGGCCATATGGCTCTTGAAAAGGTCCACTTGAAAATGTGGTGCCTCAAGTTCCTACCAGCATCAGTGACTTCAGGTGGTAGCCAGTCCTAAGTGAACAGAGGCACGGAACACCTTATATCAGCTGGTGGATAATCCTGATCAGAGGCCATTACAGGTACCTGAACCTCACTTAGCTAGTTGGGCATCCTCAATCCTAAACTGAAATCATGTGTCTCAAGCAGGCCATATGGCTCTTGAAAAGGTCCACTTGAAAATGTGGTGTTTCAAGTTCCTACCAGCATCAGTGACTTCAGCCTTTAGCAAAGGAGGAACAGGTCTTTGCCCCATGCCTGCGATCAGGGTGCTGTTTGATATTGTTGGCCCTGCCTATCTCAATAAACCTAGTTTCTTTAAAAATCCTCCTAATAATTTTCTCTCTGCAGGAACGTGGAATGTGAGGACATTACATAGAGATTATTCTCTTGATGTCCTCGTGCAAGAATTCCAGCTTTATAATTTAGATATTCTAGGCTTGCAAGAGACAGATGGACAGGAAAAGATGAGATACTTAAAAATAACTTTAAATTTCTCTTTTCAGGGAGGGAGATGGAAAGCATCTCCAAGGTTTGCTTCTCAGCAGACACACCAGTGATGCTCTTCTAGGATTTGACTGCATTAATGGAAGATTTCTTAGAGCAAAATTTAAAACAAAAATTAAAGACTTGAATGCCATCTGTTGTTATGCTCCCACAGAGGACTCTGATGAAAATGAGAAGGATATGTTTTACAGCCAGTTTCAGGATATTTTGAATTCTGTGAAGAAGATATTTCTCTTGTGCTAGGTGACTTCAATGCTAAAGTTGGTACTGACTCTAATCTTTGGGCAGGAGTTTTAGGTCCCTTTGGCATTGATTGCTCCAATGGCAATGGGGACGTCTCCGACAGGTAAGTAAACTTAATGGCTTGCAAATAACTAACACATACTACAAACACTGGGACATATATAAATATACATGGGTTTCCCCTGATGGGTTGCACAGGAATATGATAGATTATATTTTAATTAACAGCAAATGGGCTAGTTCAGTTAGGAATACCAGATCATACAGGGGAGCTAAATTTGGGTCTGACCATTACTTGGTCAAGTGTTTTGCAACTGAAGCTTAAGAAATGTTGTGCTAAGGTTAAAATAATTAGCTATAACACTGAATGCCTGAAAGATCCAGAAATAGCCAAAACATACCAAGAGATGCTACTTAATTATTATGATAATCATGGTTTGGTGACTGCTGATGTTTAGAGAGAATGGGATCAGTTTAAACTTTTTTTTTTTGAAACCAACAGTACTCATTTGGGTAAAAGGGAACAGAGAAAACAAAATTATTTGAGTGATAAGGCTATGGAACCTATTTCTGAAAGAAGGAAGTGCAGGATTAATATAAATCAACACCCTACTAATCATAACAGAAAGCATTACAATGAGCTTAATAAATGTGAAAAGGATCAGTTAACTGATAAGAATCTTTGGCTTGATAGCTTAGCTTGACAAAGCTGAGGACGCAGTTAGACAGCACAACAGCAGGGAGCTGTACCAGATTATTAATGTTTTATGCGGGAAGAAACAGACAGTTACACAGGAATTAAGGGATAAACATGGCAAGGTGGTTGAAGGTAAGGATTCTGTGTTGGCTAAGTAGGCTGTGCATTTCAGAAAAGTTCTAATAATGTGATTATTTCTACTCCCATTGTTTGTAATAAAGATAGATGCATTACTGGCTTTAACGATGGCCCTATATCACATTCCAAAGTCGCATTGACTATCTCTAAATTGAAACTGCATAAATCCCCAGTGGTGGACGAAATCACAACTGAGATGCTTAGAGCTGGGAACATTTGTGTTGAGAGATTTCAAAATTTCTGATTTTGATTTTGCAGATGATTTGGCCCTGTTGGCTAACTATGTTGACGAGATGAATTATTTCTGTTCATATCATCAACATCATTAGGGCTGTTCATGAGAATGGTAATAGAGTGGGATGCATGATCACATTATCCTAGGAGTGAGTAAAAAAGGCTTGCTGAATACATCCACTATATAGCACTTGCTCTGCTGTGATGCTGCTGGCAGCTTCATAACAACCCTGGCTAGAAAGGCTTTTGTTATTTACAGTTTTGATTTTTTAACAGCAGAAAAGATGCATAGAATGCTGGGATAAATGATATAAATAATTCTGGGAGTATTGAAATAGGTTTATGTCAGAAAAGAGTATAAAACAGGAAAAAAGATAGCAGTAGTACTATGAACTACTACTTCCCAAATCTTGCATTTTTAAAAATAGCAGTTTTTTTTTGTTGTTGATTTTAATGAGATTTTTGAAACTTTAAGCAAAAATTTGTTAATAATAGTTCAAATCAAAGTTGTGAGCTTAATAAACCAGGTGGTTGCTTCAGTATAGGGTAGTGTTATAACAAACACAATGGCAACACTGTTTTGTGCTTCTAAAATATGGCATTCAGATGGCTTTAACAAATTATTTATATTGTAGTTTAATAAAATATGCATCAAATGAAACAAGAAAATATTTTTCACACTCAAATTATATATTTTTAAAAGACATACCTAAGAAAATTTCCAAACGACAATTTTATTTATTTTTTAAATTAAAGTTTCATGTGCTATATAAAAGACGTCTATATATGTTCATCTTCGGTCTGTCATACTCAAATTATATATTTTTAAAAAATATACCTAAGAAAATTTCCAAACGACAATTTTTTTTTTTTTTTTTAAATTAAAGTTTCATGTGCTGTAGAAAAGACGTCTATACATGTTCATCTTCGGTCTGTCATTTCGGGTTCTGTCAACATCCATGATCGTCGGGAACCATGGAAAGGTTAAACTATACCACATTGAAAAGAATCATTAAAAGAAATAAAAATCCTGTTTCAGGTAAATTTATAGTATTTGGGAAGGAATTTCCTTTCAATTAACATATAATTTATCTGTCTTTATTTGTCAGGTTTTCACTATATCATGTGAAAAAGTTTGATTAAAATCAATGTTTATAAATTTGTTTAAATTTTTCATTTTCATAAAATTCAGAATGATTGTATTTGGTACATAATATGACCTGTTTCAATTAAATGGTTAGTTTTTTAAAAAAATTTTAATTTGATGTGTTTATATGAATCAACACAGTTGGTAAAAGCGTGGAGTTCAAAGTATGGTAGAGAGAAAAATTTTCAAAAAGGGAGTAATGTTTTTTGCTGTAAATTTCTGTAAATGGTAGCTAGGTAGTCATCGGAAGAAGCGCTATGAACCAATCCCCTGTGATGATGTATAGAACCTGAAACCACAGCACTAATGTCCGACCCCACCTTCTCGTGGTGCAGACCGTTAGTACCTTTCAAAAGAGATACTCTCTTGTGGAAGTGAAGGGAAGGGGAGGGCTGTCAGATCAGTGTGGCCTACTGATATGGACAACTATGGCTACTTTTCCTTTTTTCTACTTTGCTGAGGAGTGGTCAAACACACAGGGTCATGGTGCTGACCATATAAACCTACTGACTGGACTGGAATATGGCTCTGAACTTGATTATGGATCCTGAATTTGCTGCACTTGTGGGCTTCTGTGGAGGGAAAATCTTCCACTGTTTTCTGTTTATTTTATGGGTTGATAGCCCCAAGTGAATAGATTCACAGCATATGTTTTAGCAGCTGGTGGATAATCCTGAGCAGAGGTAATCCCAGGCACCTGAACTCTTTGTTTCTACTGGAATTGTCAAATTCTACATTGAAGGAAGTCTTCCACTGTAGATGGCTTCAGCCTTTAGTGGTGGGGGAATGGGTCTTTGCACAATGTCTGTGATTAGGGGACTGTTTGATATTGTCAGCATTCCCTCTCTCGAAAAGCATAGTTTCTTTAAACATCCCACTAACCATTTTCTCTCCATAGGTAATTGGAATGTGAGGATTTTGCACAGAGCTTATTCTCTTGATGTCCTCACACAAGAATTCCACCGTTATAATTTAGATATTCTCAGCTTGCAAGAGACCAGATAGACAGATAAGGTCAGATTCTTAAAAATAATCTTAAATTTCTCTTTTTAGGGAGGAAAGATAATAAGCATTACCAAGGCGTAGGTCTGCTTCTCAGCAGACACACCAGTCATGCTCTGCTTGGATGTGAGAGCATTAATGATAGGTTTCTTAGAGCAAAATTTCAGACAAGCATTAAAGACTTAAATGTTATCTGCTGTTATGCCCCCACTGAGGATGCCGATGAGGATGAGAAGGATAAGTTTAACAGATGACTTCAGGATATTTTGAATTCTGTCAAGAAAGGAGATATTAATCTTGTTCTTGGTGATTTCAATGCCAAAATTGGTACTGACTCTAACCTTTGGGGAGGGGTGATAGGCCTTTTTGGTATTAGTAGCTGCAATGGTAATGGGCAATGTCTCCTACAGGTAAATAAACTTAATGGTTGTCTTTTTTGTAAAATATTTTATTTCCAGAAAATTCAGAACTGAATACTGATTAATTTGGCATATAACATGCCATAATTCCTTTCATTAGTTATTTGGCCAAAAAAAAAAAGTCTAAAATTAATTTTTTTGATCATAGTGAAAAAATAGCTAGGCTTCTGGATGTATGAGGGGTAATCATTTAATTCGCAGACAGAAGCAAAAAGTTACATTAAATAGCATCCTCTGAATCTTCCTGGCATTTGTCTTTCTCAAAATACTCTCCCTTGAACTTCACACATTTTTGCCATCATTGTACCCATGCATTAAAAGCCATATTTCTTTTGAAGTCATTTTTCGAAAGCTTGCAAAGTGTTGTCGTTGTGTCTCTGCAAGCTTTGTCATCCGATGCTAAATGTTTCCCTTTCAAAGCTTTCTTCAGTCATGGAAAGAGGAAAAAATCGCAGGGTGCTAAGTCACGGGAATATGGAGGATGTGGCAGAACCTCAGCACCTATGGCAGTAATCACTGGTTGCACAATATTAGCCGTATGAAGCCTAGTGGTGTCGTGATGGAGAAACCAAGTCACACCAGAAAGTTCCAGACGTTTTTCATGAATGGCACACTGAAGTTTGGTTCTGAGAACCTTCGAGTAGAGGCTTCCTTATTCATGGTTGTTCCACGAGGCACAAAGTGAGTAACAGGAACACCTTTGATGTCAAAAAATACAATAGTCTGTCTTCATTCAGGATTGCCAAGGCTCTTTTGATTTGCTCAGGAGTTACTGAGGAAGAAGGCTGGTCGGGTCTTGGGTCATCGGCATCAGATTTGCATCCATCTTTGAACCACTTATGCCACTTAAAAATGGCAGACCTACAAAGATAGTCATTACCATAGGCTTCACTCATCTCTTCAACAGTCGCAGCAGTACTTAGGCCTCACCTAACACAATAACGAATGACATACCACTGTTCAGTCTGAATTTCTAACGTTCTGAACCAACGTCTATGACACACAACTCGAATCACAGTTAATGGCAAATGACCTTGGCACATGGAGCCTCCTTTGCAATTGACATGCGCAGTGCCATCTAGTGTTACTTTGGAAAAAGCACTACATACAAGTACTTATGGTGTCAGTCCACGAATTACGAATTAAATGATCACCCCTCATAGTAACCAGTTTTTCAGGCTGGACTCTGGATGGGTTCACATATCTTTTATTATTTAAAGAAGTATTGAGAACAATCAATAGCCAAAAAAGCTATCAACAGTACTATTGATGGGAAAACTACAATTTTGTTGATCACAGGCAGGAAAGAGAAGAAGGTTGTCTTTTGTTGAACAATGTTAGCTTTTTAAAATGTAAAATCCATCACATACTCTTTTTATTATATGATAGAGAAGTAAATGAAGTCCACATGTCCTGTTTTTAGAAAGCTGTCCTGGTGTCATAAAAGAAGTTTTTGGGAAGTCCAAATGTCCCGCTGTTTTGTGAATATATGTAGTCAGAGCCATCTTAAGGCATTGGCACACTGGGCCCCACAATTCTAAATTTTGCAAAAGTTTGTGTTGATTAATCCTTGCTTTACAGCATGTTTTTTATGTTTAAACACTGATTTTGTTAAAAGTACCAATAAATCTAATGGCTTAATTTTATTGACCGTTTACATTTTTATTCCTGTAGGTAAGTGGGTGGGTAGGGGCCCCAGTGCATTGCTTTGCCAGGGGACTACAATACTGTTAAGATGACACTGTATGTAGTTGGCTCTTGATTTAGTGGATTAAATTAACACGTTTTTGAAATAACTCGGTCACTGTATTTGTATCCTATGTTTTAAATTTGAGCGGGATTTTTTTGCTGAATAACTCAGTTTTGCCCTGAGCTCCAAACAATTGATGCATGCTAGCAACATAATTGAGTGTTCTCGGGGAGGTACAAAGTTTACCTGAAACTCTGAATGCAAAGGTTCGAATTAGCCCTGCCATGAGAACAGTCACACCTCTCCAACATGCTCACAATAACAATAAAAGTTGCATCTCTGTGAGACATAGGCTTATTGTCAGTCTATGCAATATGCTGCTAAAAAAGAGAATTTTTGCTTCTCCTACTTACTGCGAAGTGCCAGTCCACTTAGGAAAAAGTTCAAAAATGAAAGTTGCAGGCACATTTTTGAGCAGTATAATAAAATGTGAATCGAATCATTTATTTAAATTCATTGTACACTGCAGAAAAATCTTATTTATTTTTGCTATAAAATTCTTATTTTTCACTAGAAACTAATTTTTCCGTAATTTTTTTTTATAGTTCCAGACATGTAAACTCAATATTCATTTTTCAAAAAAGCAATGTTTGAACAGTGCTTACTGACATGAGACTCTGGACCTAAAACCAAACGTTTTTCACGATTGAGAAGTCATTCAATAGTAGCTGATGTTCCAGGTAAGGAAAAGATGAATTCAATAACATGAAAAATTACCTTCACACTGTTGTTACAACAGTGCAAAAAAATATGTAATTTTCATGAAAATGATTAACACATTCTACCTTTTTTGATTCCACATGGTCTGTTTGTAATTATAAACATTTCCACCTCTTTCTCAAACTGTCTGCAAATGCTACAAATATAAAAACTGTAATAATATCAAGCACAATAAGGTTCCAAAATTTTTCCCTCTGAGTAAAACAGTTGTATAGAGAATGAAGAAAAATTAAAAACATGGACAATTTTAAAAACTGCCAGGGACAAGAGCTCGAAACAGGGACATATGAGAGGAGGCTAAAGCAATCTCAAATAACGGAAAGCCATAAATTGGAAAACTATAAAATTATTTATGTGCACAGATGGTCTGGGTTGTTTTACCTCTGACTGACACTTTTTAGTACACCATGGGCTAAATGGCCAGATCACAAGGGCTCAGAGTAGGTTTGGGAAAGGGGACCCACTGAACAGCTGTTAGGAGACACATAGTATCCTCCCGTCAAGGCCATCCAGCACATTCTTTAGCATGCACAGGGTAGTTATCCCACACACACCATAGTTTAAAGTCCCATCCAACAGATGGCTGCCTTTCCAAGCACACTAGTATCCTCTATGGAACAAGTGCAGGGCGATTTCCAGAGATATATCTAAACACTGCCTCAGCTGGGGCTTGAACTTGGGAACTGCAGATTATGAGACAGGAATGCTACTGATTGAATGACCCCTGCCCCCAACTAGAACCCAAACCCAGGAATTAGTACTGTCAATGTGAAACTACTGTAATACAATATTCTTCTTCCAATCATGCAACTTTTATGACAGGATTGATGAACGAAGTGTGGAAATATTGATATACTTTTAAAATCAGTGACATTGAAAAAGCAGTTTTTTCACTTTAAAAATCAAGATTTTGCGAGAAATATAAAAAGTTGAAAAGTTATAGTTACCATCACTAGCAATAAATGGTAGGATTAATTACATTAATATATTATCAACTTAAAATTGCTTCAATGTTAATTTTAATTGAAGAGGAGTTACTATTATTCCTTACAGAAGGTGATCGATGTTACTCAAATATATATTATACACAGCCAATCTTAAAATACATTCTTAAACATCACCTCTTAAATTTTTAGAGTTTTATTTGCAAATCTTTGGTGCTTACTTTTATAGTTTTATTACCTATTAAAGATGTAATGAGCTAAACCCTACTTAACATTAACATAAGGAATGGAAAAAAAATTATTTAATAGGCAAGACAGTTAGATAAACCAGTGAAATACAATATGTAGATAGATTGAAATAGGTTGCCCCCATCTTTAGACAAAATTGAGAAATAAATGCAAATAATTGTAAGCGAAGAATATTTTGCAACTGAATTCCAGTTAACCTTTTGACGACAGCTCGGTTTCAAGTTAAAGCTATCTAAATCTCAGTTTTGAACAATATTAGTTCAGTATTCCAAGAGTTATGACAGCTAGAATACTTAACATACTATGAAAAAACTGACTCCAAAATTCAACTGAAACATTAAAATAGGTTAAGAGATCAAAGTTCGCTCTCCTGGTACTCTACTAGAGTCAACTAACGTCTCTAATTTTTAATCTGATTAAATGTTTAAATAAAATTTTGGGATCAACTTTTTGCAGCCTATTAGATATTCTAGAGTTCACACCTTTTTGAATACTGAACAAATATTAATTAAATCGAGAATTAGATAGAGTTGATGGACTGTAAATTTATCTATAGACATATTTTTCATTATAAAGCATATCAAAGAATTATTGAGCTCAGATTTTGATAATAAATATTGAGATAAGCTCAGATAAACTCGATGGTTCAACATCTAGTAATAAATAGGCACTTTGATGTTGATTTCAATTTTAGAGGAAAAATTGTCTGAGCCAGTTGGGAGGATACGAACCCACAACCTCCTGATAACATGTCAGGTGCTCTGGACCACTGAGCTACCGGCCACCGATCAAGATCTCCTCTAATCAACGCTGTGAACATTCCCTTTAATGTAACATATAGGCGTTATTTTAGGCAATTTTTAGCCCTAGCGGCTTTTTATTTGCCAATAGATGGAAAGCATGTCTTACAAGTATGCTAATGATAATAAATATTGAGATAAACTCAGATAAGCTCGATGGTTCAACATCTAGTAATAAATAGGCACTTTGACATTGATTTCAATTTTAGAGGAAAAATTGTCTGAGCCGGGTGGGATATGGACACACGACCTCCTGATAACGTGTCAGGTGCTCTGGACCACTGAGCTACTGGTTGCCGATCAAGATCTCCTCTAATTAACGCTATGAACATTCCCTTTATGTCATGTATAGGCGTTATTTTTATTATTTGATTTTCTATGGAGATAACATGTCTCTTTTCCTATATATATTTATTTCTATTGATATTATATATATTTATATATATATATTTTCTATTAAGATAACATGTCCTCTTTTCTCTGCCTTGTCGTTATATTCAGACACATACGCAGGATTTAGTTTCCAAGAGGAAGGGGTTTCTGTGAATAAGAGTAAAATATTCCATTGGAAGACAGAAAATTTTTTGAATGATATTTTACACGGAATAAAATTTTGTAGTTTTATTTTTAATCTGTTTTTAGTTTAGACTTATACTTCTAGGTTAAAAGAAAATATACAAAGCATTTGCTTTGGATTTCAAAGAAGGTGGACAAGTTTGAGATTTCATATAAAATGACTGAATTTTCGGGTGGGTGCCCCCTCCCCCCATTTTTGGGTACATCCTTGTCTCTATTTATCACATTCTTTTGGTTCTGCTATCTGCCTTAATACTAGCTTTTTAGAACATGTCGCTGATATTTAAATTTGTCAATTTAAAAACATTGAAATAAAAATGATGCATTGCAACAAGAATAATAAATGTTCAGATTTTTAGACTGAGGATTTTCTCTATTAAATCTTACAGTACAGAGTGAGGAGCAGATAATTTTGTCCCACAACTTAATTTTAGGCATATGCAACAGTGAGAAATAAAATATATTTCCAAACATAATGTATATTTTTCATTCTCATAATATTTGGTGAACATAATTTGATATACTTCATTAAGCATTTGCCTTATCTGTTTTAAGACATTTTAACTTTGCCTTTCCCCACCAATGTTCCGGCTCATTTTAGTCCAATGTGCTACCATATTACAAAACCATGCAACTCCCATAAAAATTAAATATTTTTCCCTCTTTTTCTTTACATGACAAATTACCAAATTATTAAATTCTTGATGAGCATAATTATCAAATTTTATCAAACCTGCTCTCATACAATATGTTGAAAAAAGTATCCAGACACTTGCATGTTATGTAAATGGAAAGCCACATTCAAGACTCCATAACATTGAAAATAAAACTTTTACACAAAAACTGCTATTGGCGATAAATTGTAGATGTCACTCATATCTCTCTAAATATATTTCTCACAATATTCGTTTAATATTAAAAGAATGAATGAAAGCTGAAGCATTTATCATCAACTTTTGACACTTGTGAAAAAAAACTTTTCAATAGATAAAACACAACTCTTGTAACAATTTGTTCACTAACATAAATATCTGAAGTTTGTATGACAACTTTTTTAAGATTTCATCAATTGGAGGTAATGTGACTGTCAATTTTCAACACTCTTCGATAAATATTTAAAGAGTCATTGAAGCGGGACCATTTAACAGCAGATGACACTTTCATACTGCCTCCAAATTGATGAAATCTTAAAAAGTCATCATACCAATTTCAGATATTTAATTTATGTTAGTGAACAAACTGTTAAGGGAATTGTGTTTTATCTATTGAAGTGTTTTTTCACAAGTGTCAAAAGTTTGAAGATCAATGCTTCAGCTACCATTCGTTCTTAAATATTAAACGAATATTGCAGGAAATATATTTAGAGAGATTTGTGTGACATCTAAAATTTATCGCCAACAACGTTTTTTGCGTAAAATTGCGGTTTATTTTCATTGTTAGGGAGCTTTGAAAGTGGTTTTCCATTCACATAAAATGAAAGTGTCCGGACACTTTTTTCAACATAGTATATTGTGTCCTGGACTAGGATCATGTGAAAATACCCTGAAGTCAGAAGTTTCTCTGATTTTTTTTCTTTTTTTTTTCAATATTAAACATTTTCTTTTATTAGCAGAGAGGAGCAAAACACAAGGAGAAACCTCATATGCTTGCATTTCATATAAAATAAATAATTATCCCTCAATCAGCTACTTGGCACAAAGGGTAAACAGTATAATATGCCACAAAGAAGGTCAATGAAGTATGCGAGACCTAAGCAGAAAGACGAGAAACTTCAATGCCTTATCAAGGGCTCGAAATCGCATTTCATTTGATCAGTAGCTGACAATACGAAGTACTCGGTCACAGGGCTTTCAAGGTTGTAGTAAATAAATGGATGAAGGATATAGTAATAAAAAAATATCCCTAAAGCAACTGCTTGCCACAGAGGTCTGATAGGAGCCTGTCAGTTTATATGCCATAGTAGAAGGTCTCTGAGAATGGCAGGACCTCAGTAGAAGTAGCTGATTGATCAAGAAAAACGACACATACATCCATGCCTTACCTGGGGCTTGAACATAGGTCCCTTAGATCAGTAGCCAAGCATGCTAACCACTCAGTCAGGGAATGGCATAATAAAGGAAATATTAATAAAGAGGGTGTGCTGTTGACCAATAAATGCTATTTCTAAGCAAATATGAATGTAAAAAATAAATTGGCATAATAGTGTTTTATTGGGTCCAATAAGGATCCTTACTAATAAACTCAGTTATCAGTACTGTCAGATATTGTATTATCTCTTTCTCATGATGCCCAGATAATTTTCTTGTAATCATTAGAACAATTACCTTATAAATATTATGTAATTGTCATGCTAAAGATTACATGTGTTCTAATACAAATGATTTGTATTTTATATTTCTCTTACAGGAAATAAATAAAATATTTTTATCTCTTAGTTTCGTTTGAAAACTAATGATAAAAAATTATTTGTTCTCTAATATTTATTCAGAAGTGGTAAATAACTGTGACATAAATGTAACATATCAAAATTTGAAGAAATTAATATTTCCCTGCAGCAGTAGCAGAGCTACGATAGCTGAGGCACTGAAATTGCAGAAGTAACACTTTCTTAACCCGTAACTGGTATGGTACATTTGAACTATCAAGAAAAATAATAGCGCTGGGGTCTGGTAGACCCCGCTATACCAGTTACGGGTTAAAATGAAATTTCCCGATTATATTTCAAATTAAATATTTTGATTCCCATGTAATAATCTAAAATACATTTTAGGTATTGTGTCTGTATCAGCCATTTAGATTTTCCTCAATCATTTACAACACTATTAGTATACAGCTTTCTCTTATCATAACTTAAAGCAATATAAATTTTTGCCGGTTATTTATCATAAGTCTGGTGGAAAAAATCCCTTGAAAAAATGGGGAAGTATGTGAATGATTGCAGATCGTGAAGAGAAACAGCTCAAATGAACAAAAGTTTTTGATGGGGAGGAGAAAGAAAAAAGGGGAAAAGAAATTACTTTGGGATCTACTGTAACGAGCTGCATGTCAAATGAAAACTTGATGCATAAGGAATATCATTTACTACACATTTTAAACAGTTTAATTGAATTAAGGATCTGACCAAGCTTGTTAAAAATTTACTATGTAATAATTTGTACCTATATTAATATAAAAATAATAACATCAAACAATTGTAAAACACGATTTAAAATTCATTTAGTCCAAAATTATGTGGGGAAATAAACTTGTCAATAAATTACCTGCCACCAGGGCCGGACCTAGATTTGGAAGCAAAAAGGGCATCCCCCCCCCCCCAATTTGAGATTGCTGTTGGAAAAGAGGGAGGATATGTATATATTACATGCATTTTTCAGAAATATCCTAAAAAAATACTAAAATGGACGGGTTCTGATGCGATCTTAACCCCCACCCCCCTTCATTTTTTTTCTAGATCTGAGTTGCTTTGAGCAGTAGGGCCAATCTATATTCTATAAACACAATTTTATGCATAAATATCTTTCATTATACGGGGGTGGGGGGGAGAAGAATCCGAAGTTAGCACTTTATTGAAAACAGTCACGTTCACACACATCTACAAAGCATTAGAGAGCTGGAAAATAAATTTGGCTACGACAGGGAAAGGGGAATTTTTTTTCACATTGCCACTGCTTTTGCAGAATATTGAAGAAAAATCTCTAGTGTCAGAATAAGAATGGAATAGCATTTTTATGACAAACACAACTGTATAATTAAATGATATTCCGTTAATTAATTCAAAATTATAGATTTAGCAATTGTCTCCATCAATTCTGAGCTTCAATCAAAATCTACAAAGTTTCATTTAATTTCTGGTGTCCTAATTCATCTTGAATTTCTTCTTCTGTTAAATCTCTACACTTTGGCATGATAAAGCACAAAATAGTAACTTTAACGAAAAGGAGAAAATATATGTGATATAAACATTCGGAAAAACTAAACAAAACTGAGAAACAAGTAACCAAACTCAAAGACTGAACCTAAAGTTGCGGCTCCTCTCCATGCTTTCATTGTAACAGGAAACAAACTCTTCAGTCAGGATCTATTGTCTACATCATCGCAGCACTGCAGGTGGTCAGAGTAATTCACTCCCTCTATGCCACCAGCAGCATGAGGAAACATACCTTGATTTCCATCCCCCCAAGAAGAGTTCCAAAAGTGTCCCAGCAGCTGTGAAAAAGATTAAATTGACCACATATTCCAGAAAAAATCTCAAAAATCTTTAAATTTTAAACACAAATATTGTTCTGTTATCCCAAAATAGTGCAAGATTTTGTTGATAATAATGTTACACAGATAAAGGTCAGATTCTTAAAAATAATCTTAAATTTCTCTTTTCAGGGAGGGACGACAATAAGCATCACCAAGGCGTGGGTCTGCTTCTCAGCAGACACGCTAGTGATGCTCTTCTAGAATATGAGTGCATTAATGAAAGGTTTCTTACAGCAAAATTTCAGACAAGCGTTAAAGACCTGAATGTTATCTGCTGTTATGCCCCGACTGAGGATGCCGATGAGGATGAGAAGGATAGGTTTTATGGACAACTTCAGGATATTTTGAATTCTGTCAAGAAAGGTGATATTACCCTTGTTCTTGGTGACTTCAATGCCAAAGTTGGTACTGACTCTGACCTTTGGGGAGGGGTGATTGGCCCTTTTGGTATTGGTAGCTGCAATGGCAATGGGCAATGTCTCCTACAGGTAAGTAAACTCAATGGTTTCAGAATAACTAACATATATTACAAACACCGCGACATACATAAGTACACATGGGTTTCACCTGATGGGCTGCATAAGAATATGATTGATTATATGTTAATTAACAGCAAATGGGCTAGTTCTGTTAGAAATACCAAGGCATATAGGGGAGCTGAAATTGGATCTGACCATTACCTAGTTAAAAGTGTCTTGCAACTTAAACTTAAAAAGTGTTGTGCTAGGGTTAAAAAATTTGCTTTTAATACTGAAGCTCTGAAAGACCCAGTTATAGCCAAAGCTTACCATGATAGGTTACTTAGTCATTATGACAGTCATGGTATGCTTACTACTGAAGTTGAGGAAGAATGGGATCATTTTAAACAGGCTTTTTTGGACACTAACAGTACTCTTTTAGGAAAAAAGGAGCAGAAGAGACAGAATTATCTCAGGGATAAGGCACTTGAGCTTATTTTGGAAAGAAAGAACTGCAGGAATGTCCTTAATCAATACCCTACTAGTCCTAATAGAAAGCATTACAGAGAACTTAATAAACATGTAAAAGATCAGTTAGCTGCTGATAAGAATCTTTGGCTTGATGGTTTGGCTGACAAAGCCGAGGAAGCAGTTAGACAGCACAACAGCAGAGAGCTGTACCAGATAGTTAATGTTTTTTGTGGTAGAAAACGGACAGGTATACAGGGATTGAAGGATAAACAAGGTAAGGTTATAGAAGGTGAGGATTCTGTCATGGCTAGGTGGGCTGAGCATTTCAGTGATGTTCTGAACAATGCTGTTAGTTCTATTCCCATTGTTTGCAATGATGATAGATGCATTGGTGGCTTTAATGTTGGCCCTATAACACAATCTGAAGTTATTTTGGCTGTTTCTAAACTTAAACTTCATAAATCCCCAGGGGTAGATGAAATTACAACAGAAATGCTTAGAGCTGGAAATGTTTCGGTTACCACTTGGATGACTGAAATTCTGAATATCTTTTATGATAAAGGCATGGTTCCTATGGATTTTACCAGAACTATTGTTATCCCTATTTTCAAAACAGGTGATTGCAGTTCTTGTGATAACTTTAGGGGTATTAGCCTACTCTCTGTTCCAGGTAAAGTTCTTTCCATGATTGTGCTTAATAGAATTAAGAATCTGGTTGACAGTCAATTGCGTGATGAGCAATGTGGATTCAGAAGTGGTAGGGGATGTGTGGATCAGATATTTTCACTTAGGCAGATTCTTGAGAAATGTTTAGAATTTCAGAAACCTTTGGTTGCTAGCTTTGTTGATTTCAAAAATGCTTTCGACTCTGTTGATTGTCATAATTTGTGGTTGATTGTGAAATCATATGGTATACCAGACAAGTTAGTTAACATAATGAAAGCTCTCTATAATAACACTGAGTCGTGTGTGAGAGTTGGTAAAGCTTGTAGCAATTGGTTTAGCATTACTTCTGGTGTTCGACAAGGGTGCATTTTGTCTCCTTTTCTCTTTAGTTTGGTTGTTGATTATGTTATGCGAAATTCACTTCAAGGGAAAGATTTTGGACTTAAACGGGGTGGAGATACGAAAATTTCTGATTTAGATTATGCTGATGATTTAGCCCTTTTGGCAAATGATGTTGATGAGATGAACTCTTTCATTCGAGCTGTTGATGAGACTGGTAGTAGAGTAGGTTTGGTTATAAACAGAGAGAAAACTAAAGTGATGAAAATTGGTCAGGCAGGCTGTGATTCAGTTAATCTGAATGGTTGCAGTCTTGAGCAGGTGTCACAGTTTAATTATCTTGGGAGCTATGTAACAGATAATGGTGATGTGCGGCATGAGATTAACAGACGAATAGGGATTGCTGCCGGGACTTTTAAGAATCTATGGAGATTGTGGAGAAATAGGTGTATACACCTAAAGGCTAAAATTAGACTGTATGATAGTTTGGTTCTTTCTATGGTTAGCTATGGTAGTGAAACTTGGACACTTTGTAAACAAGATAACAGGAAACTAGATGCTTTTGATTCCAGATGCTTATGCAGTATCTTGGGCATTAGGTGGTTCAACTTTGTAACTAATGATGAGGTTAGGCAAAGGAGTTTGCAACCTCCTTTAAGCAGCATATTGTGCAGAGAGAGAGACTCCGTTGGTTTGGCCATGTTGCCCGTATGAATAATTATAGATTGGCGAATAGGGTTATGAACAGTGTGCCTAAAGGCCTCAGAAAGAAAGGGAGACCTAAGATGCGGTGGGCAGACAATGTCAAACAGGACCTTATTAGAATTGGTGTGCAGTGGCCAGATGCAGTAGATGTAGCTCAGGATAGACTTGCTTGGAGAACTAAATTGCACTGTCTGGTTGGACCTCCGTAGCCCATGGCTTCTTGAGGATGATGATGATGAATGTTACAAATTTTTAGTAAAAAACTGAGTGAATTAAAAAAAAAAGATTACAATTAAAAATGAACAAATTTAATTACAAAAGTAATTAGATCACATATATTACAAATTCAACTACACCAATTTGCCTTTCATCAGCATGAAGAAAATCCATCTAAAGAATGTTACACATTGTTAACTAATTTAAATATTTGTATTGCAATTCTTACAATCTCTATTCAAAGCATAAACAGAATCTTAATAAAACATTTAATAAGTGATGCAAGTATCTTTGTCAATATACCTATAGATCCATTTTATCTTACCAATTCTATATTTTACATTAGGTAATTCACTGACACTATCTCCACAAAACTCCCCTCCCTGCCCACAGTCAGTAGGGGACATTGCTGGGCTTGAAAAGGCTACCATCCATCAGATGGGACATTAAGCAGTGATCCTGTGTGTGGGAGAGAAACAAGCTGGATGATCTTGACGGGAGACTACCATCCGTCTCTCAACAGCCATTCCAGTGGATCCCCCCAACCTTCTCTGAGCCTTAGGGGTCCTTGTGACCTAGCCATTTAGCACATTGTGTGCAAAAAAGTGCTGTTCAGAGGTAAAACAACCAATCACTAATACTAACTCCTCTTTGCTTTCTCAGCTGACTTCTTATCACCAGTGGAATTAAACTTAAATCTTGGGCAAAATATTAAGCAACCTTCTCACTTAGAATCACATAACACTAACACCACTACAAAGAAAACAAGTAAACTCTTTCAGCTACTGTAGACTTTCACTGTTCACATATCTCTGTTATTATTCTTTTACATTCCAACAAGCTAGTGATGAAATTCTCACGCTGAGGCATAACATGAGCATCAGATGGTACCTGATCATGTTTAATTGTTGCATGGCCATGGCTCAATCCTTGGGCTTTTTTTGTCGAAAAGATTCTTTTCGCAAACTTGCCCTGTTGTTATTTTAGTACCATGAGTTATAAAGTTACAGGAAAGATAAAATGCTAGTTGAAGAAAGACAAGGAAAGAAAGGTATACAATTCACTTTATAGTATTTATTTTTTCAGTAGTGAATGTCATGAAGAAACCTTGGTTCCTCATGACCAATGTGAATGATGCAATGCGTTCACGTTGTTCACATTTTCCTCTCATAACAATGGCGATAATTTCGAACCACACTAATAAATCATTTGTGTGGTTTATTGGTGTGGCCAACCTATCTGAGGTCAGGAATAAAAAAAAACAATTGCTATGACTATTTTCCTTATTGTAGCACCATTTAGAAAGTACACTCCACTCTCCCAACTAGGGAAGAAGTGAGTGGCAACTCTAAATGTAAATATCTTAAATGCCACACAGTACCACCTGAACAGGGAGATTCTAGATGAAACTTCATAATATTTGTTTAAATCTGTTCTGCTTTCCGAATTTTTCACCCTCAAAAGATAGAAATTTAAATTAATATGAAAGTTGGCAAATATAAATAGTTTTATTTTATTAGTACTCACTTAACCAAAAAATGAAGTTTTTTAATCACTTAAATCACTTTCAAAAACATCAATTACTATCGATAGTAAAAAAAAACATTGATAGTTTGCATCACTAGGTCTAAAGTTAATTTTGGGGGGATCATAATAAAAAAATATCTGGACCTCTGGATGTAATAAATCAGTTTTTTAGGCTGGATTCTAGAAGGAGTAACACATCTTTTATTATTTAAAGAAGCCTCTAATATCTACTTTTTCAAGTTATTTCTTTTAAAATTGGAAATATATTGCAGAAATGTTTTTATAAAATTAAATATTAATAACATAAGAACTTACATATTTTATCAATGGAATTTTTTATCTGAGTAACTCTCTTCCATCCCCAATCCAACAGAGACTTTAATGAACATCCAGCATGAGTAAATTCTGAAAAGATGAAAGAAAATTTTTTTTTTACAAAGATGCAAAATATCATAATAAAAGTATATATTAATTGAAAAGCTGGGTTTAATAGAAACATTTAATATATAAAACTAATTTGAAAAATTAATGCAGTTCTATATATACACATATAACTACTTAATTCTCAAGCAGCCATTGACTATGGTGGTCAAACTGAACTGTGCAATTTAGTTCTTCAGCCATGTCTGTCCTAAGTTACAACTGCTGCATATCGCGCTTTTTTTGACAGTAAGGCAATTCTAGCAAGGTCCTGTTTGACATTATCTACCAAACACATCTGAGGTCTCTCCTTTACTTCAGGTGATCAAAAAGTTCTTTACATTTATCTGCAGAACAAAAATAATTGTACTTACCTTGGTAAAACTTCTACTGTCAATCAACATCTATGAAAAGTTGCAGATGTCTATGCCAGTTCTGGAATGCTTGTTAGTACTTCTGTTGGGGAATACTCTGCAACTCTGAATGCATCTTGCACCCTTGAAAAAAGGCTTCCAAACGGGTTTCTTTTTTAATTTTTAGAAACAACCAAAAATAGTATGGTGCAAGATCAGGTGAATATGCAGGATAGGGTAGCTGTTTGATATTTTCTAGCTCCAGATAAACTGTAACTTGTCAAATTTTGTGAGCACTGGTATTGTCATGAAGAAGGTGAACCCTTGACATGCCTGTTGTTGGATGCTACTCCTTCATCTCCTTAACCATTTTGGGCAAAACAATATTGGTGTAATATTTTGCAGCCATTTCTTCAGGTAATGAGTCCAAGATTACCACTCCTTGAGAATTGCAAAAAATTGTGAATATCCTCTTCCTTGAGGATTTGGGGTGCAGTTTGTCTTCCACAACCCAAACATAGTTATAGATATTTCTGGATGTTGTATAGTAATAAAACCATATCTCATCACCTATGACAATGTCTGTTAACCGTTTGGGGCCACTAGTTTCAAACATTGCTAGCTTCTCCTTGCACAAGTCGACTCTAGCCCTTTTGTGTTGTTCTGTTAAAATGGTCCCACTCATACTCAACCTCAGTTGTAACCTCAGTGCTGATGGCAAGACCTAATTTCAGCTCCCTGACACATCATGATGTTTCATAGAGTTCATCTCAGTACATCATCAACCCCAGTACTTAACTTTGTGGGGGTATCCATTTGGCACAGACCTTTCGGAACTTGAAATGTTCATGAATAATGTTTTTCACACAGCCAATCAATACACCGACAACTAAACTTATTACTTGAATGATGATGTGTGGGTTTTCCTTAATGAGTTCATGAACTCAGATTCTGTCAACATTTATCATGGTTCTCTTGTTCGTGGCCTCCTTTGGTCTTCCTGCACAAGGGTGGTCTTCAAAGTTCTTAAGTCCTTCTCTGAATTTGTGCATTCATCCCATAACAGTGCTATATGAACAGACATAATCCCCATATACTTGTGATAAATTGGCATGATTTTTTTCCACAGCATCCCCAAGCTGCATCCTTGTGAAAATTAAAATCTTTCTCCATCTTTAGTAGATTCCATAACAACAAACAGATTTCACAGACCAAACTTAAGCACCACCAGCAAAGAGAGAAATGGTGGTAACGCCTTTGTTTTTAACATATAGTGACAAGTTTACACAAGCTTTCAAACAAGTTACAGCTTTGGAGGAACAGTACAAATCTACAAACAGGTGCCAAGAAATTTTTGAATGCCCTCCATAGCACTCTGTTCATAAACTTATTCACTATTCCATAGTAATGCATATGGCAACAAGGCTCTTTCTGCACAATATGATGCTCAAAGGTGGTGCAGGCTCCTTTACCTACATTCATTGTTACTTATAAAATCAAACCATTTAATCTATCTATAAAAAAAGTATGGACAAATTATTATGAATACTGCATCATGTGAAAAATAACATGAATATGCAAATGCATGGAAAATTTACTACTAACATAAATATTTTAAGTTACTACAAAGTTCCATAAAAGCTGTAAAGGCATGGTGAAAAGCAACTGGAAGAGATGACCACTACTAGCAGTACTTCAAACAATGTTTTTCAAACACAGTTACAATGAGAGCAACATGCAGAAAATTTAAAACTTTGAAATTTGGGAACTGGATCATGATACAAAAGCCTTTCATTTCCAAAAACAATAGTTGGGTTGTTTTACCTCTGAGCGGCACTTTTTTGCACACCATGGGTTAAATGGCCAGGTCACATGGACCCCGAAGGCTCAGAGAAGGTTGGGGGAAAGGGACCCACTGGAACAGCTGTTGGGAGACAGATGGTAGCCTCTCGTCAAGGCCATCCAGCGTGTTCTTTAACGTGCACAGGGTATGGCTCTCCCGCACACGGGGCCTAACACGGGGCATAACATCCCATCCGGCGGACGGCGGTCTTTCCAAGCCCATCGGTGTCCCCTACTGACCATGGGCAGGGCGGGGAATTTTGCGGAGATAAATCTCAATGCTGACCGAGCTGGGGCTCGAACCTGGGAACTACAGATTACGAGCCTGGCGCGCTACCGACTGAGCCACCCCCACCCCTCCAAAAACAATAGGATTTGAAGGCACATTGATATATACAATAGGATTCAAAGAAATTGATATAGTGTATGGGGTGGAAAATCTGTTCAGCAGCGAACTGGAAATGTCATTTGCTTTTATGTGCCTTAGTTCATTGTTCGTAACTGTATTTACTAATCTGTAGTTCCATGCAAGGCAAATTGCAAAACCAATGTGATCTCTACCTACACAAGATGCTGCTCAAAGTGCTGGCAGACTCCTTGATGACCTTACATAGTCAGCCCACACAATGCCCAAGATGTTGCATAAGTTTCTTGATTCAAAGTAATCAATTTCCTGTTTTCATTCTTATGAAAGGTCCAATTATTAATCATAGCAAAGTTTAGAAAGTACCAAATTATTATTATAACTTAATTTTAGTCTTAGCCGTCCCGTGGCCGAGTGGTTAGCACGCTTGGCTACTAATCTACGGGACCTGGATTCGAGCCCCGATACGGCATGGATGTATGTGTCGTTTTTCTGCTGAGGTCCTGCCATCCTCTCAGACCTTCTACTATGGCATATAAACTGGCAGGCTCCTGTCAGACCTCTGTGGCAAGCAGCTGCTTGAGGGGGTATTTATTTATTTTTCTTTTTTTTAATTTTAGTCTTCAAACGTGTATGCCTATTTTTTTCCACTCTCCACATATTCTTAAATGTTCCAGTTGCATTGCCTGTTTTTCTGTTTATCCCATATTGCACATCACCAGCATCAGCACAGTGCTGCCAAAGCATCCACCCCCACCTGGGCTGTTTATCGGCACATGGGCAGGACCAAGAAACTGCAACAGGATCACCACCTGCAAACAACACAGCACAGCCGCACAATAATACACATGGATATAATCTCTGAAGTAGAACTATTTACACAACTTCTGAAGATGTAACTAGCTAGCATCTACATGTTTTTGAAAATAAGCATTTGTCAAGAAACTGTCTAAGTGCAAATACTTAACCTATGCACTCCTTATCAGTTTTTAACCCACGTTGTTCATCTCAAAGTTGTCATTAACCAAATTCATAATCTATTATGGACAAATAAAGAATTCTACCTGGAGCAGAAAGAAGGCAGATGTAACTACTATTTTTTGCAGGAATGGTGATCACCTTTTTTTGCAAATAGGGATAATAATAGCTCTGGAAAAATATTTAGTAGAAACACCTATTTATTATAAAAAATATTCAGAAATTCAGTCAGCTATGTAACTCATTTTTAATAACCTTACCATATTTATTTATTCCTCAATCCCTGAAGTCCCTAATACTTTTTCTAACCAAAATGTTCATTATCTCGTACAATTCCCTGTTCATTGTCTAGCTGCTGCTTCTATATTGCCACTCAGACTATCAGTCAACAATTTCTATCAGCTTTTAACTGATTTATAGATGTTTATCAAGACCATTAGGGTGTTGATTCAGTTTAATTTCTATACTTCTTTCTCTTAGAAATAAGCTCCACTGTTTTATCACTCAAATGATTTTGTACTCTGTTGGCTTCTAGAATAGGATGTTTAAAATGGTCCCACTCATACTCAACCTCAGTTGTAACCTCAGTGCTGATGGCAAGACCTAATTTCAGCTCCCTGACACAGCATGATGTTTCATAGAGTTCATCTCAGTACATCATCAACCCCAGTACTTAAAAGAAAAAGACCAGACTTTTTTGCAAACTGTGCTCAGTCAAAATAGTTAACTACAAAAATATTTTTTACCAAATAACAAATCAGCAGAAATAGGTCATGTTACATACAAAATTAAGCAACCCTTAAATGCCCAGAACGACCCAAAATGGCCAAGATTTGAAATGGACTAATCCAAATAGTGCTATTTCTTTGTCTTTACTACCCTCTATCCTTTTCTCAAATTAAAGCATTTTCGGCATTAAAGGGTTAAATTTACAGATTGATCATGCAGATGATTGGAGATGGAAACAGTGATCAGAGGTAAGTATGGAGAGGTGTGGTTAGGGGAGCATCAATCTCCTTTTAGTTCATGTGTTGTTTAAATTTTAAACTTAAAAGTTATCAATTACACCTTGGCCTGAATATGCCATGAGGAAAAGAATCTGCAAAAAAGAATGCATTTAAAGAGAAGCAGTTGGAAGTCCCATATTGACTCTGTGGACATGTCATCTTAGCATATATGGAACCAAACTACAACAGATTTGTTGAGAGAGTAATACACCCACAAGATACTGAAAACATCTTCAAGCTGTAACAAAAGCAATATTCAAAGAGAAAAAAAGGGCATCCACAACTAATAGCATCACTTCCCCATGTTCATTTAACTAGCTCTGGTATCTGTCAGAAATATAAGAGCTGCAGTAACGACAAATGTGCCAGCAGGTATTTAACATCTCTACAATCTAAAAGTACTGTAAAACAGTAGATTTTTTTTTCACTTTTATGGGTTAGAAAGGTATCAAATTGAGTCTCTCAGTAAAAGAGTAATTAGATATTAATAGCAATTAGATAATATCAGAACTTATCCCTACCAGTGTCCATGTTGTCTGTATACGTTCGCAGAATCCATAATGAAAGGCCGAGGATGGCTGTATACTTTTTAGTACAAAAAAATTATATTTTTTAAAAATAAAAATTTTCCTTGTAAAATTTATATATATATATCATATAGAAATATATAATTCTGGCTTGGAAAATAATATTTTGCTTTTTCATTTGATGCATATTTCATTAAACTACAATATAAATTACTTGTTAAAGCCATCTAACTGCCATTTCTCAAAAGCCCTATATAGTATTGTCAATTTGTTTGTTACTCTATGCTGAAGCAATCACCTGATTTAAGCTCAAATTTTTCCTTAAAGTTTTGAAAATCTCATGCAAATTAACTAAAAATTGCTATTTTTAAAAACGGAAACTTTTGGAAGTAATTACAAAGTACATATACCACCATTTTTCTTCCCCATTTTACATTCCGTTGTCATAAAACTATTTCAGTGTTTCCAGAATTATTTTTATCATTTACTCCAGCATTCTATGAGTTTTTGCTGCTCTTCAGATCAAAACTGTAACAAAAAAAAAGTTTTCTTAGAAAAAAGGAAGCAAGTTGAAGTTGCTGTTCCAAAGTTCAGTGCAGTATAAAGTATATCATGGTAGCAGGTGCAGTTGAGTCTTTGATTGAGTGCAGTGGTCTAGTTATTGCTCACATCATGTGCAGTAGAGTGACTCTATAATGGGTGTTTACAGAAAGAGTTTCTCTCAGATCTGTGATAATGTGACCAAGAATCTAGTCAGTATTATCCTTCATTTTCATTTTCTGTTGATTTATTTCATTTCAGCAAATTACTGAATTTTTTTGTCAATCAATGATCTATCAATCTTTTGGAGTTATGCTACATTGGATTGCTGGCTTTACAAGTTGTTGGGGATATTATTTATCACATTAGATTACATGTTAATATTTCTTTTATTATTTCTTTCTTTTCTTATAAAAAATTCTTTGATCTTTGTCGTTTCCTGAAAATGAATGAGGTATTGGATATGGAAGACAACTGGACTTCATTGACACAGCAAGTTGTTTACATGGATGATTTAAGTCAAATACTTTCTCCCAACAAACTGAATTATAAACTCCCTACATACATTTAGTATTTAATTTTTTTTTATAATTAAACCTTAGTTTTAATTTCTCAAGATTTACTTTATTTCCATAAATTATCAATCTTTCTGCCGATCAATAATTATCATTTTCAGAGTTATGCTACATCGGGTAGCAATTACAACTTGTTACGGCTTACAACTTGTTACTGTGGATATTTTATTTAATGTTGCATTAGGTTATCTCTCAAAATTTCTTTTATTATTTATTACTTTTCCAGTAAAATAAACTTTGATCTGGTATCATTTTCTGAAAATGAATGAGGTCTTGGATAATGAAGGAAATTTCCATAAATTAGTGATCTTTTGGTCGGCTGATTTATTGATCTTTCTGAGTTATGCTACATCGGATGGTCGGTTTCAAAGTTGTCGTGAATACTTTACATCCCATTAGGTTATATTATTTTTTTATTATTATTATTTCTTGGTTCCTTAGTAAAAAAAAAACTGAATGTCTTGAATGTTTGAATGTCTTTGAATGTCTGAAAATGAATTGTTCTTTTGTACTGTTTGCTGAAAATGAATTGTTTGTTGTTCAGGAAGCAAAAGGGATTTCCTTGGCATAGAAATCAGTCCTCGTGTGGGAGGGCAATTTTGGGAATGGTTTTACCCCCCCCCCCCCCCCCAAGAAAAATTTCATTAAAAAAATTATGAGTTTTATGTTTATACTGAATAGTTTTAAAAGCACTACTCCCTAGTATCTTGGCTGTGCCACTCTGACAATATAACATATTTTTTTTGCTTTGGTGCACAAACCTTTCTGAACTTAGCCGAGATTACCAAGCTTCATAAATAAAAAAAAAATACCCCCTCAAGCAGCTGCTTGCCACAGAGGTCTGACAGGAGCCTGTCAGTTTATATGCCAAAGTAGAAGGTCTGTGAGGATGGCAGGACCTCAGTAGAAAAACGACACATACATCCATGCCTGATCCGGGGCTCGAACCCAGGTCTCGTAGATCAGTAGCCAAGCGCACTAACCACTCGGCCACGAGAAAAAATTCATAATGTTTAATAAAAAAGGGAGCCAAGAGAGTTTCTTTCCATTTCATAACCAGTTCAGGAAATCCCATGAATGTGAGAAGTCCAAGTCACTTTCTATAACACTGGCCATGTTAAAAATATATGATACTGAAAAGAATCATTAAAATAAAAATCATGTTTCAGGCTAAATATTATATTATTTGGGAGGATATTTCCTTTCAATTAATATATAATTTAACTATTTTTACTAATCAGGTTTTCCAAAATAAGCCTTAATTGTATGGTGTGCTCTTTTTTTTTCACCATCCCAAATCATACAATTTCTAATTAAATTCTGTTTAATTTGGTATATAACACCATCCCAAATCATACAATTTCTAATTAAATTCTGTTTAATTTGGTATATAACATGATCCATTTCCATTGATGTATTTTTTTTTTAATTCTAAAGTTGACTTTCAGCACAATTGGCTAAAAGTCTGGAATTTTCTCAAAGTATGGTACCGAGAAACAAATTACAAACTGAGAAAAATATTTACCTGAAACAAAAAAATTAATTTTTCTGTTATTCAGAAATAAATAGCATTCATATTCATGTGCATTAAAATAATTTCTGTCTATTAGTTTTCTCTGTTATAAAGTTTTATTGGGTTGCCAGATGCATTTGTTTACTACACGACTCTAAAAAAGTTCTATTAAAATAAAACTAGTCGTCTTTTTTTTGTTAAATATCGTATTTCCAGAAAATCGATTTAATTCTGATTAATTTTGCATATAACATGTCATAATTGCTTTCATTAATTACTTGGCAAAAAAAAAAGTTCTAAAATTAATTTTTTTTTTTTTGGCTGAACATAGAGAGAAAATAGCTTGGCCTCTGGATGGAAACCAGTTCTGAAGGCTGGACATTAGAAGGGTTAAGGTTCTGTACTTATCTTATGCAGATTTCTGTGTCTCTTAGGACAAAATGGTGCATTCAGATGTTATGTTTTTAAATTAGAGCACAATTATGAATTAAATTTTATTGCACAAAATTTGCTGTACATTTGTATATTATTAAACAATAAATCAATCTTGCATATAAAACAAAACCAAACTCACCATTTGAGCTCCACTGCTGTACACAAGAAGTAAGAAAATGAGACATACTGTTTTCCAAAGCAAGAGTTAAGAGTGCTTCCCTTTGCCAAGACTGCAGATAAATATAAAATATTATCAACTATCACAGTTAAACAAGAAATAATATTTCTCTTAAAACAAACAGAAAAATTGTCATGCATCAGTATTGGAAAATTTATCTTTTTGTTGATGCTCAAATCAGATGTCATTAACTCACTAATCCTGATTCCTAATTCAAAGGGATTCTGTATAACTAACTAATTCAAAAAGAGCATTCAATTCAGGAACATAAAAAATAAGATACAAAAAGGGTGACTAACACACTACTTAAAATTGCTTACTTCAAACAATATCAGGCAAAGGACAAAAATATTTATTCCATATTAATCAATATGTAAATGAAATAAACATTTTTGTAATTGGCAAAAGATATCATCTAGGAAAAGACATCTAGCAATCTCGCAAATCAAAATTGAAAGGCAATGGTCACTTACTTTTACATATCAAGATCAATTTGATGTTCTCTGGGATCTAATAGTCTTCCAGCACTTTAAGGCTTTAAAATAATTTACACCTTGCTCATGCACAAAATGATATTGGCATAAGAATTATCATTTTATTTATAACTGAATACCAAATTTCATTACCATCACATTGTTCATTAAATCAATGCATTTGAATTAAACTATAAAAAGAGTTTCTTACAGTCCTGGTATTTTATATTTTACTTTACACTGCAGCTGCAGGAATGAATTGCTGCTGAATTTATGGGGTAAAAATTTTTCCTCTTTCTAAAATAAAGGTGAAATATTTATTTTTTTTTAAATATGTTTCAAGTGACTGTGATCAATAAATAGAAAATACAAATTGCACAATGATATAGTTAACTGTTATTTTTTAAAAATCAAAATTCTGAACTGCTTTTCAATAGCATTTGGGGTACAATAAAATGCTTATAGCTATAAAACAACAAATTGAACTTATTTCGAAGAATACATCTTTTTTATGGATCACAATAGCTTAATAGAAGATATATATATTATTACTCTATAGTTCTCAGTTATAAAGAATATTACATTGGGGTTTTCAAATACAGTAAACCCTCAATTTAGCAGACTTCAGCTTTAACAGACAAAATTATTTTTGTCAATAGCAGACTTCTGGTGAAACAATAAGCCTTTTTATTTGTGAACAGTTTGGAAAACATTCCATATGTCGCTGTTGGGTATTCCCAGTTGGTAATATTATAGTACAGCAGTATCTTTGTTCTTTCCATGCATAAACATCATCTCACATCCATGGTAATTTACTAGGATTTTCTCTCTGTGTGTATGCGGTCTTGCATCTGCATAATTTGACTTTATGAGTGTCGTGGGTTTGGGATATTTTATGATAAAAAGTTGAAATTTGAATCAGTTGTGGCTTCAAAGATAGGGTAAAAAGAGAGTAAAACAAAACAAAATTATTTGAAATATTAGAATCAGGAGTGGCCTGTTGAATCTGTTTGTAAATACATGTGAATGTGTTTTTATGTAAATACAAAATCCAGTTTTGTGAACCTGTTACTTTTTTGTGTAAAATCAGTAAATATAATAAAAAGTATATATTAACTTGTTACTCATATTTTTATAAAATCCCAATAACTATTTATAGAATATTCAGATTTAACAGATGCCCCCCCCCCGCCAATTAGTCTGTTAAATCGAAAGTTTACTGTATAAACCAAAATTTACTTATAAAGATTTATTCAATTGAGTTACACAAATTTTGCTAATGCTACCTTAAGAATATTTTACTAATGTTTTATGAAATAAATATGAAACATAAAAGAAATTATTATTATGCTTAACATCCATACAACAGTTTAATCATCATCCTCAAGTAGCCATGGGCTACATAGGTCCATCAGACCATGCAATTTAGTTCTCCAAGCATATCTGTCCTGAGCTATATCTGCTGCATCTGGTCACTACACATCAATTCTAACAAGGTCCTGTTTGACAATGTCTGTCCACTGTATCCTAGGTTTCCCCCTCTTTCTGAGGCCTTTAGGCACACTGTTCATAACCCTATTCGCTAATTATAATTATCCCCATGTGCAACATGGCCAAACCAACAGTCTCTCTCTCTGCACAATATATGGCTTAAAAGATGTTGCAAACTCCTTTGCCGAACCTTATCATTACTTACAAAATTGATCCACCTAATGCCCAAGATACTGCACAAGCATCTAGAATCAAAAGCATCAAGTTTCGTGTTATCTTGTTTACAGAGCATCCAAGTTTCACTACCATGCTAACTCTAGAAAGAACCAAACTAGTATACAGTCTAATTTTAGTCTTTAGGTGTGCAAGCCTATTTCTCCACACACTCCATAGGTTCTTAAAACTCCCAGCAGCAATCCCTACTTGTTTATTAATCTCAAGCCACACATCACTAATATCTGTTACTTAGCTCCAAAGATAATTAAACTGAGTCACCTGTTCAAGAGTGCAACCATTCTGATCAACTGAACCAAGCCTGCCTGAACAATTTTCATCACTTTAGTTTTCTCTCTATTTATAACCAAACCTATTCTATTACCAGTCTCATCAACAGCTCAAATAAAAGAGTTCATTTCATTAACACCATTTGCCAAAAGGGCCAAATCATCAGCATAATCAAACTCAGAAATTTTCAGATCTCCAGACCATTTAAAGCCAAAACTTTCCCTTGCACTGAATTTCGCATAACATAATCAATAACCAAACTAAAGAGAAAAGGAGACAAAATGCACCCTTGTCAAACACCAGAAGCAATGCTAAACCAATTGCTTCAAGCCTTATCAACTCTCACACACGACTGTGTTATTATAGAAAGCTTTCATTATGTTAACTTGTCAGGTATGCCATACGATCTCACAATCAACCACAAATTATGACGATTAACAGAGTCTAAAGCCTTTTTGAAATCAACAAAGCTAGCAACCAAGGGTTTCTGAAACTCTAAACATTTCTCAAGAATCTGCCTAAATGAAAATATCTGATCCACACATCCCCTACCACTTCTGAATCCACATTGCTCATCACACAATTGTCTGTCAACCAGATCCTTAATTCTATTAAGCACAATCATGCAAAGAACTTTACCTGGAACAAAGAGTAGGCTGATATCCCTATAGTTATCACAAGAACTGAAATCACCTTTTTTGAAATAGGGATAATAATAGCTCTGATAAAATCCTTAGGAACCATGCCTTTATTATAAAAGATATTCAAAATTTCTGTCATCCAAGTGGAAGCCTAAACATTCCCATATTAATTTCATCTACCCCTGGGTATTTATGTAGTTTAAGTTTAGAAATAGCCAAAATAACTTCATATTGTGTTATAGGGCCAACATTAAAGCCAGTAATGTATCTGTCATCATTACAAACAATAGGGATAGAACTAACCACATTGTTTAGAACATCACTGAAATGCTCAGCCCACCTAGCCATGGCAGAATCCTCACCTTCTATTACCTTACCTTGTTTATCCTTCAATCCCTGTATACCTGTCCATTTTCTACCACACAAAACATTAACTACCTGGTACAGAAGGGGCAGGGGTGGCTCAGTCGGTAGCGCACCAGCCTCGTAATATGTAGTTCCCAGGTTCGAGTCCCAGCTGGGTCAGCGTTGAGATTTATCTCCGCAAAAATTCCCCGCCCTACCCACAGTCAGTAGGGGACACCGATGGGCTTGGAAAGGCCGCCGTCCGTCGGATGGAATGTTAAGCCGTGGCCCTGTGTGCGGGAGAGCCATACCCTGTGCATGTTAAAGAACACGCTGGATGGCCTTGACGGGAGGCTACCATCTGTCTCCCAACAGCTGTTCCAGTGGGTCCCCTGCCCCAACCTTCTCTGAGCCTTCGGGGTCCATGTGACCTGGCCATTTAGCCCATGGTGTGCAAAAAAGTGCCGCTCAGAGGTAAAACAACCCAACCTGGTACAGCTCTCTGCTGTTGTGGTGTCTAACTGCTCCTCGACTCTTATCAGCAGCTAACTTATCCTTTATATGTTTATTAAGTTCTATATAATGCTTCCTATTAGTTCTAGTAGGATATTGAGTAAGGACATTTCTGTAGTTCTTTCTTTCTGAAATTAGCTCAAGTGCCTTATCACTCAAATAATATTGCCTCCTATGCTCCTTTTTACCTAAGAGAGTAATGTTAGTGTCCAAAAAAGCCTGTTTAAAATGATCCCATTCTTCCTCAACTTCAGTAGTAAGCATACTATGACTGTCATAATGACTAAGCAACCTATCATGGTATGCTTTAGCTATAACTGGGTCTTTCAGAGCTTCAGAATTAAAAGTAAATTTTTTAACTCTAGGACAATATTTTTTAAGTTTAAGTTGCAAGACACTTTTAACAAGGCAATGGTCAGATCCAATTTCAGCTCCCCTATATGACCTGGAATTCCTAACAGAACTAGCCCATTTGTTGTTAATTAATATATAATCAATCATATTCCTATGCGGACCATCAGGTGAAACCCATGTGTACCTATGTAGTCACGGTGTTTGTAATTAGTGTTAGTTATTCTGAATCCATTGAGTTTACTTACCTGCAGGAGACGTTACCCATTGCCATTGCAGCTACCAATTCCAAAAGGTCCTATTACTCCTCCCCAAAGGCCAGAATCAGTACCAACTTTGGCATTGAAGTCACCAAGAACAAGGGTAATATCTCCTTTCTTGACAGAATTCAAAATATCATGAAGTTGTCCATAAAACCTATCCTTCTTATCCTCATCGGCATCCTCAGTGGGGGCATAACAACAGATAACATTCAAGTCTTTAACGCTTGTCTGAAATTTTGCTGTAAGAAACCTTTCATTAACGCATTCATATCCTAGAAGAGCATCACTAGCGTGTCTGCTGAGAAGCAGACCCATGCCTTGGTGATGTTTATTGTCGTCCCTCCCAGAAAAGAGAAATTTAAGAATATTTTTAAGAATCTGACCTTTATCTGTCCATCTGGTATCTTGCAAGCTGAGAATATCTAAATTATAATGGTGGAATTCTTGCGTGAGGACATCAAGAGGAAAAGCTTTGTGCAGAGTCCTCACATTTCAACTACCTATGGAGAGAAAATGGTTAGTGGGATGTTTACAGAAACTATGTTTATTGAGAGAGGGAATGCCGACAATATCCAACAGCCCCCTAATCGCAGACATGGGGCAAAGACCCGTTCCCCCACCACTAAAGGCTGAAGCCATCTACACTGGAAGACTTCCTCCAATGTAGAATTTGACGATGCCAATAGATGCAAAGAGTTCAGGTGCCTGCGATGACCTCTGCTCAGGATTATTCACCAGCTGATAAGCATATCCTGTGATCTATTCACTTGGGGCTGTCAACCCACAAACAAACAGAAAACATAGCAGAAGATTTTCCCTCCACAGAAGCCCACCAGTGCAGCAAAATCAGGATCCATAATCAAACTCAGAGACATATATCTGTCCAGTCCAGTGAGTTTATATGGTCAGCACCAGGACCCTGTGTGGTTGACCACTCCTCAGCAGGGTAGAAAAAAAAGAAAAGTAGCCATAATGGTAATTATTATTCGTTTATCTTCTGTTTGATGCAGTTGTTCAGTGTAAACAGAGTGCATTTTTGTGAATCATAATTAAGATAATTATGGTGATTTTTGAATTACCATTTATCCACCACCACTACACTACCATTGATTTCATCAGCCCTGCACTTAAAATCTAATTAAATGCCAATTTATTGTTTGTTTGTTTTGTTTTTTTTAATTTGAAAATGTGTTATAACTATTTATTAAATAATCTTTATTAAACATCCATTTTTAATATAAAAAAAGTATAACATATAAGAAATACCTATTTTGTGTTATTAGGGTTGTCTGTTAAAAGGTTAGGAGCAAATTACAGGAAATAAAAGCATTATTGGTTTCAGCTTACAATATTTTCAACATAAAATGGGTTTTGTGGAATCAATTACCATTGGATGTTGGAGCCCCACTGCATATACATAAAACTGAATTTTTGCACACTACTTGTAACACAATACACAAAATTTTAAAAACAAGAAACATGAAACTTACTGTTGTCACATGTTTTCCAGGAGCAGATTCATGAATGTGACACATAAGACCAGTAATAAGACAGAAATTATAGAGTTCCTTTGGGTCAACTATACAACCCGGCCCATTTAAAGTCATTTCTGATAGCAACTGAAAAATAAAATAATTTTTACCATTTAATGGAGAAAATAAGTTTAAATACTGCAAACATAAGCAATGCATAGGACACAAAAAAAATGTTGAGAATAATATACACTTTGTGACAATGCAAATGTCACACCTACAAAGAGCAAACAATTTATATGGAATTCAAAATATGAGCTCAGCATGGCACCAGATGTAAATAATAATGTTGCCATGATAAACAAATAGTATCTGTAGCAGATAATGATCAACACAAACAGTTAAGACACAGAGCAGATACAAGGATGACATGTCATGTGGCATACTGTCAGGTGGACTGTGTGAAGCCAGATAGTTCACTGACCAAACTGGCACATGTGAGCCACAATGCAAGGACATTGGAGGCAACAATAAGTCTAAGACGGCATGCACACTTTCATGAAGTGCCAAGCACTATTGGATGGTGGAATATCACAAGATTGATTGTGTCCAATGATTGGACACATGGAAACAGCTCCAACCACACTACTAATAACCATTAGCCATACCTGCCTTTGACAGGCAACTTCATGGACAAGGCTCAATGCCTACTATCATTACTCTAAGCATACACCATCCTTCGATGTGACTGCACTGGTTTAGATTTAGGGAACTGGACACTGGAATGGCTGCATGTGTCTGCAGTGAAGAGTCTGGGTTCTGTCTAGGTATAGATTGCATTGTGCCCATACAAAGAGAGCAGGTTGAATTCCTCTGCCATTTGCAAATGCCATAACACAAATTGACCATATTTCTTGATTTTGGAAGACATCAGTTATGACCTCTGCTGAATGTTACTGGCAGTTCCAATATCCTGTAATTTATTACCTTTAAAAAATTATCCCCAGTGTTAACCAAATACAATCTATAGCTTTTTACACTACCATTCCAGGTAGGTATGTCAGGAGCCATGTTCCAGCAGGCTAACACACAATTGCATACTATGAGAACCTCCAGGGAGTCTACATGTCGAGACTGTGCCATGGTCAGCCAGCTCACTGAACATGTCACCAACTAACATGTTCAAATGTAATACGCTGCCTGTAATTAAGGTAACCATCTGTGCTTCTTTCAGCCATACAAGTACTGCTTTGAGATTATTTGTACTCTCCAATTTATGTGTGTCATTCCAGGTCAAGTGATCCAATATTATTTAACTTTGGAACTTGATCTCTTGGATTTGCATGAAATTTTGCATACTACTGTACCATCTTAGATAGTTAAAAACCCTGAATTTTATGCCAATTAATTTTTGCTGTACTGAGACTTAAAATAGAGAGAACGTTGCAATTTTGTCTGTACCAATAATCACATTATTTCCAATAACTTGAGTTAGAGATGAGATAGAAAAATAAAGTACTATTTTCTTCCTTTCTTAATGGGCTTTAAGCTGTTTACTTTTTGACAGTAGAATATGTAGGCAAATTTTGAACTTGAATCAAGATGGGATCAAATTTCAACAGATTTTTTAATTGCACTGGTGTCTTTGAAAGCCTCCCCAACAATTTGGTTTATCACTGTAAATGTTAATAAATTTAAATATAGAACTAATGATTAAAATATCTTTGTAGTATGCATTTCAATTACAGTAAGACCTGGTAAAAATTACATAAATAAAAATTTTAATAATAAATAAATGCAAATAATAAATATAAAAAAATAAATGAAAATAATAAATAAATGTAAAAAACAAATAGTACCAGGTAAATCTTTTTTTTTAAGTAGGTAACCTAATAATTTATTGATGCAGCAGGAGAAATTCACTAACGTTACAAAAGGCTCAAGTCCATACAGGTTCTGGCAGGAACTGACATGTTCAGACATACAAAACATGATGAGGAATCAGTTATATTGTTTTCTGCACAAATTATTGTATTACTGTAAATGGTATACTCCATGGCCTTTTGATCACATATCCCTAGTCTCCTTTGTATACTTATTTGTATATTGTAACTAGGCAGAGGAATGTCATTGTCACAGAGTGGGTGTCATATAGACAATAAGAAAGAGTATGTTTATTTATAGTGTTACATATTCATATAAAAGTGTGAGCAAAAAGTTCAAGACTTTCTTTTTCTTTAAAAGAAATAGATCTACATTTTTTTTTAAATGGTCCCCTTTAAATTAGTCTTCCTCTGATGATTTGCAAGTATCCCAAAGTTCTTGCCACTTCTGGAAGCATCTCTGGAAGTATTCACCTGTGATCCAGTTGAGTTCTACTTTTGCATCCTGTTGGATGGTTAGAATGTCATCAAATCTTTCTCCTTTTAACTTGAAGGAATTTCATTGGGCTATTTTACCTCTGAACAGCACATTTTTGCACACAATGGACCAAATGGAAATGGTCACAAGGACCCTGAGGGCTCAGAAGGTTGAGGAAGGGAATGAGACCATAGCTTAGTGTCCCATCCAATGAACAGTGACCTTTCCAAGCCCCTTTGGTGTTCCTTACTGACTGAGGGCAGGATGAAGAGTTTTGTGGAGATAAATCTCAACGCTGGCCCAAGTGGGACTCAAAGCTGGGAACTGCAGATTACGCACATGGGGAAAAGTCAGGTGAATTTGGAGTGTGGTTAATACAGGATTATTGCCTTGTAAAGAGCAAAAAGTATATATATATCCTAATTAAATTATATGATTACTAGGTAAATTTCATCTAGATAGAAGGGTTGTTAGATTGTTTTACCTGTGAGTATCATAATTCTTAAATGAAAACGAAGGTGTGGGCAGGAGCAACTATTACAATTGCAATAGAGGACCCAAGACACTTTTGAACAGAAGAAACAAGAGAGAAGCAGCTTGACACAGAAATATGACTCTTCCTCTAAAATTACTCATCTTGGTCCACTACCTCCACCACTTCTTTTGAACATATAAAGTCTTAGAACCTTTTGATTAGACCTTGTCCTAATTTTCCTTAATTTACCTGTCCTAATTTTCTTTTAAATAGAACAATTCATATTTTTCTTTATACACTTGCTAATGCCATTATTCTGTGCTGTTTAGACAGTTTAAAATTATAAAATGCTAAAACTCCTGTGTAACTGATATTTATTAAAAATTTTATTGTCTAAAACAGCATAATTCAACTGCATAACAGCACTTCTAAAAAACAATTAATATTTCAAATAAATAAAATAAAATAAATACCCCCTCAAGCAGCTGCTTGCCACAGAGCTCTGACAGGAGCCTGTCAGTTTATATGCCACAGTAGAAGATCTGAGAGGATGGCAGGACCTCAGCAGAAAAACAACACACACATCCATGCCTTACCCAGGGCTCGAACCCAGGCCCCTTAGATCAGTAGCCAAGCGCGCTAACCACTCGGCCATGGGACGGCATATTTCAAATACTGTAGCAAAATTACTTTTTCTTACACACCTGCCAATCTTGAAATCTCAAAAACTGGGAAACTTTTACTGATATTACAGCAAAGAAAAAAATGTGAATATTCCACATTCAATGAAAAAAATTCATTTTTAAGACCATGTACAATAAAAACTAAATAATAATAATAATAAAAAAATGCGCAAGAGACTTAATAAACTGAACTAGATTTACAGTAACATCATATTTGCATGATTAAGTCAATTAAAATCTTTTAAAAGAAGTAAGGGACTCAGCTGCAGCATGTTGGATGACACACAGCATGTTGGATGATGTTGGTACCAAACAGGTTATATAAAGCCATTTCTGCCATGACAAACAGCAGCAATCATTAGTGCCATGCTGTAATATCACAGTAGACTTATCGTATTTCACGAGTTCCACATCCAATAATTAAGTTCTTTTGATGAGTTCATAGGTTCCAGTTTGTTATGCAGAGTACTGATAGACGTTAACAGTTGGAATACTACTCAGCTGCTGTCTGAAAGTCAAGATATAAGCAGCAAGATATAAGTTGACAACAGATATAAACAAAGTTAACAATACGCAGAAAACACATCAAATCATTGAAGCTTAATAGAAGAAATGTTTCAGCCTGTAAGCAGCTGGCAGTAAGTAGACACAACACATCCTGCAGCACAATATAGAAAAATAATAAACAGATTAAAAATTTAAGAGACTGATGGTATAATGTCAGAAGCTACAGTGCATTTTGCCAAACATCATTATCAAGGACATTAAAAGGAGTAGGAAATTGACTTAAATAGGTGCTCTGCCAACTGTCTGCGACTTACCAAGGATGTAGTCTGTAGATCAGAAACAGTAGCCTCCAAGCAGAGGGTACCATTACTGCACTGGATGAAAAACTTTTCAATGCAATATAATAAGAATTTTGTTGGTGGTGCCAAAAAAAATGTTTTTTTTTTTTACTTAAAATATGAGTGAGAGGGAATTTTTTAATAGTATTCTAAGCAATATTGGACTGTTTTCATTAGTATAGTTCTTATGCTCCTGTAACATTGAGGGAAAAAAATATATATATATAAAGATCCTAAATAATTATCTCTTAACTAAATTATACGATTTGGGCCTATAAGATTATTAGATAAATTTCATCTAGGGAGAAGGGTTGTCTAGGGAGTTTGGTTGGACAACTGTATTGTCATATAGAGATGGTATTAAATATTATCATTCATACTCATTGTGTTAAATCAATAATTCACTAGTAAAGAATCACAGGATGTGTCCTGTAGACATGGAACTCATGAAATAATAAGCTAAAAAATTTGTCTTTGTTGTGAGCGGGATTTGAATCCAAGCCTCTTGGAAACATGCCAGTTATGCTAGTCATTACACCATCATCGGCTAAAGTTTTTTTCAGTTGGCGTGACATATAAACTTTGTGGATTTTTGTTTTATTTGATTCACACAGTGGTGCCATCTATCTGGAAAGTGGACAACTGTGTTGTAACATAGAGCTGGTATTAAATATTTGTCACTCATACTCATGGCATTAAGTCAATAATTCAGGTTTAAATTTAATATTTTTTTAATTAAATTAATGTTTCCAGGAGACGTGGGTTCAAATCCCACTCACAGCAAAACCGATTTTTTTTTTTTTTTTTTTTCAGTTTATTATTTCATGTTCTACATGTTACAGTTCCATGCCTACAGGACAAATTTTTTGATTCTTTACTATTGAATTGTTAAAATTAGTTTAGCCTATTTTATGTGTCCTCCTTAAAACACATTTTTGTAAACATTTATATAGTAAACAGTACATGGGAAAGTTCCTTCATTCTATTATGGTAAACATTTATATAGTAACAGTATATGGGGAAAATTCCTTCATTCTTAGTTTATATTACTGACAAAAAAACTGTTTTGGCAAAAAAGAATTATATAATTTGAAAGAAAAAGATTAAAACCAATTTAGTGATGATCTGCACACATAGCAAACAATGTGTTTTCTCTGATTTTTCATTCTTTTCCTACTGTATTTGGATCATATTTGATTTTTTTCATTCATTTAGTGAATGTTTTTATAAAATAAAACATAATATATAAATACAATCCAATAATTTCTATCAAAAAATGCCAGTCATCACAATCGGTTTGAGCATTTACCCCCATGCATTTCCCTTTGCATAAATGGTTATTATAAAGTGATTTTTCAAAAATGAAGGTTCTTCATAAACACACCCATTTCATAATCGTAGAAATAAACTGCCCTATAGTGACCAAATGAAGTAGCTGTTGTTCAGTAAATATGTGTTTGGAAATAAGTTATATGATTTTGTTGGACTTTAAAAAACAACGGTGTGAGTAGGTGAACATTTGTAAACCCCCATCTTGATCTGTAGAGCAGTGTTCCTCAAAGCTTTATTTGATCTACAAATATCTAAATGTATCAATTAACACACAAAAAATCTTAATTTACAATGAATTACCTCTTAGTTTGGTGTCTATCAGTTGCAATGTTTCAGAATCTTGCACATTATGCATTCTTTCAAAAATGATTCAAGAATGAAATACAACTTACTTGAATATAAAATGTGTTTATAACATACTAAGCAATTATGCATATATCTTAAACTGATATTACACAATTTTATTGGGAAATTTAGGCTTATGTGTTTGAATGGAGCTCATTTACTCCTAAGGTGACAATACATTCGCAATTTTTTGGTCCATATCCCACTTTTCCCAGAAAGGTTGCAGAGATGACAAAATGATCCACTTTGAAATAATAACATTGTCAGAGAATAAATATGTGAAAATAGGGAATCAAGTTAAAAAAATTTAAAACACTGCCAGTTAGAGTCATTCAAAAATCATTCAATATAAACATAAAAACTCATAATTAAAAAAAATGAAATTTTGCCCAGGAGAGGAAGGAGTAAAATATTCTCCATGAGTTTAATGGGAGGGTTAGAGAACCCTTCCCAAACTGTCCTCCCACACGAGGACTTATTTCCATGCCAAGAAAGTCCTTTTTGCTTTATTTATCTCCTCAAAACTCCCCGTCTTGCCCATAGTCAGTAGGGGACACCATTGGGCTTGGAAAAGACGCCGTCTGTCAGATGGGATGTTAAGCCATGGCCCCATGTGTGGGAGAGACATACACCCTGTGCATCTTGATGGGAGGTTACCATCTGTCTCCCAACAATTGTTCCAGTGGGTCCCCTCCCCCAACCTTGTCTGAGCCTTTGGGGTCCATGTGTGCAAAAAAGTGTCATTCAGAGGTAAAACAACCAACCAACCTTTTTGCTTTGGTATCCAAGACCTCATTCATTTCCAGAAAACAGTCCAAGATGAAATTTTTTTTACTGAAAAACAATGGAATAATAAAATAAAAAATAGCATATAGCCTAATGTGAAGTTAATAAAATATCTACAGCAACCAGGTGCAAGCCAGCCATCTGATGCAGCATAACTATGAAAACTCGATAATTATCAATTGTCTGATACATTGATAATTCATGGAAATAAAAACTAACATTTAATTAAAAAAAGAAATGCAATACTACTAACTTTAGAAAGGGAGTGTATATCCTACTAAAGTTAAATATATTCATGCTCATAAAAAACTTGTTATGCAGCCACTTAGAAAATGGCCCACTGTTGGATGTGTGAGAAAGCAATTTGAACACCTGCAACTTCCTCCTTCTACCGGACTATGTGTTAAGAGCTTTGACTTATAAAGACTTTAGTTATAGTTTTGATCTGAAGAATGGAAAAAATGCATAGAATGCTGGGATAAATGATAAAAATAATTCTAGGAAAACTGAAATATGTTTAAGGCAGAAAAAGAGTGTGTGTTTGTGGAGGGGATCTTCTGCTTTTAAAAATAGCAGATTTTTGTTAATTTACAAGAGATTTTCAAAGCTTTAAGGAAATATCTGTTTCACTTTTCAAACTTGAATTGCGTATTTTTAAAAGATATATCGAAGAAAATTTTCAAACAGCGGTTTTATTTTTTTAAAATCGAAGTTGCGTGTGTTGCACAAAAAACATTAATTGACAACCTTGAGAGAAAAAATTTCAGTCTCAGCAAATAACATCTAAACAGTGAAGTGTACTGCAAAAAATGTCATTCACTGTTTTCCATTCATCATGGTGAATTGCTGACATCAAAACTAAGGTGGCCATATATTCCAATTTTTCAAGGGGTCTTGTAAAGTGTCCTACTTGTACATCAGAGAAAAATGGTCACAGTGCTCTTGAGTACAATAATAAAGTTAATTTTAAAGTTTCTCATACAAATTTACCTGTCTTTGAGTTCCCAAATAAGAAGCTTGTAAAATTCCTCCTTCTGATATACACCAAATTCCTACAAAAATATATGAAAACAATTTCATTATTTGGGAAGAGAAAACATAAGTATAGTTATAAGACTAATTCTTATTATTTGATACAATATACATACAAAAACCTCATGCAACCATGGGCTACAGAGGTCAAACCATTGTGGAATTTTGTTCTCCAAACATGTCTGTCCTGAGTTGCAGCTGCTTCCTTTCACCACTGTAGGCCAATTCTAGCAAGGTCCTGTTTATAACCTTTCCAGTGTCCAGGACATCTGCATATGTATGCAGAATTCGAAATGAAAGGCCAAGGACATATATATCCATTTTTAGTACAACAAAAAAGAAATCAATTTTTTAAAATAAAAATTAGTGTTTAAATTTTTTTATGCATATAAAAATATATAATTCAAGTTTGATTTGTTTGTTAACATTACTCTATACTGAAGCAATCCCCTAATTTAAGTTCAAAAGTTTGATTTGAACTATTATCAACAAATGTTTCCTTAAAGTTTCCAAAATCTCCTGATAATTAGCAAAATACTGCTATTTTTAACTAGAAGGACACATATCACCTCTGGCACATATCAGGATCTCATTTTCAAAGAGAAAGTTTTTCCTTTGCCTACTATTTCATTCCTTAAAAGTGAGGTAGCAGATGATGGAAAAGATGCAAATAGCATTTCATTAGCAATTATACAACATAAAAGTATTCGTATTTTAATTCTTAAATCTAAAAATAAGAGAAGTGTGGGAAAAGTTGCATTTCCCTATACCTCTCAAAAAAGTGGGTAGATTATTGCTGTTCTCTTAAAAACTAACAGTAATTTTTCAAATTTCTATTCTATACATATTATTTCTCGAACTCAGTAACAACTCTGCAGTTTCATCATTTCAGTGATCTGTAAAGATATATATATATCAAAACAACTAAGTATTTAAAAAAGTGAATTACAATATTTCATTAGTATCAATCAAATTTAAAAAGGAGGTTTTCTAATAATCATTTTCATTGTTTCCAATGGAAACTTCATGGCATTTACATTCCACTACCAAAATTTCATATTTCTATCATTAATACATCGTTGCAATAGTTGAAAGTTTGGAATTTTCAATCTTTTTCACTGTTAGAGGGTGCAGTTATAGTTTTCAGAAGATTTAAAAAGCATGAATCATAATATTTTATCAATTCCTATCTAACCCAAAAATAATTTTTCATTTATCTCTAAATACAAACAATTATCTGCTAAAATTAAAAAGTGTGTATTCCCACCCCCTCCAGGTCTAAGGGGTCAACTCATTGTAAGCAATGGAAATTTCATGACCTTCAGATTCTACCACCAAAATTTCAAATTTCTAGCATAAATACATCGTTTGCAATATTCATCTGAAATTTTGGAATTTTTAACTTTTTCCACCAGTAGAGGGCGTATTTATAGCTTTAGAGAGATTCGAAAAGTTTATATCATAATAATTCATCAATACCTATCCAACACAAAAAGAATTTTTAATTTATCTCTGTAAACAAAAAAGCTTGATGTCTTACAGATGGACAGACAGACAACAAAACGAAACATTATCTCGTTTTCAAACATTATCTCGTTTTTTTTGAAAACGAGATAATGTTTCGCTTTTTCTCATTTTCTTCTTTCCATTTTTATCTCATTTTCAAAGAAAACGAGATAATTTTTTAATCGTTTAATAATTTTATCTCGTTTTCAAAGAAAACGAGATAAAAATGGAAGATTATGGAAGTAATTATGAAATATGTACTTTTTTTTGGTATACCACTGTAAAAAGTCTTATTACTATTAATCTGTTTTCACAATGTTCAAATTTCTTACTTTAATAAAATTCAGAATGCTCTTTAATTTGGCATATAACATGAACTATTTCTGTTGATTAGTTATTTATTAAAAATATTCTAAATTTGACTTGTTTATTGGACTGTGCAACAAGCTGGACTTTTCTCAAAGTATGGGTACAGAAAAAAAAATTACAAAACAGAAAAAATGTTTACTTTAAACAAGAATTTTTTTTTTTTTGTTATTCAGAAATAAATTACCTTTTTATCCATGTGCATTATAATAAGTGCTATCTATTAGCATTTTTTAAATAAATTTTTATTTGTGTTGCCAGATGCATTTTTTACTACATGTCTTGAAAAAAAGTTCTATTAAAATAAAACTAGTTGTCTTTTTTTTTGCTAAATATCGTTTTGCTAAAATCCAGAATTAAATGCTGATTAATTTGGCATATAACATGCCATAATTCGTTTCATTGGTTATTTGGCAAAAAAGTTCTAATTAAAATTTTATTTTGGCTGAGCATAGGGAGAAAATAGCTTGGCCTCTGGATGGAAACCAGTTTTTCTGGCTGGACACTGGAAGACATTGTCTGCCCATTGCATCCTAGGTTTCCCCCCTTTTTCTGAGACTTTCAGGCATGCTGTTCATAACCCTACCTGCCAATCAATCTAGTGCACATCAATATTCATCCACTCTTCCAGCAGCAAACGCCGTAGTTCGGCCAGATTGGCTGGATGGCTAGGACAGTGCTTCACTCGTTGCCCCAAATAGTTCCACAAGTTTCCAGGGATTGGGTGGGCCAGTTGAGATGTTCAAAGGCTTCAGAATGCTCGTTGTGCCAATCTGACACACTTCTGAGCCCTGTGCACGCGACAATTGTCATCTTGGAAGACTGGGGTATCCTTCTGGTGTTCTGTGGAGATGCTGCACAAAAGGCAACATATGGTTCTTCTGGTAGCTCCATATAGCTCTTCTGGTCCAAGTGTGACATCACCGAAACCAAAGGACCCATTTCCTTGTACGTGAAACACCCCCAGAACATCACAGAGCCTCCTCCAGCTTGAACCAAACCTTTCACACAGTCCGCATGGAAGGCTTCATGCGGCTTACGATGTACCCATCATCTTCGCATCATTCGAGTACAAGCTAAAATGTGACTCATCCGTCCAGATCACACACTTCCAAGAGTCAGCAGTCCAGTCTTTGTGGTGCCGGGTCCACTGTAGTCATGCAGACTTGTGCAGGGCTGTTAACATGGGTCTCTTCCATGGTACTCTGCTCCAGATATCCATGGCATGCAGTTCCCTTTGGAGTGTTCGCTCAGAAACAGCTTGTTGTAGGCCTGCACTGAGTGACTAAAGCAAATCCTGCCTCATTGCGAAGTGGTTTGACCCAACAGTGCATGACACACTGCGGAGGTCCCTATTGGTGAGGACAGTCTTTCTGCCGCAGTTCTGCCGATAATTAGCAGTGGACTGCAATGTACACTACTATTAGAAAATCTTTTGGACAGTACACTTCGACACACCTGCAAAAGCAGAACTTCTTGTACACTATGCCCTTTGGCTCTGCCAAATGCAATAACACTTTTTTGCCACTCATTCATATCTTTGGTGCAACCCATATTTCACGGAGCGACTAACACACACGTGGCACACAACCACTTCTTGTCACTGTATGAACCCGTAGCGCACAGCTATTTGTAGGATGCATTTATTACTGGTGCACCCTCTGTTGCTGTCAAACGGACGTAACCATCTTACAGCGGGAAATGACTATTTTTTGTCCGGTGAGCTTATTTGTTATATATATATATATCCCATTGCTATTCACCATGAACATTTTTAACTTAAGAATATTCTTTTGTCATTAAAAAGGAATGGTGTAATTTTAATTGGAGATCTAAATATTGATATTTTACAAGGATATGATTATGTAAATGAATATTTAAATGTGTTGGAAATGCATGGTTTTCAGTCATTTATTAATAATCCAACTAGAGAAATTAATAATGCAGTTTCTTGACAGATCATATTTTTGTTAAATGGAAACATGAATATAAGATTGATACAATGATTGCTAAAATAATAAAATCTTATCATTTTCCAATAGCTTTAAAAATCTGCAGTAGCCAAATAAAAAATAAACAAGATCTAAATAATACAGATCAGTTAGTTTCTAAAATTAATTACAAATATTAAAGGGAAAATTAGATAAATGTGGCTAGAAAAATGTTATGATTCAAGAGGATGTCAATATGCACAGTGAATTTTTGGAAGTATCTGATCAAATAATCTGCAAATCAACAATAAAAATTAATAACCAAAAACTAAAACTTTAAAAAAAAACCTTGGATTACTAGGGAGTTGGTTAATATATTGCAATTAAGAGATAAAGTGTACAAGAAATATAAAAAATATCTACATAATGGGTTACATGAAAATAGCTAATAAGATATAAGAAATCACATTAATGCTGAGATTCGTCAAAAGAAAAATAACCATTTTAAATCTAAATTCCTTAAATGTTCTAATGATAGCAGTAAACAATGGAAATTTGCTAATAGAATTACAGATAATTCTTGGAAAAAGATTGTTGAGCATGTTAACCTTGATCCACCTAATAATTTTAACAATGAGATATTTAAAAAATACATCTAATAATTTTATTTTTTGCCAATGTTATAGAAAATATAAGTGAGGGAAATATAAAAGATGTTCTGAAAAATCATGATATTCAATTAAAAGGACCTTCTTTGCTAAGCAATTAATTAAAAATAAATTAAAATTCTCTGTCATCAAGCAATAAAATTTTAAAGTTTATCCTTCAAACCATTTACATGTTAAAGTGTTTAGGAAAAGACTCAGAAGAGTCAGTCCACAAGTTACTCAGACCCCAAAATATCAAAATTGTTTTCAGCCCAGCTCCTAATCTGAAGAAAATTATCAAAAGGGACAGATACAAATTCAGTGGGCGTATACTGATTTCCCTTACATTTGACAGAAAATTCTGTTGTTTACTACATCAGAAAAATCATACTTTCTTTACAAGAGAGGTTCACAGAGCATCAAACAGATGCCAGTCAAAACAAGCTAATGATGGCCGAGCTAGCAGTACAACATGTGGCAACAATAGACTGGGAGCATGCCACACTGTTTGCACATGCATCCACTTTCTATAGAACTGTAGTTCGCGAGGCTATTGAAATAATAACCTGGTCTGTCCTTACCTAGAACCGACACTTGAATCGCCCTTCATGACATGTGGAAAGAAGCTCTAAACAGCCCTAACATCCCCACCATAGTGTCACTTCAGTGAAGACAGAGTGCTGTCCTTGCTCCGAAAAGCTTCAGAGTTAAAAACTTTATTGCTCAATGACAGAGAATTTAAGTTATTTTTAATCATGATATTACTTGGAATACTATGTTTTTACTTCCCACATGTGGCACAGAAATTTAAAGATTTATTTCTGGTTTGAAGCTTAATAGTTATCCTGATTTTGATGGGATTGGTGCTAATACAATTAAGCAGTGTCAGGACTACATACTTGAACTGCTGGTTTATATTAATTTATCTTTCAAACATCGTATCTCTCCCAAATATTTGAAACTCTGTTGTAATTCCAATTTATAAAGAGAGGAATAATTTTGCAAATTTCAGGCCGATTTCTCTTCTACTACTTTTTAGTAAAATATTTAATCTTTACACAATTATGCTGTATTAAAATAAGTTAAACAGCAATCCTTAGGAGTGTACTAAAGACAGATGTTGATAAATACATATTGCACTATATGCAACTTTTGTACATTCACTTCTACTTAAAGATACTTTTTTTAACTCCTGCAAAAACTTCCAAAGTAATTATTTAAAGTTTTATATTACCATTGGCATTAGAATTATGGCTGGCTTTTAAAGTTACCTTGCTTTTTCTATTATCGTTAAAAAGATTTTTAAAAAAAAACTAATCTTTTAAAAAACAATCCTTTAAAAGCACTATACATCATGCCCCTTAAAAGATCTTAAATGGAGCTCACAACATATTTCTCTCCCTTTTCTACTGGAGCTTCATCTGGCATTCAAGTTTATGTTCCAAAAGTTTAAATAGGAGATTCCCTTGGGCATCTGTCAAGTTGCTCATAAAACAGGAGATTTCTCCTTGGATAATGCAGATTATTAGCAGGTGATAAGTGTGGGATCTCACTGTTGCACATGTTTTGTTTATACAAATCTACGAATATATTTTCCATATATTGCAGCTAAAATTTGGTAGGGGGTACTTCTAAAGATTTATACGTTAAATTCTCTATGTTTAAATTACTTTCTATTATTACCTGTGCTTATGCCATGTTTGTTTTTTTATTTTTTATATCTTGTTTATGTTCTGAAATTCTTTGCTCATATGTTCTAAATGTTTTCCCTATATACTTATTCTCCCTCCCAATTTATTATTGGGGTCAGGTATGTGAATATCATATACTCCTCCTATAGGTGGGAATTTTTCTCATCTCAATTAATAATTAAAGTTTTTTAATACTATTTGCTATTGTTTGTGGAACTTTATATTCACATTTATTTAATATATTTTCCATAATTCTTGAGATTACTGGTGTATATGGGAAACTATATGTATATTTTTTGTTATAAATACAGGTGACAATCACAGCATTACCTGGGTGACATTTTAACGTCAATATATCAATAAATATTTTGTGGAAAAAATTCCGTCAACATACGGTACTTGAACCTGAATTTCTCCAGAAACATGCCAGAGTATTCTTACCGATTGAACTAATGCTGGCTCATTTCCACTTTAAATCTTTCACCAATGAATTTCGTTGCCAACCATTGGTGCCACTATGATCAATGCGTGGCAACAATTTCATTTCTTTTTTGTTAATTTGTTGGTTGTGTCAATATAGGTTGAGAAGTTTGCTGAACTTTATATTTCATTGATTTTTTTTTTATTTTGTTTACTACATTTTCTAGGTATCCCATGGATTTTGCAATATCAAAAATGAATTTAAATTCTTTATTTAATATACTGTTATTAAATGTATTAATGTTCTTCAGTCACACTGCATGTGACCCACTTGCAGTTCCACCCTTCGAAGGCCAGTAAGTTCAGAGCCACTTTACCAGATGGCATGTAAGTGGTTTGTCCTCCCATTCCATTCCCTAATTAACTGGTAAACAGCACAAGGCATTAGTGTTACCATTTTCTTTGCCCTTCTGGTGTATAAATACCACCAGGTAAAAAGTCATCACACGAAAGCCAGTAATCCACCTTTAAAGCTACACCTATGGAAATTATTGCATCGACAACATGAATCATGCTTATGGTGATCAATCCGAACCTCAATCACTACTATGATGATCAATCCCAAGCCTAGTTATCTCTCTCGATGTGTCTCACAGGGGGAATGCAACAAGGTGGTTTCTGACACATCTAATAGTCATGCACTGAGACCTTCAGTGATATGATGTCATCAAGTTTCTGTCTCATTAATTTATGTCTTCCAAGTTACAAAGCTTGTGTAACACAGCTTTGTTCTTAATGCTGCCCGCCATCATGTCACTTTTAGCAATGATTCCAGATTGGTTTTTGTCCAAGTGTTCCGCAGTAACTGCTTCACTTCCATCCAGTGCATCTTTCATTGCCTGGATCTTGCACATGTAGTGCTTTGAATGCAATATCAGTTATCAAAACAAGAACTCTTCTAAGATTACAGCATATATAATTATATATGTCTGATGCTGTAATCAAGAACTCTTCTAAGATTGCAGCATCTATAAGGCTACAGCATACATAAATCGCAATCCAAGGATAAGTCTCAATGTTGACAGCCTCATTCATCTGCACATACATCAACACATTAATCAAGGACACAGTAACAGACTTCTCAAAAGCAAAATTTTGTCAAAAAGCTTTTGGAATTCTAGTGACATATCACAGTAGCATAATTAATATTAATTAATCACAGTAAAAATATCTAAAGATATAATTATTGCATAATCACTGTATTTCAATATTATGTTAAGTGGGCAATATCAGTTTGCATATTTAACTTTTATTATATTATCTTACAAGACCATAAAGGATATTAATAAAGGATTTATATAAATTGTAATTTATATTAAAATTTTGACAATTTATATAAATTGTCACACACGGTTACCATCACTCCTGCCAGAGGAAGCCATATGTAAAGAGAGCGTGGCGAAACGCGTCGCACGAAGAACCTGGGGGGTTCATGTTGTTTTTTAAAATGTTTTCTTTAAAAAACGTTTTTAAAGTTTTAGCATTGAAGTAGTAATGGTTTTAATGGTAGAGCAAAGTTAATATCTTCGCAAAATTGGAAAAGTGCTAATCACAACAAAAAGAACAGATTGTGTTATACCCATCAAGCATATAAAATTAACAGTTGGTTACAACATGCAACAACAGCTGTGGACATCACAAAGAACTTGTGCTGCCAGAAATCACTGACAACAAGAGCCAGTATAGTGCAAAGCACCAAGTGTGGACAAGGAAAAACTAGTGTCGCTCCACAGCAACTACACCAACATCATAACAACTGAACGAACTTTCCATAAATAGGACTGGTAGCATATTTAAAGACCATCTTGCAACATGAGAATGCTGCAATATGCAACTGTACCAGAAATTATGGTAAATATGTTTTCTACTATATAATACGTTTCTAGTGGCTCTTGTGAGAAAAGAGTCATATAGATATGGTATATAGTGTTATGGGTAAATCATAAGGTAAAAACCCGTAAAAAGGTTTTTGTAAATGTAAAGCACTCTACTTTTGAGACTTGCTCCCTGAACCATGTTTTAATGTTTTAAAACTAACCACAGCATTATCGTGAATTAAATTCTTATTACTAACTTCTAGCTGTGTGATATCTTATTTTAAGAGTACAGATCATGCAGTGCTAGAAATGACTAGTGTTTTACATGGAAAAATAATTTTCAAAAAACTGTGGTATTTTTTTAGACATTGCAAAAGCATTTGATACTGTAAATCATGAAATCATTGCAGAAGCTAAATTAAATTGGAAATATGCTAAAATGGTTTGTCATATATTATAGATAGAAAACAAATTGTAGACATAAGAAATACAAAAAGTTCACCCTTATTACTTACTAAAGGAGTGCCTCAGGGCTCAGTTTTGGGACCTACTTCGTTCCTGATATATTTCAATGATTTCTTTTTCAATAACTTAAAAAGGATATCCGATATCCTATGCTGATCACACGGCTACAGTATATAGAAGTAATAATTTTGAAGAATTAAAATCGAATATATTTCATGATTTTAAAAAAATATCTGTGCCACACAGACGATACAATGCCTTTTTTTTTGTGCACAAGTCCATGGCCGAGTGGTTAGCGTGCTTGGCTAGTGATCTAAGGTAATGGGTTTGAGCCCCGGGTAAGGCATTGTATATGTGTCATTTTTCTGCTGAAGTACTGCCATCCTCACAGAACTTCTACTATGGCATATAAACTGACAGGATCTTGTTAGACCTCTATGGCAAGCAGCTGTTTGAGGGGGTATTTATTTTTTATTTATTTATTTCTGCACTTAGCCAAGATTGCCAAACTTCAACACCCCCCCCAAAAAAAAATTCATAATGATAACGAAAAAAAAAAGGCATCCAAGAAAGATTTTTCCATTTCATAACCAGTTCAGAAAATCCCATGAATGTGAGAAGTCTCAAGTCACTTTGTATAACACTGGCCATATTTAAAATATACAATACTGAAAGGAATCGTTAAAAGAAATAAAAATCATATTTCAGGTTAAATATTATATTATTCAGGAGGAAATTTCCTTTTGATTAATATGTAATTTAACTATTTTTATTCATCGGGTTTTCCAAAATTAAGCTTTAATTGTATAATGCAGTCTTTTTTTTTTAACATATCGTATTCAAAAGGGCTTATTAAAATCAATACACTTGTAAATTTGTTTATATTATTTATTTTCATAAAATTCGTAATTAAATTCTATTTAATTTGGGATATAACATGACCTATTTCTGTTGATTGGTTATTTTTACAAAAATTCTAAAGTTGACTTGTTGATCTGACTCAGCACAATTCGCTAAAAGCTTGGAATTTTTCTCATAGTATGGTACTGAGAAAAAAATTACAAAATGAGAAAAATATTTACTTAAAACCAAAAAAGTATTTTTTTTGTTATTCAGAAATATATAGTCATTCTATTCATGTGCATTGTAATCATTTCTGTCTATTAGTTTGTTTGTTTTTTAATTTTTATTTGTGTTGCCAGATGCATTTTTTACTACATGACTCTAAAAAGTCCTATTAAAATAAAACATAGTCTTTTTTATTAAATACTTTATTTTCAGAAAATCCAGAATTAAATGCTGATTAAGTTGGTATACAACATGCCATAATTCCTTTCATTAGTTATTTAGTAAAAAAGTTCTAAAGTTAAAGTTTTTTTTTTGGCTGAGCATAGTGAGAAAATAGTTTGGTCTTTGGATGGAAACCTGTTTTTCAGCCTGAACACTTGAAGGGTTAAATAAATAAATAACTAAATAAATACCCCCTCAAGCAGCTGCTTGCCACAGAGGTCTGACAGGAGCCTGTCAGTTTATATGCCACAGTAGAAGATCTGAGAGGATGGCAGGATGGCAGGACCTCAGCAGAAAAACGACACATACATCCATGCCTTACCCGGGGCTTGAACCCAGGTCCCTTAGGTCAATAGCCAAGTGCGCTAACCACTCGGCCATGGGACGGCTGAAGGGTTAAATACAAACTGAAAAATAAAAAACTAAAAAGGGATAAAGAGCTGTGAATAAACTAAAAATATTCAAATCAAATATAATTGTTTTAACACCTCTGATATTGTCAGCATTCCCTCTCTCAAAAAAATAGCTTCTATAAACATCCCACTAACCATTTTCTCTCCATTAGATTGTTAGAATATGAGGACTCTGCACAGAGATTATTCTCTTGATGTTGGGTTGGATTGTTTTACCTCTGAGCAGCACTTTTTTGCACACCATGGGCTAAATGGCCAGGTCACATGGACCCCGAAGGCTCAGAGAAAGTTGGGGTAGGGGACCCACTGGAACAGCTGTTGGGAGACAGATGGTAGCCTCCCGTCAAGGCCATCCAGCGTGTTCTTTAACGTGCACAGGGTATGGCTCTCCCGCACTTGGATGACTGAAATTTTGAATATCTTTTATGATAAAGGAATGGTTCCTAAGAATTTTACCATAGCTGTTATTATTAATATTTTCAAAACAGGTTATTGCAGTTCTTGAGTTAACTATAGGGGTATCAGCCTACCCTTCAGTTCCAGGTAAAGTTCTTTGCATGATTGTGCTTAATAGAATTAAGAATCTGGTTGACAGGCAATTGCATGATGAGCAATGTGGATTCAGAAGTGGTAGGGGATGTGAGGATCAGATATTTTCACTTAGGCAGATTCTTGAGAAATGCTTAGAGTTTCAGAAACCTTTGGTTGCTAGCTTAGTTGATTTAAAAAAAGGCTTTTGACTCTGTTGATTGTCACAATTTGTGGCTGATTGTGAGATCGTATGGCATACCAGACAAGTTAACATAATGAAAGCTCTGTATAATAACACTGAGTCGTGTGTGAGAGTTGATAAGGCTTGAAGCAATTGGTTTAGCATTGCTTCTGGTGTTTGACAAGGGTGCATTTTGTCTCCTTTTCTCTTTAGTTTGGTTATTGATTATGTTATGCGAAATTCAGTGCAAGGGAAAGTTTTGGCTTTAAATGGTCTGGAGATCTGAAAATTTCTGAGTTTGATTATGCTGATGATTTGGCCCTTTTGGCAAATGGTGTTAACGAGATGAACTCTTTTATTTGAGCTGTTGATGAGACTGGTAATAGAATAGGTTTGGTTATAAATAGAGAGAAAACTAAAGTGATGAAAATTGGTCAGGCAGGCTTGGAACAGCTGGAACCACTGGACCCGCTGTTGGGAGACAGATGGTAGCCTCCAGTCAAGGCCATCCAGCATGTTCTTTAACGTGCACAGGGTATGGCTCTCCCGCACACGGGGCCACGGCTTAACGTCCCATCCGACGGACGGTGGCCTTTCCAAGCCCATCGGTGTCCCCTACTGACCGTGGGCAGGGCGGGGAATTTTGCGGAGATAAATCTCAACGCTGACCCAGCTGGGACTCGAACCTGGGAACTACAGATTACGAGCCTGGCGCGCTACCGACTGAGCCACCCCCGCCCCTGCACTCTTGAACAGGCAATTCAGTTTAATTACCTTCGGAGCTAAGTAACAGATATTGGTGATGTGTGGCTTGATTAATGAACAAGTAGGGATTGCTGCTGGGAGTTTTAAGAACCTATGGAGTGTGTGGAGAAATAGGCTTGCACACCTAAAGACTAAAATTAGACTGTATAATAGTTTGGTTCTTTCTAGGGTTAGCATGGTAGTGAAACTTGGATGCTCTGTAAACAAGATAACACGAAACTTCATGCTTTTGATTCTAGATGTTTACGCAGTATTTAGACATTAGGTTATTCAACTTTGTAAGTGATGATGAGATTAGGCAAAGTAGTCAGCAAATTCCTTTAAGCAGCATAGGCCTCAGAAAAGAAGGGGAGACCTGTTTAGGATGCAGTGAGGAAACAATGTCAAACAGACCTTGTTAAAACTGGTAGGCAGTGTGCAGACAATGTCAAATAGGACCTTGTTAGAATTGGTGTGCAGTGTGCAGACAATGTCAAACAGGACTTTGTTAGAATTGATGTGCAGTGGCCAGATGCAGCAGATGTAGCTCAAAACAGATATGCTTGGAGAATTAAATTGCATGGTGTGGTTGGACCTGTGTAGCCCATGGCTCCTTGAGGATGATTATAATGAAATTGAAATATAGCTCTTTCAGATCAATTTGCATGATATATACTGACTACAAAAGAAAAGTTTAACTTTATGAAAACAGCAAAACCTTAACTTAGACATTAAAATTCTGAATGCTAGTTATAAAATTACTTCAATTAAATTAAATAGTACTAAAAAGTTCAAAGATTAAAAATATATTTTTTTTAATAATGTCCTAATTGGATGTCTGCTAAGTAGCTCAGAATTCATCTAAATCAATCTCGGAGTCAATCAAATACTGTATTTTAGAAAAAACACTCATGATTTTTCTATTAAAATCGATTATGATTTACCTGTTAATATTCATATAAAGTATCCATCACTATTCTTTAAACTATATTTCATCAGCAAAAGAAAATGTAAAAACATTTCTGAAAAAAGCGATCTGTACAGTCCAACATGAACACTAAATTTGAAAACAAAGCCAAATGTTTGCTGATCAACATCACAGTTGTATGATATTGCCAATCACATAATAAAAGAATATTTTTCGCTTCATCAGTTGCTTGAGGGGGTATTTTTTTTAATTCCTTTCGTAAAAGATATCTGATAATAAATAAAAATAATTTAAAATGCTTAAATAGTTTTTAATTGAAAAATATACTAAAATGATGCAAAAAAATGTATAGGGCTGTATTTTTGGGCAAATCATTGAAAACCTCCAATAAAAAAAAGTTCCCTTGGCATCTGATTTCATTTTATGTGAACACAGATGGCGAGATGTTTACAAAATAATTCAATTAACTCACCAGAGCTCTCAGCCAGCTAGTGGAGGAATGTTCTAAATATAGAACAGCTAGTACGGTGTTAGCGCAGTTTAGACTGTGCTAATAGCAGTTTAAGTAAGAGAAAGGGCTTTTTATTTTCTGACACTGATTTATTTTCTGTTGGGGAATAAATTGAAAAAAATATATCCTTTTTAAGAGCTCCGAAATATGTATTGTACATATATATATAAATAAGTTAGTTTAAACTTCCATATTTTTTAAAAAACTTTTAATTTTTTTATGGTACTAAAGACTAAATGTATGGTCCATGGCTATATATGCAGGCTTCATGAACCTGATTTTATTAGTCATAGCATGGTAAAGGGTTAAAGAGCACGCTGGATGGTATTGATGGGAGGCTACCATCTGTCTTCTAACAGCTATCCAGTGGGCTCCAATCTTCTCTGAGCACTCAGGTCCCTTGTGACCTGGACATTTAGTGCATTGTATGCAAAAAAAGTGTCACTCAGAGGCAAAACAACCCAATGCTACCAACTGAGGCAACTTCTGCCTTATTCTTACTACTATATTATGGTATCTCCATTGCTGTCTTAATGAGGAAATTTATTTAAAATATGCCAAATGAAAATTTTACTTACTAAATGATAATGATGATGGATAGAAAAATTCTTCAGCAACTGTAAGGCACTTGAACTTGGTTAATGAGTGAGGAATTACATAAATATCCTACAAAAATATATTTAACATTATTCTCAAATATCACTATTATTACATATTCAGAACTGCCTGAAAGTATATAATACAAGATGAGTGTTACAGACATTTAGCAGAAAAGTAAAATCTGTTACAAGAGAATGCTTCGTCAGAGAACAAAGAGGTTTTCACCATAATACAGAACTACATATCAGATAGCTTTTAAAGAGAAATCTTTTACTTCAAATCACTACAAAAAATTATATTGTAGCACAACATGAATGGAAATGTGTGATCAGGTACATAAAAATCTGATTAACAAATGAAATGAGTAGAGGCAAAGTTGGATTGTTTTACTTCTAAGCAGCACTTTTTTGGCACACAACGGGCTAAATGACCAGATCACATAGATCCCAAAGGCTCAGAGAAGGTTAGGGAAAGAGACCCACTAGACAGCTGTCAGGAAACAAGTGATCCAGCATGTTCTGTAACATGCACAGCGTATGGCTCTTCTGTGCAAGAGCCACATCTGATGGACAGCAACTTTTCCAAACCCACTCGTTTCCCCTTTTGTTTTTTGAGGACAGAGTGGTGGTTAGCAGACCCCTTAGGTAAACAGAGTCCGATAGTAACTTGTTAGTTTAATATATTCTGTAATGTTCTGTAATGAGAGCTAGTAGAAAGACAACACCAGAAAAGAAGCATCTATACCTTATCCGATGCTCATCAGTTCAATCATCTAGTTTACCAGTCTTGAAATATGTAGTTCCCAAGTTCAAATCTCACATGGGCCAAAGTTGAGATTTATCTCTGCTCTCAGTTGAAAAGGGAACACCGATGGGCTCTGAAAAGCCATCATCTATCAGATGGAATATAAAACTGTGGTCCTGTAAGCAGAAGATCCATACCTTGTATATGATGATCATTCTTGATGGCTTTGATGGGAGATTTCATCTGCCTCCTAACAGCTGTACAGTGGGTCTCTTCCACAACCTTCTCTGAGCCCTTGATTCCTTATAACCTGGCCATTTAGCCCATTGTGTGCAAAAAAGTGATGCTCAGAGGTAAAACAACTCACCCTAACTTTAATAAAAAAAGAAATTCCTTAGTGCCTAAATTTAAGGCTTCCTTTCGAGTCTGAAGTCAGACAAAATGATCCTCCTGGTTACTTCTCTTGAAAGGTTCTTATTATCAGATGTGTCCAAAATGAGTGTTAGGGAGAAAATTGTTCTCCCACTTTATGTTTCTGAGAAGGTCTTTGTAGCATAGCATTGAGCAATTTCATCCATACATCCAATTTCCAAGAAACACAGACACAAAATGGTTTAATTTTGAACTGATTTAATCAAAGACATTTGAAATTATTTAGTGTTTTGGAATCATAACTGGTTTTTAGTTGCTAGCTAATTTTGACAAAATACTTTATTTTCCTTTGCTGCAAGAACTGCACCAAATGTCCCTTAAATGAAATGTCACTTTAAGTGCTATAAGGATGAAAAAAACCCTACTCTGGCAACACTTTTGTAACAAGTCCTGTTACTCTTCTGTGATATTTCACAGAAGAGTAACAGGACTTGTTACAAAATCCTATCCGTTTATTACACATTTGCATTAAATATTTTATGCATTTCCATTAAATATTTCTGTGGAGCTTATCTTAATGGACCCATACTTACTTACCCTTTGATGCTTAATGTAAGCATTGAAATCATGTTTTTTAATATCTATGAACAAAAATAACTAAGAACATCAGCAAAACAATATTAAAAAAAAAACTAGTGGCCTAAGCCTTTTAAACTCCTATTCTTCTTGATATGCTCTACAGCAAAATCTACTTGGTTGAGAAGACTACTACCACTACTTCAGGACCTACAAGAGCCACTAGTAACTTCCTATTAATTTACCAAACTATTATACAGCCTAATTTATGGAGGACTGGGGATGGCACAGTCGGTAGCAGTCCACGCTCATAAAAACCTAGTCTTTAGGTCTATACACCAATTTTTTCACACTCTCCATAAATTCTTAACCCTTCCCAGGTCACCATCGAACATAGACATTGATAGAACCTGAAATGCGAGGTCAAGGACGTCAAAAGATGTCTTTTGTATAACACACAAAATTTCTTTTTTTTCTTAATTTGCAGTTTGAAAATTTTCTTAGATACAACTTTTAAAAATATGCAATTCAAGCTTGAAAAATAATATTTTCTTTTTTAATTTGATACATAATTTATTAAACTAAAATATAAATAATTTGATAAATTCATCTGTTTGTCATTTCTTAGAAGCACTAAACGGTATTGCCAATTTGCTTGTTAATACTCCTCTTTGCTGAAGCAACCTTCTGATTTAAGCTCACAAGTTTGATTTTAACTATTATGAACAAATTTTTCTTTAAATTTTTGAAAATCTCTAAAAATTAACAAAGAACTGCTGTTTTTAAAAATGGCAGATTTTGGAAGTAATTACAAAGTGCATATCACCATTTTTATTTCCATTTTAAACTCAATTCTGCCATAAACCTATTTCAGTATTTCTATAATTAGCTAGGCAAAACTGAAAGGAGAGTTGTGTACCAATTCCCAGTGATGATGCACAGAACCGGCCAGGTCTAGCACCTAATGTCCAACCCCGCCTTCTCGTGGTCTGTTAGTACCTATCAAAACAGTTTTTTTTTTGGAAGGGAACAGAAGGGGAGGGCTGCCAGCTCAGTATGGTGTACTGATCTGGTCATTTATGGGTTCAGGTAGGAATACCAGATCATACAGGGGAGCTGAAATTGGGTCTGACCATTATCTGGTCAAAAGTATCTTGCAGCTGAAGCTTAAGAAATGTGTTAAGGTTAAGAAAATTACCTTCAACACTGAAGGTCTGAGAAAGATCCAGAAATAGCCAAATCATACTATGGTAGTCTACTTAGTCATTATGACAATTGTGGTTTGGTTACTGCTGAAGTTGAGAAAGAATGGGATCAGTTTAAACCAGCTTTTCTTGAAACCAATAGTAGTGTTTTGGGTTAAAGGGAACAGAGCAAATGAAAGTTTTTGAGTGATAAGGCTATGGAACTTATTTCTGAAAGGAGGAAGTGCAGGATTAATACAAATCAACAGCCTACTAGCCCTAACAGAAGGCATTACAATGAGCTTAATAAATGTGAAAAGGATCAGTTAACAGCTTATAAGAATCTTTGGCTTGATTGCTTGGCTGACAAAGTAGAGGAAGCAGTTAGACAGCAATACAGCAGGGAGCCGTACCAGATTATTAATGTTTTATACAGGAAGAAACAGACAGGTACACAGAAATTAAGGGATAAACATGGCAAAGTGGTTGAAGGTGAGGATTCTGTGATGGCTAGGTGGGCTGAGCATTTCAGAGATGTTCTAAATAATGTGATTATTTCTACTCCCATTGTTTGTAATGAGGATAGATGCATTACTGGCTTTAATGATGGCCCTATAACACATTCCGAAGTCACTTTGGCTATCCCTAAATTACAACTAGATAAATCCCCAGGGGTGGATGAAATCACCACTGAAATGCTTAGAGCTGGGAACATTTGTGTTGTCACATGGCTGACTGAAATTTTGAATATTTTTTATGATAAAGGTGTTGTTCCTAAGGATTTTATTAGAGCTATCATTGTCCCAATTTTTAAAAAAGATGATCGCAGTTCTTGTGATAATTATAGGGGAATTAGTTTACTTTCTGTTCCAGGTATTCTTTGTATAATTATACTTAATAGAATTAAGAATTTGGTTCATGGACAACTGTGTGATGAACAGTGTGAATTCAGAAGTGGTAGGGATGTATTGATCAAATATTTTCATTTAGGCAGATTCTTCAAAAATGTTTAGAGTTTCAAAAACCTGTGGTTGCTAGCTTTATAGATTACAAAAAGGCTTTTGACTGTTGATCGACCTAATTTGTGGTTGTTAGATCATATGGAATACCTGATAAGTTAGTTAGTGTAATGAGAGCTCTCTACAATAACACTGAGTCATGTGTGGGAGTTGGTTAATCTTGCAGCGATTGGTTTAGGATTGCTAGTGGAGTTACAGAACCGTTTAGCATTTTGTCTCCTTTTCTATTCATTTTGGTTATTGATTATGTAATACAAAATTCTTTGCAAGGAATAAATTTTGGCCTTAAATATTGCAGAGATTTCAAAATTTCTGATTTAGATTATGCAGATGATTTGGCCCTGTTGGCTACTGATGTTGATGAGATGAATTCATTCACTAGGGCTGTTGATGACAACAGTAATAAGAGTAGGTTTGGTGATAAACAGAGAAAAAACTAAAGTGATGAAAACTGGTCAGGCAAATTCTTCAGTTGCTTTGAATGGCTGCACTATTGAGCAAGTGTCTCAGTTTAATTACCTTGAGAGCTAAGTAACAGATATTGGTGATGTGTAGATTGAGATTAATAAACAAGTAGGGATTGCTGCTGGGAGTTTTAAGAATCTATGGAGCGTGTGGAGAAATAGGCTTGCACACCTAAAGACTAAAATTAAGCTGAAAAATAGTTTGGTTCTTTCTAAGGTAGTTATGATAGTGGAACATGGACCCTTTGTAAGCAGGATAACAAGAAACTTGATGCCTTTAATTCTAGATGTTTACGCAGTATCTTGGGCATTAGGTGGTTTGACTTTATAAGTAATGATGAGGTTAGGAGTCATCAACCTCCTTTGAGCAGCATATTGTGCAGAGACTGTGTTGGTTTGGCCATGTTGCCCATATGCATAGCTGCAGATTGCTAAAGGTATTATCACAAAAAGGGGGAGACCTAGGATGCGATGTGCAGACAATGTCAAACAGGATCTTGCTAGAATTGGCCTAGGGTGGCCAAATGCAGCAGCTGTACCTCAAAAGAGACATGTCTGGAGAGGAAAATTACACAGTCTGGTTGGAACTCCGTAGCCCATGGTTGCAGGATTTTGTACGTATAATTAATCATTTTCCCCAGCATTTCATGCATCTTTCCCACTTTGAAAAATCGAAACTGGAAATGAAAACATCCTCCTTAGGTTCCAAGACTGGGTAATTAATCATGTATGACTCACTGCTCAAGGAGGCAGGTAGCTTACATGGGCTATCCCCCTTCTGTGTATTATAAGTGGTTCCATAACAGATTGTTTACAGTGTATTGGTTACCAATGGCAGATTGGGCTGTCGGGACACTGGGCCAGTCATATCTGGGCTGCTTGACACAACACATTTTCTGGCTTATAAACACTTAAGTTTCTTTACTTATTGATATTCATTTCCTTCCCCCCCCCCCCACAAAACACATGCACATTTTAAGTTTCCTTTTAATGACAAAAATATCCTTTCAACAGCAAACAATGCAGCCCATAGTTTGCCTCAGAGTAGCAATCTGAAGCTGATGCAAAGAAAAAAAAGAAAACCCTTTATTCACAATCGCAATTTGTATATTTTCCCTTTAGGTTAAACAATTATAACTCCTCCCAAAAAATTTTTTACTCAAAATTTTTCGACAATTTGGCATCTTATGTGTATTAACATTTATGCCAAAGTCATTAAAATCTGTGATGGGTGGTGAACTCTTTCCAAAATTTTGGTTGATTTCACATGGAATGATCCTACATTGAGTTGAGAAGGACTGGCAGTCTGTTAACACCAAGTGTGCCAGCATCACAACTTAAAGAATGTCTATCTGACACACATTTCAGAAGAAAGCAGTGACTTGTGGCAACTAAAGCAACATATACCTACTTCCTCTTCTAGCAACCAATTTAGTGCAAGACTAGTGGTTTTTATGCTGAAATTTACATAATGCAGCATACCATCAACTACTACGATCAAAAGGACTATAACAACTGCACCAGTTAAGAATAGCATCAAAAAGGTAATATAGTAAGTCGAACTCTTTGTACTACATAACAATTAAGACTATACTACATAAACCCATGGCAAAAGTTTCGCACAAAACGCATTGATAACTCTTCCAAATGAAAAGTTCATTCACAGCTTTCCACCATACTACAGTACTGTGCAAATTAGTTGGGACAATAGGAAAATGCAGTAACAAAGACACAACTAAGATATTTATTTGTTTAATAGTGTACATAGTTAATAGTGAATGTGACACCCCTTAGCTTTAATTACTTCTTCCACCCTCTCAACCATTGATGCCACTAGCTTTCCACACATCTCCTTCACTTCAGGGTCGTGGTACCACACTTTCATGACACTTTCTAGCATTTTGGTTTTCGTCGTGCAATCCATCTTAGATATGCGTGCTTTAATAATGGCCCACAAATTTTCAATGGGGTTTAGATTGGGTGAATTTCCTGGCCACTCCAATACCTTCAAATGTTGCTGGGTAAAGAAGCTCTTAGCAAGCTTAGAACTGTGGCATGGAGCCAGATCCTGTTGAAATACCCCATCGCCATTAGGAAACAGCTTCTACGTGTTGGGAACATTTTTGCCTCCAGAACGCCTATGTATTTTTTTCTGTCCATCATTCCTTCAATGGGGTGAAGCGTCTGTGGCCAGGAAGCTGTGAAACATCCCCAAAACATGACCTTGGGTGGGTGTTTGGGAGATTGCTGGATGTGGCCGGATCGAAGAGGTTCTCCAGGCGAGCAGCAGACAAAATTTGACCTGTAGCTATGCACCTCAAAGTGGGTTTCGTCGGAAAATATCACTTTTTCCCAATTCTCCACAGTCCAGTCTTGATGTTTCTTTGCCCAGGATAGCCTTTTTTGCTTCATAGCGGGTGTCAAAAGCTGCTTTTTGGATGGGCGTCGAGCCCGGCGGCCACACTCCAGAAGGCAACGACGTACGGTGGTAGCATCTATATTAATTCTGTGAGATGCAATCTTCCTTTTGATGTCTCCACTGGTCTTCTTTGTACTAATTCTTCTATGATACTAATTCTTTGAATTAGACTATCATCTCTAGGGATGGTTTTTCTTTTTCTTCCACAATGTCCTTTACAGAACGTGTCCACGGACCCTGTCTCCTTATGCAGCTTCATGATCCATGAAACGCTGGATTTCCCGATGCCAACTGCTTTTGCTATCTGCCTAACAGTAAGTGAATTGTTTTCGCCTAAAGTGATTATTTTAGCTCGTTTACAAGGCATGATGCCCATGATGTATTTAATAAAAAAAGTTTCCAATGAAAATTGTGAACTACTTACATAATCACATTCACAGCCTATGAAATATCAATTCCGACTAAAGTGGAAGTGTAAATAATAGCAGAGTAACACAACAGACAATTCTAGAACGAACAAGTTTAGACTCTGCAGTGGAAGGGACTTAGCGTTCCTTCGCTTGTCCCAACTAATTTGCACAGTACTGTACTCCATTATTAAAATTAAATCCCACGAAACATATCACATTGATAACACCATACACAGCACTCCACACATTCTACTCACAATGCACTACTCCATTCATAAGGCAGGTAATGGCAGCAACCCCAGAAATTTGGACACTTTCCGATTGATCACTCTCGACCCACAGCAGCTAGGAACCCAATATTTTACCTAACTGGGTTTGGCGGGATCACTCGACCAAATTGAGACCAATTGCTCAAGTAGCTGTGGAACCACAAGGAAAATGCCAATTTCTGTTACCAATGGTGTTACATGTGGGCATCAGCCCATTGAAAGAATGGGCTGATGCCCATTCATTCAATGGGCAAATACATCAGTTCACTCATCAAGGAATTATGGCTATTGTATAATTAGTTTTTGCTAGACAAAAATACATTATTCTACTGAGCATCAAAGTAATGTTAATGTATTAAAGCTGTATTAGCACTAGCATATACACCAAAGAGCCAAAACAGCTCTTACCCGGCGAGGCATGAATTGCTACAAGATTTCTACAAATGTCTTGTGGTATCTGGTACAAACACATTACCAGCAGATCCTTTAACTCTTGTAAATGACATGGTTGAGCTGCCACAGACTGGATATGTTGTTCCAACACAAACCACAGATGCTCGATTGGATTGATGTCTGGGAAATTTGGAGGCCAGGGAAATACCTGGAAGTATTCCTCATGTTCCACAAACCATTCTTGAAAAATCCGGGCTTCCCAGCAGAACATTGCCAAAAGCATTACACTTTCTACACCAGCTAGTTTTCATCCCACAGTGCATCCTGGTGCCAACACTTTCTCAGGTAAATGACACACAAGTACCCAGCCATCCACATGGTGCAACAGGAAATAAGATTGGCTGAACCAGACGACCTTCTTCCAATCATTCAAAGTCCAGTTTTGATGCTCGTGTGTCCATTGTAACACTTTTGATGGTGAACCAAGGTTAGCATGGGCACTCAGAGCAGCCTGCAGCTGCACAGTCTCATTTTCAGCAGGGTTCGATGTACTGTGTGTTGTGACACATTACTCCCATCACCAGCATTCAAATTATGGATGAATTGCACCACAATATCCCTTCTGTTGGCTCATACCATATGGGATAGGCTTCACTCACCTTTAGCATCGATGAGCTGGATCGGTACACACCTTGCTGGTGGTTCGTAGTTTTTTCCCTCCTCGGACCACTTTTTGAAGGTACTAACTACAGCTGACCGTTAGCACCCCACCAGCCTTGTCTCAGAAATGCTCTGACCCAGTTGTCTGGCTATTACAATTTGGCCTTTATCAAACTCACTTAAGTCAACTGCCTTCCCCATCTGAAGAACAAGAATAACACTGATTAACAGAGCTCAGTATCAGGTGTTATTTATACCATTTCATGATCTTCACATGCACCGTCATTTACCTGCAGTTGCATCGATTTACATAAGACCTGCTAGTCATAATGTTTTGGCTCTTTGGTGTACCTTCTGTAGTATGGCAATGGAGGAGAGATTGCATGGATAATAGTATTCTCTATATGCCATATGATTACTTCTGCCAGGAGTCCAGAAAATGGGGAACCCATTGAGACTTCGTTTTTCAGTTGATATATTTCTTCACTGAGTATAAAAAATATTCTTGTTGATTAGCTTCAGGGCAGTAATGATACTCTCAAGCTGTAGTTCACCTATATTGTGTGCACCAGTTAAGTTTATCGCTTGCTGATAGCCTATCACCAAGGGAATTATTTACACTCTTTCACTCTATGCACTAATTCCATAACCACTGTGTTCATGAGTTTCAAGTCATAGCTCCATTATCAAGACACTACTCTTGACACACATGAACAGAGGGTATATATTAAGGATGAAGAGGTCTGGTGTCCAGGCTATAACATAAAGACGTGCTGGTCAAAATATTTTGGCTCTTCGGTGTATAATTCAATTGAGTTAAGGATTAAGATAAACTGATGCATTCAATAGCTTTCACAGTATTATCATGTATATATTAAATATTTAATACTAAAGAATAAGATGTGGTAGCTACTTCTGAAGTAGCTGAAATATATCATACAGTTAAAACTATCATTCTTACAGTTTGCTTGGTTGCAGTTTAAAACTGAACTTACTGAACTTATCAGGATTCAGAAATAGCAGCCAAAATATCTTGTGGCAGAACTAAATCTGAAGCCATCATTACAAATGTATTACACAGAAAGCATCGGAAATAGTGGTTAGAGAAATAAAGCATCAAGACCTACCTTTTTTTTTTGCTTTCAAACTGATGCTTCAAACCAAAAAAAAAATTAAAATGTTTGAAGTATGCATCCAATGTTTTAATAAAGAATATGGTATAATTTTTTTTTAATTGAAATTTTGAGAACTCTGATGAAAGCACAGACAGAATGTTTAAATATTCAAAAAAAAAAACACAATGGTGGGTTTGGGATTTGATTGGAATAGTGTATCTGCTTTTAAGTGAAGAAAATGCAAATTTAAATTTTGGAAAAAGTACTCTTCGTTTTGTTAGCATTAAAACACTAAATAAATGTGTTATTTGAGCAAATTGCCAAGTACATATTCTGCACAATATGGAAAAATATGCTTTGAGAAATCTGGATATTGATATTGATAGCTTAAAAATTTACGGTCGCTTTTCCATGTCTGCAAAATGGCATTAACCTTTAAAAAAATTTAAAGTAATTCTTTGGCATTTATCTATTAGGTGGCTGTCCTTACAACTTCGTATATATTGAAATTTGCTTTCCTGAAACATTATCAAAATTGTGTCTTTTGTTTTATTTATCCTCAGAATATCTGCATATTTGAAAGAATTTCAGTGTGATGAATGCTAAATGGCATGATAGAAACGAAAGTTCAGATGAACTAATCAAATGTGGAGTTTTCTTCATTTATTTCAATTTCAAGGATAATTGTTTAGATTTTGCCGAAAAAACAAAAAAATTACAATCTGTTACTAAAATCAGCAAAAAATCAAGGCATATTGAAATTAGTTTAAGGCAGAAAAGAAGCTTGTGCATAATATAGAAACAAACATCCTTTTTTAAAATCTCATGAAATTGCCAACTGTATTTACATGCCAACTAAGTCCTTTTTGCTTCTGTATAAAATACTTTGTTCATCTTCAGAAAACAATTTTTTATTACTTCTGTTTTCCAATCAAAATTTGATGTGTAATCTACGATGTTAAAAAAAATATCCACAAGCAACAAGTTATAAGCCAGCCATTATCATAACTCTGAACTAGGGATATAACATAACTCCAAAAAGTCGATAATGACATAAATCCATGGAAGTAAAATCAAAACAGAGCTATTCACAGCAGCAAGCCAATCATCTCCATAAATAGCAATGTAACATAATTCTGAAAGATTGATAATGACATATATAATCAAAAATCTACAGAAATTAAAATGAAGGTTTAATTATAAAAGTATAAATAAAATACTAACTTAATGAATGGAGACCATATCCAATGCATAATGCAATCAGGCCAAAGCTGCAAACAACCCAGTATGCAAGCCACTGAATGCATTGGCTTGCATGTGCACCTTGTGATCTCCCATGACCTAGTTTGCTTGGTTTTGGTTTCAATCTCACGAAATGATTCACTGAATGCTGGGATCAATGACAAAAATAATTCTAGGGATACTGAAATAAGTTTAAGACAGAATAGAACCTTAAAAGAAAAATAAATACTAATTGGTAGAAACTTTGTAATTGCTTCTAAATTAGTTTGCAATAGTTTAGCCAAATCAACTTTGCCATATATAATATCTAAAAAAAATGGCAATCAGATTGCTTTAACAAATTGTTTATATTGCAGTTTTCTAACAGTTTGAATTATGTATTTTTTATAGGATTTATATAAAAAAATTTAAATGGCAATTTCTATTTGTGAAAAACTGAATTTTGTATGTTGTACTAAAAACAGATATAGCTGTTTCCAACCCCTCTTTCAGATTGTGTCAAGGTGTATAATTCAATAGGGATCCTGGAAGGGTTAAGAATATGTACAGGATTATAAAAAGTGACAAAAACAGTAGTTCATTCTTATAATGAAATTTCTGCCAAAACAATATGGTTACTTTACTAGCACACATTCAAATGAATAGCAAAAGAACAATAACCACATAATCTTACTGCAAAACCCTTGGTGGTGAGGGTTAAAACCTAAAAGGTCAAAAATACATTTTTTATACTTCACTATTCACTGAAAAAATTCAACTTTCACAGTGTATATATAATAAATAAAATCATTAGCAGCTATTAAATATATCTGAGTAAAAAAAAGTACCAAAAGTGAGTCTGGAATTGTCTTATTTGTTATTTTTGTTATTTCTTGAAGGGAAAATACACCAAGGTAGGAACACAGCTCTCCTTGACTACATCTGAAATAAAGAATATGAAATGTATGCCACAAATAAGATTAAAACTAATTTTTTAATACTTTCACTACCATACCAGCCAAAACTATAGGTAGGAGGTAGTGAAATGAAAGGAATAGCATTGATCTGACAAGTCCATTTAAGATATTGGGCATTTTGGGCTAGTATGGTAGGGAAAGAGTTAAAAGTGATGAAAATATTTTTAATGCATTATATTCTAGCAGCATACTGCATTCAACAAAGAGATTAAAAACTTACAATTTATCATTAATTAAAACACATGATTAATTTGTATTAATATATATAAATATAATTAATTTCATAATTTTATAAAAAAAAAATTTAAGACAATATTATTCAAATTAACTTTAAAAATTAGTAGCCTCAATACAAGAGAATGTAGGACTTTATTTGGCTACAATGTAATTAAAAGTATTGATAAATAAAGAAATTAAGGTTGGGAAATTGAAACTTTTAAATGAAAACCAAAATAAATGAAAGATTTAAGAAATAATAGAAATGTTATGAACTGTTTATATTAGAATAATATAGAAAAAAAAAACAGGGAAAAATACATATATTTGTATATACGTATACATACGGATTGGACACCCAGTGTCCAACCCATATGTATACATATAGAGAATCTGAATTGAGAGGCCAATGACATATGCATACGTTCCTAATACAACACACCAAACTTTTTTTTTTTAAATAGAAATATCGAATTTTAAAAATTTTCATATATATGCCAAAAAAACTTATATTTTAGAGGTGTTAAAAATAGGATGAATTATATATTCTTAGGTGACATAAAATATCCCTGCCACACTCCCAGTAGCCATCCAGACAGCACAAATTACATTATCACCGCACTCTGAATTCCTGACGAAATATAACTTTCCCACTGCTAAATTTGTGGTTACGATTTGAAGTGTTGCTAGTTGGTTTTTTCTTAAATGTTTAAAAAACTGCTGAAAATTAACAATATTTTTTTTTCAGAGCAACTTCAAAGCATTTGCATGCACATGCTTTTACTCTTGATTTTCATTTTACTCTTTCCTGCTTTAAATTTTTTTTAATATTCTTAAATTTTTTTTCTTTTACTGAACATATATCTTGATGTTGAAAAAAAATCAATATTTTTGGTGTAATCGTAACTGCTAAAGTTTCCGTGGCAGACAGTTCAAAGTGAAATCACTCCTGCTAGCTGTACTTAGGATTATCGTTGAGTTCTTTTTTATTTCATATAAGTTTATTTCATGAGTTAATTTTTAATAATATATATTTATTTCATTTATATGATATGTAAATATTAATTGATAAAATTTATATCTGATAAAAATTGGAAATGGACATAGTAAAGAAACAACTACGTGAAGGTTGCCTTATACAATGGTGCATGCTTTAAGTTGTATCATACTGAAAAAAATTACAAGAGGAAGTAATAATAACCTAATTAGTTTAATTAGCTAGTGATTCTTCTCCAAGGTAAAAAAAAATATATTTTATTAATTGGAATAAAATATTCTTTGTACTTGAATCCAATAAAACAATTCTAGTTTGTAAATTTTTCAGAATTAGGTCTTAATTGCCCTACCAAACCCTTTTTTTCTACAGCATTACTCTGAAAAAGTTTTATTAAAATACTTCTCATTTTCAAATATATTTTATTTTCATAATATTCGTAATTAAATTCTGTTTAATTTGATATATAACATGACCTATTTCCATTGATTGGTATTTTTTTCAAAAATTTTAAAGTTGACTTTTTGACTCAGCACAATTGACTAAAAGTCTGGAATTTTCTCAAAATATGGTACAAGAAAAATATTTACTTAAAAACAAAAAAAAATTTTTGTTATTCAGAAATATATAGTCATTCTATCATGTGCTTTGCAATCATTTCTGTCCATTAGTTTTTTTTTTAATAAATTTTTATTTGTGTTGCCAGATGCATTTTTTCACTACACGACTCTAAAAAAAAGTCCCTATTAAAATAAAACATATCGTCTTTTTTGTAAAATACTCGATATTCAGAAAATCCAGAATTAAATGCTGATTAATTTGGCATACAACATGCCATAATTCCTTTCATTAGTTATTTGGCAAAAAAGTTCTAAAGTTAAAGTTTTTTTTTGGGCTGAGCATAGTGAGGAAATATCTTGGCGCCTGGATGGAAACCTGTTTTTCAGCCTGGACACTGGAAGGGTTAAGAAATGCTTTCTGAGAAATGACAGATATGCATTTGTCAGCAAAGCATTTGACAAGAAATGTAAAGAAATATATTACTAAAGTAACTATGGATGTAGGATATACCCAACGAACCATCTGAAAATTAAATATATAGACATCTGAAATCATCCCAACCAAAGCCAGTACAACAATATGCTGAATGATCAAAATACATTGGTAGCCTTTTTTAATATCCCTTGGCTACAAAATATAATGAAGAATGCCCCTTTAACCATATATTTTAAGAACAGAAATATCCCAGGATGACATTACAAGTATTTAAACATGATCAATACATCAGTAGAAGAGTAGGGGGTGTTTATAAAATTCCTCTTATACCCCCACTTACTGATAAAAATGAACCATACTTAGGGCAAGATGAAAAGAGCAATGACAGTCAGCTTCCAGGGGCATAAGACATTAAAAGTAAAATGTTAATACTGTGCTACTATGAAAGTGTTGGCTTTATACACAGCCTCAAAAAAGATACAACAGTAACAGCCATGAAAAATAACCAGAGTGGCAATTGCAAAGCAATTGATAATACAAAAATACACTGGGAAATGGAATTACAAACCACCAGAACTTCCACACCCATGGAAATTATTAATGCATGAGTGTAGGAAAGACAAAGAAACAGAAATTAATAAACAGAATACTATCAGCAGCAACAAGACGATAAAAGAATTCACTTTCTTCTACTACAACATGTGTGCAGAAAACTTAAGTATAAGACACAACTGTAAAAGGTTTAATGCATAGAAATGTTTAGCATACCAGTCATCAGGCTTCATTGGCAAGTGCAAACATGTCTGCAGATTTCATATTTATTTTATATTTTTATACTCAGATTTAATACTTATTTTATACTTTTATACTAAGCATATAATGTAAATACGTTTTTAGGAGTAAAAAAACTGCAAAAATATTTGTGAAGTTTCATCAGTGTGAAAGTAACTCCAACAGAGGAAAAAAAAAGTACTGCCTGGTGACACTCTGGCAGCCACGCAATGCTTGAATATCTACTGGAACCATCAAACTGTAGTACATGCAGACTCTATGCAAGAAAAAACACAAGTTACAGGAAAAATTCCACTTTATTTCTATGCAGCACCTATTGAATGGTTTTCTTGAAATGGTGACAGAATATACAGAATAGTTAACACTGTGCTTATAATGCATCAAATTTTTTTAAATGCCCTTTTTACCCTGAGCAACACCAGGTACATTAGTTAGTAAAAAAAATAAAACTTTTTCATCCTAAATCTTGTAAACTTCTGTTCCATACATAGACCCTTTTCAACCCTCGTACCCCAAACTCTTTATTCACACCCTGCACAGTTCTGTTGATGCCAAAGGATTGATAACAATCAACTTTAGGAAACCTTGGGTTAGACATTTTACTGCTTTTATATAATTCCTACAGTTTATTAAATTTGCTTTATTCTAATATACTGTGATTTTAAGTTTTCTTTTCTTTTAACTCCAGTTGCTTAGAACTCTGTATACAAATTATTTTACTGTTGTATTTCCACATTATACAGTGTTGGTAAATGAAATGAAGAACGTTTTATTACGTTTTTCGTTACAATAAAAAATTTCATATTATTTTTTGTTACTTTTTTTGTTATAGCAAAATTTAAATTTCATTATAATGTTACATTAACATTACAGCAAAATATTTGTGCAAATACAAAATAATAAAATATATGTTATCATTTTTATTATATATAGTAATTATAATAAAATATATGTTATCATTTTAATTATACAGGGTGATTGTAAACTCTTTCAACAAAAGAAGAGGGGTGATAGTACACATCAAGACAAACAATTTTTGCAATGGAACCTAGGATCGCATTCCACTCCTTCCACCAGAAAAGAGTACTTTCGAAAAACGCCACGCATGCACAAGTATTTACAACTGTTGCATGAAAAGCACAAGATGCAAATCAGGTTCACTGAGCAAGTGCGCAGACGATTAATAACAAACATTTAAAAACGCAGCCGAACCCATTCATCAACATTACCGTGATAATGTCACATGATAAGTGATGTATTCGTGAAGGACATAGAAGACTACATGTACAAGGAATTGGTGGATATGCATCTGATGTACGGCCAAGCATGTGGTAATGGACGTGAAGCACAGACTTTCCCAAACTTCTCCCTTTGTATATTTGTGACATGGCCATTTAGTCCATTTTGTGCTCAGAGATAAAACAATCCAACCTAGATTAGTTGAAATTTACCAGTTAAGAGAGTTCTGGCAGACAAAAAATTATTCTTTATCTGCCAGAAGCGACTGGGCTTAGTAGCTGTGTTAATTGGTTTATTACCTCTTTACTATTCCAACAGATATAATTACATACTTCCATAGAAGTATAAAAAAATTATTCAATGTATAATTTTCACCATCCATTACAATTTATTTACTTCATTCTTTGAAATTTAACTCTTCCCTAAACATAAATTTTTATTACATGTTTGCAGTATACAGGAAAAAAAATTATACATCTTGTTTGTTGAACTCATTGCACTCTACATTCTTCTATTTCAACACCTGATTCTGAAACTAGTAGATGGATTTCAAACAAACCGGTTCACAAACAAGTAGTATTGAAATACTAACTAGAAGACAACAAATCTTCCCTGACGAATATCGAAAGCTCCTTTTCAAAGAAAAGGAAGCTTTGCCTTTTATCAACTTTTCCACCCACTAACAGCGAAAACTGAAAGTTTTGACAATTGTCAATGGCCTTTTTGTCCAATTCTCTGTCCTACACTCAAATTACCCCACCTACATAGTTCCTTCTCCAAGTGTTTAAGTGGATCACAGAGAATTATAATTTATCTGGGATTTTTGTCCTATTGCAATTGCAATGTTTTCCTTCTGCATGAATGGAGATTCATCCTTTCATTTTCACTGCAGCTCTTATTTGGCTATCACAAAGCACTTTCTCTGAGCACCAATTACAATGAAGGTGGCTAAGACAGGTGCTCTCCAAATTCTTTCAGAATGTGCCAATGAAGGGCTTTGTTTGTTGATCATAAAAAAAAGTTCATTGTACATCCATCTGTTTCACTCAATTTCCTAAGTTTATCTTATAAGGGAAAAATCTGAAATATATCAAAACAAAAAAACATTGGAAACATTCAAAATAACAAATTATTTTTTACGTTTTAACATTATAAACATTTGGAAATTCTGTTACCATTATTCAAAAATAATTTCGTTATTCAGTTATTTTGTTATGCTACACAATGTTTTTCAACACTGACATTATACTAAGAGTTGATTTCTGTAATAAATATTCGAGACGGTCTCTTGACTGCTTTTCTTTAAATTTTCTTTTTAATTTTTCACATTTTCTTCAGTATTATGAATTATCTTTTGCTAGCTACTCTGCCTTCTACACTATTAAAAATTTTAAAAAATACCTATCTTTGTATATGCGCCTGAAAAAGTAGAAAATAAACCTAAAGCATATCGATTGTACAATCAGTCACTGAGTTTGTATTCACTTCAAAGGAAGATATGCTTTAGGTTTACTTTCTACTTTTAAGGTAGAACTTTTAAGGCTTCTCTAAGGAAGATAAATTTAAAAATTAAAAAATAAACATTTATATTTTTTCTCGCATTCTGGAGATACAGCGGAAAAATAATTTCAATATTTCCCCCTTTTTAGGGGGAGAAGGTTGGGAAGTTAATGTTTTATAGCTTATGACACTCCACATGTCACAAGCTTTCATTCGACACATAGCTTGTTACTTTCTGCACTCACATTCACAAGATACGTGGGAAATAATAATTTCATATTTCCCCCTTTTTTTAGTGGGAAATCAGGCATGGGGGGTCAATATTTTTATAAACTGAATGGAATTATTATTATATACACCCCAATAACACTACGCAAGGTAGAAGTATCGCTTCAGTCATGTGAGACATTGAAACTGGCAATGTCTATAAATAGAGCAGGAAACCAGTCACAGAAAGGTAATCATCGGTAAAGGCAGAGACATAAGAGAGTTTTTGACCGTGGCCAGGTAGTGGATGCAAGGAAAGTTGATTTTCAATCACCGCAATTGCTAAACTGTTGGGATTTCCACGTCAGAGTGTTGCACATGTACACCAAGAATACATGAAACACGGCAAAACCTCCAACCAGTGGGAGAAATGTGGACATAAAGGTACAATTGACTCTACATTACAAGGAATTGCACAGCTACCATGGAGCATATAATGCCGAAATTGAATGAGAGCACATCCACAAGCTTACGCACAAAGACTATCTGTTGTACCATGGAAAAAATAGGATATGAGAAGTTGATATCTACATCATGTCCCCTTGTTGACTACAAGGCACTGACAGATTAGGCTGCAGTTTACAAAGGCCTATCACAACAGGAGTGTGGAAGACTGGAACCACATCATTTAGTCTGACGAATCATGGTTTCAACTCTATCACTCTGATGGGAGGGTGAATGTGTGGCCACCACATGAAGTGATGGACCCAGCTTGCCGAGTTGGGGCCATACAGGCAGATGGAGACAGTGTAACAGTTTGGGGTGCATTTACATGGGCTTCCTTGGGGCCCCTCTTACCTGTTGAGATCTCCCGTCTCATACCCATTGTTGTTATACCCATTGCACAAGGTATGTAAACATCTTTGCTGACCATGTACACCTGTTTGCAATGATTCTCTTTCAGCACCGTGATGCCATCTTTCAACAGGACACCACATTGCATACTTCACGAAAGGCAACTAATTGGCTCCAGGAGCATTCAAGTGAATTTGCCACACTTGAATGGAACCCTTGATCACCAGACTTCAATCCCATTGAGAATTTGTGGAACAAATTGGAAAGATCTGTTTGAGCCCACCAGCCCCACTGGCAACTCTGAATGCTCTACAATAGGCAATTCTCACTTCATGGGCGGCAATACCACCTCCATGTTTTCAACACCTCATTGAGTCCTTACCAAGACATCTGGTTGTGTTGTGAGGGTAAAAGGTGGAGCAATAGGTTATTAGATAGGTATATATAATAATGTCCATTCAGTGTAGCCTATGATAATCCCCATGGAACAAGCTTCCACCTGATGGAACTTTCAGCTTGTTACTTTCAGTACTCGCATTCTGCAGATATGGCAGAACAATAGTTTTGATATTTCCTCTTTTTTTTTATGAGGGTAAGAAATCTTGGAGGGTCAATTTTTTTTTTTTTAGTCTATGACACTCCCTGCATATCAAGCTTTCATTTGACGCACAGCTTGTTACTTTCAGCACTTGAGTTCTGGAGATATAGTTGAACAATAGTTTTAATACTTTGCCTTTTTTAGGGGGAAAGAAAGTATGGAGGTTATATTTTTCACGGCTTATGACCCTCCCCACATGAAATTTGACACAGAAAATCACTAAGTTTCTCCATTACATTCAAAAGATATGGTGGAACTGCTTTGACAAACCTGCCAAGTGAAAAGCAATAGAAAGATAAGTAAAAAGTATCTCTAATGTTATTATCACATACAACATAAAAAGGAAGCAAGTGTTCACACTCCTTTGCAGTGTGTTTCATCTACCAAAAACATTATAAAAAAATATTAGAATGTGCATAAATCTGATATGTTGTTGTCCAGTTGATGCCTTTCTCAAGTTTCGTACAATAACAATGAGGTTTGTTGTTGCTCAATAAGGTTTGTTGAACCTGTACTGAACAGGTTAGTTGTTTAGGGTTTATGGCACATTAGTATCTAGGCTATAATGCTCCAAACGAATATCATAAAAAAAAAAGATAAAAGTCACAAAACTTTCAACCATTTTTTTTAAATAAACAACAAATTCAACAAGAAAAATGTAAAACAGTAAAATGGCTGGTAGTGAATAACAATAAACAAATGTAGAAATATGTTGTAAAAATAAATAAAAGTAACCCAGGTGTAAGCAACCTGCGCCAAACATATATACAATAAACAGGAGAGTAAAACTATAGCCGAGTAAAATATCCAGTAAAATGTAAAAATTGAAAGACAACATTAAAACAACAATGATCTGATAACAAATGTCCGAATGTAAGGGTCTCAGAAGTAAAATCATGAAAGTTAAAAAAACATGCACCATTCAAAGTTAAAACATGGACATTCAATTAAAATATGTTTGATAGTTAAAATGGTGTCACAAAACTCACACTTAGTTTCGTCATTCGCCTGTAGAAGAAACGAATGAGAAATAAATGAATGGCCAAGTGGAACCAAGCAAGTACAACTTCCTCCTTGCGATTCCTGCGGTAACAAGACTGCCATGGTTTGATAATAGGTCTGATCTCAAAGAGCTTATTCATAAGCTGTTCTGACCAAGATCTCTGGCACTGTGCATGGAGCTTGATCATAAAACGCTGCTGGAAATCCAGATATAGACTGGCAACGGAGATTCAGACAGGGGTGTGGCTGATCTGGCTGCAGCATCTGCCAAATCGTTGCCCCTGATTCTGACGTGACTGGGCACCCAACAGAAATGGATGGTGATTGTGGGCATCCATTTCTGTTGCTGCTGGCAGATCTTAGAAAAGAACTGGGTAAGGCCGATGCCTCACCAAAAACAAAGCCTGTAGCGAGCTAAGCGAGTCAGTGTGAAGCACACACCAACAATGATGCTTAGCTGGCATGTGGTCCAAGGTGAGACTGATAGTGGGCAACTCTGCGGTGGGATCTGGTCTGCAATGATTACGTCACAGCAGACCATGGCTGATCCCACAGATGTACCGGACTTCGAGCCATCTGTGAAGACAGGCAAGAAGTCCGGGTGCTCAGCACGATGGCTGGCAAAGAGTTGCTGATATACACAGTAGGGTGTAAAGGCCTTCCCCATCCTGCACAGGGAAAAAACGACAGGAAAGGGAAACAGTGAGCCACAATGATAGTGGCTTGGCTGTCAACTGTGCGATGCTATCGAGAAGGGGTGTTGATGTCTCTGAGGTAGCCTCGGATTCGCAAACCAAAAGGACGAATGGCAGTCGGCTGATTTGTGTATAGCATTTTCCACTCTGGACTGAAAATGCAGTCCCAAGTTTGATGGTCAGACAGGGATCGCAATTTAGATGCATATTGTAGTGACAACTGCTGACGGCGAAGAGATAAAGATGGTTCATCAGTCTCAACATAAAGACTCTGAACCGGTGAGGTGCAGAATGCTCCCGTGCAAACACGGAAGGCCTGGCGATGAGGGGGTCCAGCACCTTCACCACTGAATCCCGGGTGGATTCATACACCTGGGATCTGTAGTCCAGTTTCGATCGGAAAGTTCATGGTACAGGCGGAGCAGAGAACATCAGTCACCTCCCCAGGAGAGAGAGGAGAGGACCTTGACGATGTTCAATACCCGCGTGCACTTCGACCTGAGATGACGTATGTATGGTAAAAAGGTCAATTTCTGATGAGACCAAAAAACTTGGTCTGCGCCACAACTGGAATGATGTTACCCCCGAGCCGCAGCTCGGGATCCAGCTGAAGATTATATTTGTGGCAAAAGTGCACACAAGCGGTCTTCAGTGGGGAGAACCGAAATCCGTTTGCCGTCGCCCAAACTGAAAGATTGTTCAGGGCAATTTGCAGTTGTCTTTCAATGAGCCTCATGCTGGACAAAGAGCAAAAGATGCTAAAAACATCAACATAGAGGGCATTGCCTACAGATGGAGGAAGTTGTCTAGTTATAGAATTAATCTTGACAGCGAAAACTAACACTCAGAACGCAGCCTTGTGGCACCCCCTGTTCTTGGGGGTACAGCCATGACAGAGTGTTGCCGACATGGACACGAAGAGAAAGTGCCAATAAGAAGTTGGAGATGAAGATCGGCATGTGACCTCTCAAGCCGAAGCTATGGAGGTCACAAAGAATGCCAAATCTCCAATCCATGTCGTATGCTTTTTCGATGTTGAAGAAAATGGACACCAGGTGCTCTCTTCGTAAAAATGAATTTCTGATAGTCGATTAGAGGCATATCAGAAGGACAGCGGAGAGCGTTCCGCCATGATCATCTGGGCCAGAAACTTGGGTTGTTGGGTTTTTTTATCTCTGAGCGCCACTTTTTTGCACACCATGGGCTAAATGGCCAGGTCACAAGGACCCCGAAGGCTCAGAGAAGGTTGGGGGAGGAGACCCACTGGAACAGCTGTTGGGAGACAGATGGTAGCCTCCCGTCAAAGCCATCCAGCGTGTTCTTTAACGTGCACAGGATATGGCTCTCCTGCACACGGGACCACGGGTTAACGTCCCATCTGACAACGGTGGCCTTTCCAAGCCCATCGGTGTCCCCTACTGACCGTGGACAGGGCGGGGAATCAAACTCGGGGGAGTAAGAAGAAGAGATGGAGGAGAAAGACTCCCCCAGAGTGTCAGTAATTGCTTTAAGATCAGCCATTACCTGTCCATTGTGCTCCAGGATTGATAACAAGTGGGACATGTAGTTCCCACCCATCTTCCGGACTTTATCCCACACGACCTTAGAACTGGTCGTGTGGGTGATAAAAGACATATATTTGATCCAAGATTCCTTCTGGCTCTGGAATTGATCCAAGATTCCTTCATTGCAGGAATGGAAATGAGCTTTCGCCCTGGTGTGTTTGAATGTTTCAAGGTTGGGGGGCGTAATATATCTCCAACCCCCCCCCCCCCCCCCCCCCCCCCCACACACACACACACACACACACACACACACACACAAAGCCTAGTTCTGAGCCTTATGAGCTGCGGTGCTATCTGAATTCCACCATGGTTTCAGAAAACAAGAAATCTCCACTACTGCCACATTGATGGGCTCTTGGCTGACAGAGTGGTCATCGAGTTCAGAGAGCAACTCGAAACCACTTCAGTCAGCCCGATCAAGCCTCCACCATGAGACGCGTGAAGGGCTGCAAAGGCCCCCCACGGCAGATGGTGCACACCACAGGGAGGTGATCGCTTCCATAAGGGTTGTCCTCGACCTCCCATGTAAAGATCGAGGAGGAGCAGATGGTGAGGTCAATGGCAGCGAATGTGCAAGTTAGGGAGTGAAAGCAAGTACTGACACCAGTGTTCAACAAGGAGAGAGAAGGATCCAGGAGCCACTGCTCCAGGACCCCACCCCTCCCACTGGTGTCAGCCTGACCCATAGTAGACTGTGTCCATTGAAATCCCGCATGATGAGGAAGGGGGATGGCAGCTGCGAGACGAGATCATCAATGTCTTCCTGGAAGACGATGCTCTCAGGTGGAAGATATACAGAGCAGACAGTCAGCGAGAACCCCATGAAAAGGTGGATGGCTACCGCCTCTGAGTTTGTAGTGAGGGGTACGACCTGGAATGAAGAATGGTTGCTCACGAGAATGGCAACACCACCGCGAGCTGGACCATCTCCATTCCAGTCCTGGCGAACTAGCGAAAAGGTGCCGGATCGTGGGATCTGTGACTGGCGGCAATTATGTCTCCTGTAGGCACACACAGATGGGCTGGTGTGCATGAAGGAGGGTCTTGATGTTATAAATATTCCTCTGGAATCCACAACAGTTCCAATGTAGGAGTGTTGCCATCTCAGAAGAGTGGGCAGACAACAAATTCCTAATCAACTTAACCGCCACAGAGAACAGTTTAGTGAATAGGGGGCAGTCAGTGTCCATGTCCTCGGAATCATCCGAGGAGTATGGATCGATGACCGCCCTTTGTGGTGCAGTGATTATTTTCTTTTTTGGCCCCCGTGGGGGTCCCTTCAGTTTGGAAGGTCTAGCTGTCTGAGGATGGGGAGGAGGTGGCCTTCTGGTGGAGGTGGATGGTTGGCTGAGTTGCAGGAATGGAAACCAGGGTTGATGTCGAAATCGACATCACCCTTGGTTTCACATGCGTCAGGAGGTACTTAGTTGCAGGCGAGAAAGATTCAGTAGGTGGTACACTGATGTCAATCTGCACTACAACCGATGTCATTGGACCGATGGGCTTTCCAATGACTGCACTGGCATAGGATACTTTGCCAGGTGGGGCAGGCGGTTGGGTTGGGTTGTTTTACCTCTGAGCGGCACTTTTTTGCACACCATGGGCTAAATGACCAGGTCACATGGACCCCGAAGGCTCAGAGAAGGTTAGGGGGGACCCACTGGAACAGCTGTTGGGAGACAGATGGTAGCCTCCCGTCAAGGCCATCCAGCGTGTTCTTTAACGTGCACAGGGTATGGCTCTCCCGCACACGGGGCCACGGCTTGACGTCCCATACGACGGACGGCGGCCTTTCCAAGCCCATCGGTGTCCCCTACTGACCGTGGGCAGGACGGGGAATTTTGCGGAATAAATCTCAACGCTGACTCAGCTGGGACTCGAACCTGGGAACTAAAGATTACAAGCCTGGCGCGCTACCAACTGAGCCACCCCCGCCCCAGGGCAGGCGGTGCAGCGAGCTTTCTCGCCTCAGCTTAAGAGATGTTGTTTATAACTTTCAGGCGTTGAACCTCCTTTTCCTCCTTCTACTTTGGACAGTCATGGGAGTACACCAGATGTTCGCCATTACAGTTCACACAACTTGCCTTTTCTGCTGTGCAGTCAGGATCGAGATGATCCTTACTGCCACAGTGAGCACAGGTGGGTTTGCCCCGGCAAGCTGTGCGGGCATGACTGTATATCTGACACTGAAAGCAGCACAGAGGGTTCGGAATATACGGCCGTACCTCACAATGCAAATAACATGCCTTGATGGAACAAGGAGCCTTGGTGTGTTAAATGTCATAATCAGTATGCGGGTGGGTACAAATTTACCGTCACGACGTGTCGAAACCCGGTGGACCGCTGTTAGTCCTTGGTGAGTGAGCTATGGAGAATTTCCTCCTTAGTGACTTTGAAGATGCCCCACTCAGTTATCACACCCCAAGAGAAATTAAAAGTTTTGTGGGGAGTGACCTCAACAGCCACCCCACCAATCACTTTGACATTCATGAGCAGTTCTAAGTGTTAGGAACAAGTGGTCTCAACCTGTAAGTCACTAGATCATAAGTGCTTGACGGATTTCAGCTCTCCCGCAAGAGCTTTCAATCCTTTATTTACCAAAAATGGGGACATGTTCCAAGTACCTGATCACCCGTGGAATGGATGATCAGGAATCTCGGGAATGAAGACACAAAGAAGGCAACAGTGTAGATAACAAAGACAATGAGGAAGGTGGGGGCTCATGTTGAGCCCTCTTAACGGCTTTGATCGCATTACTTTCTTCATCTACTCTCATGTTTGTGTGGTTCAGTGCCCGCTGTCTCCACCCTCCACAGAGCCCCAACAAGGGGATGCCCAGTCAGGCTCCAGGATTACACAGGCACTATACCCATACAGATAGTGAACCAAGACCTCACAAATAAATAAAATGAAAAAAGAAAAATGAAACTAAATGTAAAATAACAAAATTGTGAACGACCAAACTGGCCTCACAAAGAAAGAATAACTACAAAAGGAAAATAAGTTGTGAGGAAACTCGCAAACCTGTACTCGGACCGTGGGCAAGGTTACTCATCACTCTGCATAGTTGACCCTAGTAGGACCTGCCCACCAGTCAACTGCTCCAGGGAGGGCCACCCCAGGAGCTCCCATTTACCAGAAACAGAGGCCAAAGCAGTGTATAGCAGAGGCCCCAGAATCCACTGTCCAGCTCCGCGACGACATGCTCTCCAATGGCAAGGCGGCCAAAGGGGACTGTCAGTCATGAGCTGAGGTGAGAAGACGGGGACCCCCAAGCAACTACCAGGATCCTCATTTCCCAGGACATGGGTCTCCACACACAGCAAACATGCGGGTGAGCGTTCAGGACCCTGTGAAGGTAACCGAGCCTGCAGAACCTTCACAGGGTGGTCCCCTCACCAGACAGGAACTTGTGCCGAGGGAAACAAACCATTTTCCAAGATTGCTATACTTCATTATTTATCTAGTTTTATATACCAAGAATAAAACTGAAAGCTCCGAATATTGCTGGAAAAGGTGACCCATTTGATAGCTGTTATGATTAGATGGAAGCGTCATAATGAAACCAGGTCATTCAGCATGTGTTTAATGTGCAAAAGTTATGATTCACCTGCACATGAAGCCACAGTTTAACATCCTCTCCAATGAATTGCCTCTTTTTCATACTATTTGTTGTAATCATTAATATAGCATTTAAAATGTTAAATATTCTATGACCCTAAAAGAAATTGCTGATATATTCCACTGATTAAAAGAAGTAATTTTAAGAAGTTAATTTAAGAATTAACAAGAAGTAATTTTTATCTGGCTTAATTTTTTTTTCCTGATTACACTGTTACACATTTATTCTGCACTAATACACACATTTATTTTCATGGGATTTTTTCATCTGAACTGATGACTGCAATTTCAGACAAAAAGTTCTAAGATTCAAGGCAAAATCATCACAAGGTTTAATAAATTTCAGGCCTCAAGACTATGAATGGTAAAATTATGATTCATCTAAAAATCCAAAGCCTCCAACATGCATAACCTTAATTTAGTATCATGAATAATATAAAATCATGTACCTGATTACTGAGGGCATCTGAGCTTGATACCATTGGTTAATATCAAAAAGTACAAGAAAGCATGATGATGGCACATCTCCCAATGTAGGCCATATTTCCCAAGCTAATACACATACACTAAGATCTTCAGAACTATTCCACTCTGTTAGAGTAAAAAAAAATGCAGCAATCATCATTATGTGAGTTAATGGCTTGGACACATTCAAATAAAAACAATGAGAGTATTTCAAAACATTACTAGCCTGAAACTATAATACTATGTTAATAATCAACAATAATAAGTAGTAGTTTAGTAAAATCTTTTAGTAGAGAAATGTTAATAATGGTCATAAATATCATTCTATTGAAATAATATATGTGGGAAGATTATTTATTAAGTTAACCTGCAAACTTGCAAGAGTGTGGTTTTTTATCTTCAAGTGACACTTTTTTGCACACAATGGCTAAATGGCCAGGGTCACAAGATTAACAATGGTTCAATATTCCACTGAACAGCTGTTAGAAAAGACAGATGATAGTTTCCATCAAAGCCATCCAACATATTCTTTAATATGCACAAGGTATATGGTTCTCCTGTGCAAGGGGCCATGGCATAACATCCCATCAGGCATATGGCTCCTTTACAAACCCATTGGTGTATGCTACTGACCAAAGGTAGGGTGGGGATTTGTGCAGAGAAAAATCAATGCTGGCTCAGTTGAAACTCAAACCTGGGAACTGCAAATTACAAGCCTGGAACACTATCAACTGAGCAAACCCAACCATAGTCTCCTAGAACAAACAAGCCCACCCACCTGTTTTTGATGTCATACCAGTAGGCTCTTGCTGCATCTGCTCAATGCCTCAATGAAATGATTGCGGGGGGAGGGGGGCAATCATTTCATTGAAGTTGAAAGTGAAATTATTGCAAATGGTTTCAGATGAACCAATTTTTAAAGAAGATTTATAAATCTTCCAATAAAAACATTTCTCCAGAAAATGTAAAAATGGAATATATATCTGCTAAAAAAACTAATAATTAAAAATTCACCCTCTGCATCTTTCTGTAAACAACTGCAAGTAAAAAATAGAATTTTTACAATATTTTGAAGCAAGATAGAATTTATTTAAATTTCTTCTTTACTGGTATACAATTCTTTCCTTGAAAACAGATAAATGAAATCTGTATTTTAATAGATATATATATATTTGACCTTTGTATGGAAAAAAGTCAATATATAAATTGAAAATACACAGAATGAATGGAACTTATTTAATTTAAAGCATAAATTCTTTAAAATATGCAATTTATAGACTATGATTTTAATTTTTTTTAAATGCAAAAATTTTTAGACAAAAACTTCCTGCCTTAAAGAAAAATTAGTTAGCATGATTAACAGCTATATTTCTATACATTTCTAATACGTGTATGATTCACAGTAAATAAAATAATGACATACATGACATAGTTTTGCAGATGTCAGCAAATTTGCATAAGAATTAAAGTAGTGATTTGGATCAATCATATTAGCTAAACTCTTCCTATAGGAGAAATTTATAAAATAGAAGATATAAAATATAAGGGTGGGGGAGGGGGGATATAAAATATAAGGGTCGTATAATGGTATATCAGTTGCCTGGTATACCCATTATACAGTATACCAGACAAAGCAATACGTATAAGTAGCAAAATGATTCATTTACTTTGTACATATAAACCAATTGAAAAAAATACATAAAACTACAAAAGAGGGGAAAATATTAAAAATTTAAGAAAATTAAGAGTGATTCAATTAAATTATATATACTAATTCAAATGAAGAAATAAATAAAACTCCAACTAAAGGTGAAGGGAAAATATTGAAAACTAAACATAAGCAAAAGGAATGATTCATCTAAATCATAGATTCCCATGGGGGCGATACCCCCCCCCCCCCAGTGGGCACTGGAGCCTTCCATGGGGGTGGTAGCAGATCCAGAGCCAAATGGGGGGCGTTGAGGCAGTCAAGAGGGATGGTCAAAGAAGTAAATAAATTTAATGGAATTTTCTGTGACAACCTTTTTATCTCTTCTATTCTATGGTGTCTTCCTGGTGATTCTGGTCATCCACTACCTCATCCGTCATGTATAGCTTTTCAACTGCAGCTTGGACAATAAGTTCCCTGCTACCACCTACTAGCGTACTGGTACATCTGAAGTCGACTGAGATGCTCTCAAAAGTTCTCTTCAAGATTACAGATTGGATATAAGCTTCAATATGTTTTCCCACTACAAGTTCTTTGAGTATGCTTTATGGTACGTAGTTACAATACCATCCCACGTCAGAACATAAGGTATAATATTAACTTGTGAATTAGGCTCAACTCATTAGCCAGCAGATCATACTTTCTCTCTTTTCAACCTCTACTATCTGCAGGTTATCCTGAGATGTTATTCCTACTTCAATAATTGTAATCTAATTCAATACCTTAGCATGCACTACTATATCAGGCTTATTATGTTGGACATGTGTGTCCGTCCTGATAGGCAAATCAACCTTGATGCAATAATAATATAATAATAATAAATTTATTATATTTAATATTTTTTTATAATTATTTTTTTAATATAATAAAATACTTTGAAAATACCTATTTTCATGAATAAATATTTTATCTAGCTATGTAAATTACCTTATTGTTATCGCGTTAATAAGCTTTTTTAAATTAGCATTAGGTATACCTATACCTAATTTGTTTTAGTTTAGAATAGATTGACGGTGACAAGTCCTTGCAAGTTGGTAGGCAAACACGCGGTTCATGCAATTTAACATGTTTCGACAAGAATAAGGGAGCTTGAAATGACTTGTTTACGGAGTAAGTGTGCCAGCATTGCAAACATACAAGTTAACGCGTGAACAAAATCAAATCTATAAAAGCAATAGCTCTAGGAATGTTTTATTATTTTTATGTGCTTCGCCGTGATAAATAGTCGTGAGTGATAAGTGTTAGAAGTCATTATAAACATTATTTTTATAACTATCTATAAATCTGTCGAGAAGTTAATTTGTATTTGAAAATGTCTGAATCTACATCTAAAAAGAAATGCCAGCAGTACAGTATTGAGTATTTGAAATATTGATTTACGTACTCTCCTATAAACCAATCATTACCTATGTATTTAATTTGCCGATAGGTTTTTTCAAATGAAGCTATGAAACCTTCTAGGCTACAAGAGCATTTAAATAAAATGCATGCTGATAAGAAGAACAAAGATTTATCCTATTTTCAAGAACTGGAAAAGCAATATTTAAAACAGCCAACTATGTCAAACCTTTTTGCGTCGTCTTCTAAACAAGATGACGATGGACTACGAGCCTCATATAACGTTTCATTGTTAATCGCAAAAGCAGGAAAACCACACACAATTGGCGAGGAATTAATTTTGCCGGCAGTCAAAGAGATATTAAAAACTGTTCTTCATCATAAGACACCGTCAGATATCATCAAAAAAATTCCTCTCAGTAATAATTCAGAGCAAAGAAGAATAGATGAAATGGCAAAAGATGTTGAAATATCATTATGTGATTACTTAAAGACTCAATGAATCAACTCTACCAAATAACGAAGCTCTACTCTTATCATATGTACGATTTATAAAAGAAGAAAAAATTCATGAAGAGTTATTATTTGCTAAAAATTTGGAATCTGATACAAAGGGAGAATCTATATTTAATATCATGCAAAAGTTTTTTCAAGAGAAAGAAATTCGTATTTGCAATATTTTGTCTGCTGCTACTGATGGTGCTCCAGCAATGACAGGGCGTCATAAGGGTTTCATAGCGCATTTGAAACAAGCAGTACCAAATGTACTCGCTGTACATTGTATTATTCATCGTCAGCATTTGGTTGCAAAAAATTTGAATGAACGTCTGCATACGTCGCTCCATTACGTTATTAAAGCAATCAATAAGATTAGAAGCAATTCATTGAATGACCAATTATTTGGTAAGCTTTGTAATAAAAATAATGAAATGATGAAGTTTACCTCTGAGCGACACTTTTTTGCACATCATGGGCTAAATGGCCAGGTCACAAGGACCCCGAAGGCTCAGAGAAGGTTGGGGAAGGGGACCCACTGGAACAGCTGTTGGGAGACAGATGGTAGCCTCCCGTCAAGGCCATCCAGCATGTTCTTTAACGTGCACAGGGTATGGCTCTCCCGCACACGGGGCCACGGCTTAACATCCCATCCGACAGACGGCGGCCTTTCCATGCCCATCGGTGTCCCCTACTGACCGTGGGCAGGGTGGGGAATTTTGCGGAGATAAATCTCAATGCTGACCCAGCTGGGACTCGAACCTGGGAACTACAGATTACGAGCCTGGCGCGCTACCGACTGAGCCACCCCAGCCCCTTAATGATGAAGATTACAATCACTTGCTGCTGCACACAGAAGTACGTTGGCTCTCTAAAGGTGTGTGTCTGAATCATTTTTTCAATCTATTTGACTCAGTACTGGACTTTCTTGAAGACAGAGACGAAAAATTGCGCGAAAACTTGATTACGTCAAAAAATGAATTCGCTTATTTGACAGACCTGTTAAAAATATTTAATCAAGTTAATGTACAATTGCAAGGTGATGAGTTGAATTTGATTAAAACAAAAAACATCATAGCTGCTTTTGCAGGAAAACTTCTTCTATTCAAACGAAATCTAGGTAGAGGTGAATACAACCACTTTCCCACATTATCAGCAGTCTCTGCAAAACCAGAAGATTTACTTACTTACTGCCAACACTTGGAAGTTCTTCATGTTGATTTTACGGAGCGTCTCCAAGATATTTTAAACATGAATATACCGAGTTGGGTTTTAGATCCTTTCGCAAACACAGATACTGAAAAATCATCAAATTTGGAGCATACCCAGGATATGTGCAAGAAATAAATGCTAAAGTTACTAATTCAGATATTTATTCCTTGTGTAACTCAAGAGTTCTGGCTTCAAAAATCAATACCAGTTCTCTACCCTGGATTGTGGGCAATAGTACAGAAGTTTTTAATCCCATTTCCTTCGTCCTATATGGCTGAGCGTGGATTCAGTGCAGTAGCTAATTTACTGTCAAAGAAGAGGAACAGACTACACATCACTGAACGTGGCGATTGATGTTAACGAAATTGGAACCCGACATTAACAAATTGTTAACACTCCACCAGCCTCAACCATCTCATTAATTTTATTTATTTATTATTAATTTTGTGTTTATCTCATTATTTTTATTTCTTATTGATTCTGTGTTTATTTTTAAAATTTTAATAAACAATTTTATTGTACATTTGGTTGTAGTTTTATTAATTCATGCTTTATGATTTTTAATAGATAAATAAACAGATAAATTAGGTACAGATAATATGCAACAATATTTTAATATTTCATATAAAATTAACTATTATGGACTAGGGGGGCGTTGAAATTTTTGTTCTCTTCTAAAGGGGGCGATAGTCCAGAAAAGGTTGGGAATCACTGATCTAAATCATATATAATAAAATAGGCCACCCCGTAGCCAAGTGGTTAGCACACTTGGCTACTGATCTAAGGACCTGGGTTCAAGCCCTGGGTAAGGCATGGATGTTTGTGTCGTTTTTCTGCTGAACTGACAGGCTCCTGTCAGACCTCTGTGGCAAGCAGCTGCTTGAGGGGGTATTTATTTTTTATTTATAATGAAATAACTTTTTAAAAAAACACACATTAACTTTCCTATAAGTGACAGAAAGTAAGTTAGTAAATAGAACATAAAATGAGAATATTCAATTAGCCAATTATATCATATATTTTTAACTAAGTGAAGAAATATATGTGCTTTCCGAGAAATGAAAAATGTTTTATTATGTATGACAGCAGTGAACAAGAGTGGTGATTCTGATAAATAGTATACACAAACACATAGAGTTAGACTTCGAGATATATCAATAAACAAACAGAGAATGTACTAAAAATGGTGATTCATATAAATACTGTGTTTTTATGTGCAGACTATGATAACATGCACATAAAATAGGCATTCACAAATCTTAAAACAATATGCATAATATCTAAAGATATATCTAATCAAAAATAAATCTTTCCTCATGTAGGAAAATATATTTGCTATATCAATGCTTTGTTTAGAAAATATTATTTATATAAATCTGAAGTGTTATAGAATAATTTTATTAATTAAGTAATGACAAACTATAAATCCCTTGGGTAACTGAAAAGTGTTATTAAAATTAATAAATATAGACACCAAAATAGTGATAGCATACCCAGGATATGTGCAAGAAATAAATGCTAAAGTTACTAATTCAGATATTTAGTAGACACTAAACCAAGTGTCTTGAATTGTTTAGACTCCATCGTAAAAACTGAATGAGAGAAAGAGAGCACTGAAAGTTAAACCACAAGTAGCGAGAAAAACTAGCAGGAATATGAGCTGTCAAACTCAGACCTCTGTATTTATAGTGACACCCTGTATCAGATACACTCGACGCTGAATCATTTAAAGATTGCAGCAATCCTAAGACGTATTGGAACTCTTCTAATACGTCTTCTAATACGTTCACAAGGGGTGATCAAGGGGTCACCCCTTGTGAATCATGATTACCTCCCGTTTTCGCAAACATATAAGGACCTTTGATAAAAGAGATGACTCATCAATGTCATCCTCCGTGGATAAATGTGTAGACTCATCAAGTGTGAATCATCCATAAACATATACAGAATTTTTTTAAATAAGTATTTTAAACGTCTGTTTCACATGACTTTTCAGTTTGTAAATCCATCCGTCAGTAAAACGTGGTCCACTTATAAATTGATTTCTAAGTGTCATTTACAAGGAATAAAAAAAATTAATATTTAATGTGGTTTACAAGGAATAAAATAATTAATTCCCAATGTAGTTTACATGAAATAATAAAATTAATTCCCAATTTGGTTTACAAGGAATAAAAAAAATTCCCAAGTATGATTTAGAAGGATAAAAAAAAAATAATTTATTTCTAAGTGTGATTTACAAGAAATAAAAAATAATTCCCAAGTTAAATGTGATTTACAAGGAACGAAAAATTTACTTCCCAATATGGTTTACAAGGAATAAAAAAAATTCATTTATTCATTGACAAGGAATAAACAATTAATTCCCAATGTTGTTTATAAGGAATAAAAAAATTTATTTATAAACAAAAAAAAATATCTTTTTAATTTACATCATCATCATCCTCCTCCTCCTCCTCCTCCTCCTCCTCCTACTACTCAAGCAGCCATGAGTTACGCAGGTCCAACCAGACTGCGCAGTTTAATTCTACAAGGATATCTGTCCTGAGCTACATCTGCTGCATCCGGCCACTGCACACCAATTCTAACAAGGTCCTGTTTGACATTGTCTGCCCACCGCATCCTAGGTCTCCCCCTTTTTCTGAGGCCTCTAGGCACACCGTTCATAACCCTATTCGCCAATCTATAATTATCCACACGGGTAACATGGCCAAACCAGCGGAGTCTCTCTCTGCACAATATGCTACTTAAAGGAGGTTGCACACTCCTTTGCCTAACCTCATCATTAGTTACAAAGTTAAACCACCTTATACCTAATACTATGTAAGCATCTGAAATCAAAAGCATCTAGTTTCCTGTTATCTTATTTACACAGCGTCCAAGTTTCACTACCATCACTAACCCTAGAAAGAACCAAACTATTATACAGTCTAATTTTAGTCTTTAGGTGTATACGCCTATTTCTCCACAATCGCCATAGATTCTTAAAAGTCCCGGCAGCAATCCCCATTCGTCTGTTAATCTCATGCCGCACATCACCAGTATCTGTTACATAGTTCCCAAGGTAATTAAACTGTGACACCTGCTCAAGACTGCAACCATTCAGATGAACTGCATCACAACCTGCCTGACCAATTTTCATCACTTTAGTTTTCTTTCTGTTTATAACCAAACCTGGTCTGTAAATGGTAGCTAGGTAGTCACTGGAAGGAGAGCTATGCACCAATCACCTGTGATGATGCATACAACCGGCCAGGCCTAGCACCTAATGTCCGACCCCGCCTTCTCGTGGTGTGGACGGTTAGTAACTTTCAAAAGAGATACTCTCTTGTGGAAGTGAACGGAAGGGGAGGGCTGCCAGATTAGTGTGGCCTACTGATCCGGACAACTATGGCTACTTTTCTTTTTTTTCTACCCTGCTGAGGAGTGGTCAACCACACAGGGTCCTGGTGCTGACCATATAAACCTACTGGACTGGACAGATATATGGCTCTGAGCTTGATTATGGATCTTGATTTTGCTGCACTGGTGGGCTTCTGTGGAGGGAAAATCTTCCGCTGTGTTTTCTGTTTGTTTGTGGGTTGACAGCCCCAAGTGAATAGATTCACAGGATATGTTTATCAGCTGGTGGATAATCCTGAGCAGAGGTCATTGCAGGCACCTGAACTCTTTGCTTCTATTGGCATCGTCAAATTCTACATTGGAGGAAGCCTTCCAGTGTAGATGGCTTCAGCCTTTAGTAGTGGGGGAACGGGTCTTTGCCCCATGTCTGCGATTGGGGGCTGTTTGATATTGTCCGCATTCCCTCTCTCAATAAACATAGTTTCTTTAAACATCCCACTAACCATTTTCTCTCCATAGGTAGTTGGAATGTGAGGACTCTGCACAGAGCTTTTTCTCTTGATGTCCTCACACAAGAATTACACCATTATAATTTAGATATTCTCGGCTTGCAAGAGACCAGATGGACAGATAAAGGACAGATTCTTAAAAATAATCTTAAATTTCTCCTTTCAGGGAGGGACGACAATAAGCATCACCAAGGCGTGGGTCTGCTTCTTAGCAGACACGCTAGTGATGCTCTTCTAAAATATGAGTGCATTAATGAAAGGTTTCTTACAGCAAAATTTCAGACAAGCGTTAAAGACTTGAATGTTATCTGCTGTTATGCCCCCACTGAGGATGCCGATGAGGATGAGAAGGATAGGTTTTATGAACAACTTCAGGATATTTTGAATTCTGTCAAGAAAGGAGATATTACCCTTGTTCTTGGTGACTTAAATGCCAAAGTTGGTACTGACTCTGACCTTTGGGGAGGAGTAATAGGCCCTTTTGGTATTGGTAGCTGCAATGGCAATGGGCAACGTCTCCTACAGGTAAGTAAACTCAATGGATTCAGAATAACTAACACTTATTACAAACACCGCGACATACATAAGTACACATGGGTTTCACCCGATGGGCTGCATAAGAATATGATTGATTACATATTAATTAACAGCAAATGGGCTAGTTCTGTTAGGAATACCAGGGCATATAGGGGAGCTGAAATTGGATCTGACCATTACCTTGTTAAAAGTGTGTTGCAACTTAAACTTAAAAAGTGTTGTGCTAGGGTTAAAAAATTTACTTTTAATACTGAAGCTCTGAAAGATCCAGTTATAGCCAAAGCTTACCATGATAGGTTACTTAGTCATTATGACAGTCATGGTTTGCTTGCTACTGAAGTTGAGGAAGAATGGGATCATTTTAAACAGGCTTTTTTGGACACTAACAGTACTCTTTTAGGAAAAAGGGAGCAGAAGAGGCAGAATTATCTCAGGGATAAGGCACTTGAGCATATTTTGGAAAGAAAGAATTGCAGGAATGTCCTTAATCAATACCCTACTAGTCCTAATAGAAAGCATTACAGAGAACTTAATAAACGTGTAAAAGATCAGTTAGCTGCTGATAAGAATATTTGGCTTGATGGTTTGGCTGACAAAGCCGAGGAAGCAGTTAGACAGCACAACAGCGGAGAGCTGTACCAGATAGTTAATGTTTTGTGTGGTAGAAAACGGACAGGTATACAAGGATTGAAGAAGGGGAGGATTCTGTCATGGCTAGGTTGGGCTGAGCATTTCAGTGATGTTCTAAACAATGTAGTTAGTTCTACTCCCATTGTTTGCAATGATGATAGATGCATTGGTGGCTTTAATGTTGGCCCTATAACACAATCTGAAGTTATTTTGGCTGTTTCTAAACTTAAACTTCATAAATCCCCAGGAGTAGATGAAATTACTACCGAAATGCTTAGAGCTGGGAATGTTTCGGTTACCGCTTGGATGACTGAAATTCTGAATATCTTTTATGATAAAGGCATGGTTCCTAAGGATTTTACCAGAGCTATTGTTATCCCTATTTTCAAAAAAGGTGATCGCAGTTCTTGTGATAACTATAGGGGTATCAGCCTACTCTCTGTTCCAGGTAAAGTTCTTTCCATGATTGTGCTTAATAGAATTAAGAATCTGGTTGACAGTCAATTGCGTGATGAGCAATGTGGATTCAGAAGTGGTAGGGGATTTGTGGATCAGATATTTTCACTTAGGCAGATTCTTGAGAAATATTTAGAGTTTCAGAAACCTTTGGTTGCTAGCTTTGTTGATTTCAAAAAGGCTTTCGACTCTGTTGATCGTCATAATTTGTGGTTGATTGTGAGATCATATGGTATACCAGACAAGTTAGCTAACATAATGAAAACTCTCTATAATAACACTGAGTCGTATGTGAGAGTTGGTAAGGCTTGTAGCAATTGGTTTAGCATTACTTCTGGTGTTTGACAAGGGTGTATTTTGTCTCCTTTTCTCTTTAGCTTGATTATGTTATGCGAAATTCACTTCAAGGGAAAGATTTTGGCCTTAAATGGGCTGTAGATACGAAAATATCTGATTTAGATTATGCTGATGATTTAGCCCTTTTGGCAAATGATGTAGATGAGATGAACTCTTTCATTCTAGCTGTTGATGAGACTGGTAGTAGAGTAGGTTTGGTTATAAACAGAGAGAAAACAAAGTGATGAAAATTGGTCAGGCAGGCTGTGATTCAGTTAATCTGAATGGTTGCAGTCTTGAGCAGGTGTCACAGTTTAATTATCTTGGAAGCTATGTAACAGATACTGGTGATCTGCGGCATGAGATTAACAGATGAATAGGGATTGCTGCCGGGACTTTTAAGAATTTATGGAGAGTGTGGAGAACAGGCATATACACATAAAGACTAAAATTTGACTGTATAATAGTTTGGTTCTTTCTATGGTTGGTAGTGAAACTTGGACACTTTGTAAACAAGATAACAGGAAACTAGATGCTTTTGATTCCAGATGCTTACGCAGTATCTTGGGTATTAGGTGGTTTAACTTTGTAACTAATGATGAGGTTACACAAAGGAGTCTGCAACCTCCTTTAAGCAGCATATTGTGCAGAGAGAGACTCCGTTGGTTTGGCCATGTTGCCCGTATGAATAATTATAGATTGGCGAATAGGGTTATGAACAGTGTGCCTAAAGGCCTCAGAAAGAAGGGGACACCTAGGATGCGGTGGACAGACAATGTCAAACAGGACCTTGTTAGAATTGGTTTGCAGTGGCCAGATGCAGTAGATGTAGCTCAGGATAGACTTGCTTGGAGAACTAAATTGCACAGTCTGGTTCGACCTCCGTAGCCCATGGCTGCTTGATGATGATGATGATGATAACCAAACCTACTCTACTACCAGTCTCATCAACAGCTCGAATGAAAGAGTTCATCCCATCAACATCATTTGCCAAAAGGACTAAATCATCAGCATAATCTAAATCAGAAATTTTCTTATCTCCAGTCCATTTAAGGCAAAAATCTTTCCCTTGAAGTGAATTTCGCATAACATAATTAATAACCAAACTAAAGAGAAAAGGAGACAAATGCACCCTTGTCGAACACCAGAAGTAATGCTAAACCAATTGCTACAAAACTTACCAACTCTGACACATGACTCAGACCTATTATAGAGAGCCTTCATTATGTTAACTAACTTGTCAGGTATACCATATGATCTCACAATCAACCACAAATTATGACGATCAACAGAATATAAAGCCTTTTTGGAATCAACAAAGCTAGCAACCAAGGGTTTCTGAAACTCTAAACATTTCTCAAGAATCTGCCTAAATGAAAATATCTGATCCACACATCCCCTACCACTTCTGAATCCACATTGCTCATCACGCAATTGACTGTCAACCAGATTCTTAATTCTATTAAGCACAATCATGGAAAGAACTTTACCTGGAACAGAGAGTAGGCTGATACCCCTATAGTTATGACAAGAACTGCGATCACCTTTTTTGAAAACAGGGATAATAATAGCTCTGGTAAAATCTTTAGGAACCATGCCTTTATCATAAAAGTTATTCAAAATTTCAGTCATCCAAGTGGTAACCGAAACATTTCCAGCTCTGAGCATTTCTGAAGTAATTTCATCTACCCCTGGGGATTTATGAAGTTTAAGTTTAGAAATAGCCAAAATAACTTCAGATTGTGTTATAGGACCAACGTTAAAGCCGCCAATGCGTCTATCATCATTACAAACAATGGGAGTAGAACTAACCACATTGTTTAGAACATCACTGAAATGCTCAGCCCACCTAGCCATGACAGAATCCTCCCCTTCTATAACCTTACCTTGTTTATCCTGCAATCCTTGTATGCCTGTCCGTTTTCTACCACATAAAACATTAACTATCTGGTACAGCTCTCTGCTGTTCTGCTGCCTAACTGCTTCCTCAGCTTTGTCAGCCAAGCCATCAAGCCAAAGATTCTTATCAATAGCTAACTGATCCTTTACACGTTTATTAAGCTCTCTATAATCCTTTCTATTAGGACTAGTAGAGTACTGATTAAGGACATTCCTGCAGTTCCTTCTTTCTGAAATAAGCTCAAGTGCCTTATCACTGAAATAATTCTGCCTCCTCTGCTCCTTTTTTCCTAAAAGAGTACTGTTAGTTTCAAAAAAGCCTGTTTAAAATGGCCCCATTCTTCCTCAACTTCGGTATTAAGCAAATCATGGCTGTCATAATGACTAAGTAACCTATCATGGTAAGCTACAGCTACAACTAGGTCTTTCAGAGCTTCAGTATTAAAGGTATATTTTTTTAACCCTAGTACAATACTTTTTAAGTTGTAACACACTTTTAACAAGGTAATGGTCAGATCCAATTTCAGCTCCCCTATATGTCCTGGTATTCCTAACAGAACTAGCCCATTTGCTGTTAATTAATATATAATCAATCATATTCTTATGCAGCCCATCAGGTGAAACCCATGTGTACTTATGTATGTCGCCGTGTTTGTAATAAGCGTTAGTTATTCTGAAACCACTGAGTTTACTTACCTGTAGGAGATGTTGCCCATTGCACATTGCAGCTACCAATACCAAAAGGGCCTATAACACCTCCCCAAAGGTCAGAGTCAGTACCAACTTTGGCATTGATGTCACCTAGAACAAGGGTAATATCTCCTTTCTTGACAGAATTCAAAATATCCTGAAGTTGTCCGTAAAACCTATCCTTCTCATCCTCATCAGCATCCTCAGTGGGGTCATAACAGCAGATAACATTCAAGTCTTTAATGCTTGTCTGAAATTTTGCTGTAAGAAACCTTTCATTAATGCACTCATATCCTAGAAGAGCATCACTAGCATGTCTGCTGAGCAGCAGACCCACACCTTGGAGATGCTTTCCATCCTCCCTCCCTGAAAAGAGAAATTTAAAGCTATTTTTAAGTATCTCACCTATACCTGTGCATCTGGTCTCTTGCAAGCCTAGAATATCTAGGTTATAGTGCTGGAATTCCTGCGTGAGGACATCAAGAGAATAATCTCTATGTAATGTCCTCACGTTCCACATTCCTGCAGAAAGAAAATGATTAGTAGGATTTTTAAAGAAATTAGGTTTTTTGAGATTGGTAGGGCCAACAATATCAAACAGCCCCCTGATCGCAGGCATGGGGCAAAGAATTGTTCCTCCTCTGCTAAAGGCTGAAGTCACCGATGCTGGTAGGAACTTCTGGCACCACCCTTTCAAGTGGACTTTTTCAAGAGCCATAAGGCCTGCATGAGACACATTACTCCAGTTTAGGCTTGACGATGCCCAACTAGCTAAGTAAGGTTCAGGTACCTGCGATGGCCTCTGATTAGGATTATCCACCAGCTGATATAAGGTATCCCATGCCTCTGTTCACTTACGGCTGGCAACCCAGAAGCAAACAGAAAACACTGCAGCAGATTCTCCCTCAACAGAGGCCCACCAGTGCAGCAAGTCCAGGATCCATAATGAAACTCAAATCCATAAACAGGTCCAGTCTAGTAGGTATAAATGGTCAGCACTAGGACCCTGTGAAGTTGACCACTCCTCAGCAGGGTTGGAAAAAAAATAAAGAAGTGGCCATAGATGACCAGATCAGTAGGCCATACTGAACTGGCAGCCCTCCCCTTCCGTTCCCTTACAAAAGAGAATATCTCTTTCGAAAGGTACTAACGGCCTGCACCACGAGAAGGTGGGGTCGGACATTAGGTGCTAGACCTGGCTGGTTCTGTGCATCATCACTAGGGATTGGTATAAATATAAATATAATTTATAAGGAATAAGAAAAATAATGATTGATTCTTCACTGAGATCATCTACCTTTATGCATTATCTTCATATATTACTCGTGGCGTGATTGTTAAACGCACAGATAAACGTGAGGGTTGCGGGTTCAAGCCCAGCCGTAGAAAATAGTTTTTTTTAAATATAGTACGTTTGTTAAATATTAGAGGGCACTGCAGTTAGCCAGACTTGGAAATAATTGGGACTTTTAGAATTGTTTACTTCACGATGGGTTTGGGTAAGTCAACCAGGGGTTTTTTAGGGGGATGACTCAACCAGGGGGTCTTTACAGGACGTCAGAATCCAAAATGGCGGACGAACGCCAATATCACAGGACTTTTTGAAAAGGGAGTATGGTCGAAAATGCGATATCAGAGGGACTTTCTGTGGCTCAGGGGTCAAAGGTCGTTTGCCTCCAAAGTGGGGGACCTACTACTGTCTAAACAATCTTCGAGGTGGGGTGGCTCATAACCTGCAGTTCCCAGGTTTTGAGTCCTCCTGAGCCAGCATCGAGATTTATCTCTGCAAAACTTCCCACCCTGCCCTTGGGATAGCAGGAAGCCCATTGTCGAAGGGTTTCTAACCTTCCCATCACATTTTATCACATCACCCTGCCCTTGGTCAGTAAGGGACACCGATGGGCTTGTAATGCTCCAATATGTATATTACTTTCTTTACTATGAACCTTGTAACTGATCCAAAATGTATGTTAAATTACCAGATAACTCAAGAACCAGGCAATTAATCTTGCCAATAAAGTTAAATGAGGGTTCTTAGTTGTCAATCATTAAAATTAATTATAATAAAAATATTCTAATAATATTAGAAAGTCAGAAACTATAAAATCAGAAACAAATAAGGTTTATTTCAAAAATCTAGACTCACCACAAAGAGAAACTTTATTCTACAAAAATATCTGAGCAACTAACAGCTCACTCCAACAAAATCACTCCATTGAGCTCCAACAACTTTGCTCCACTCTAACATTTTCTGTCTTCTTGACTATGCGACCTAGCAGCACTTGTATTACACGTGATGTACAACTGACATGTGTGTGTTGTATGCTGGGAAAGTCATTTGCATAAATTTATGATGGCATGCTTGTAACGCTCCAAAAGAATGTTAAACTTCTTCTCTTTAGACTGATTCAAATTAAACTAAACCTCCGGATAGTATTGGGTGCCAGGCAATATTAACTTGCCAAATAGTTAAATGAGGGTTCACTTAGTATATGGGCATTACTTATTGAGTAAGAAATCAAAAGATTGTCAAATCATTAAAGTTAAATCTTAATAAAAAATCAATCATCATTGCTCAAGAGAAGAAAAATAGCAAAGTCAAAATATTTCATATAACAATGTTTATTTTCAAAAAATTTCAAGACTCACCAAATAAACTGATGAATACAAAAGTCTGAGCAACTAAAAGCTCCATCTCTACTAGCATATCCAAAAACATTGACTTCCTTCCTCTTACTAACACCTGCTTATTATTGTGACCGTGACCTAATGTCACTTATATACATGCTGTGTGCAACTGACACATGTGTTGCATGCTAGGAAAAACATTTCAAATCTAATGCTCTCCCTAGCTATGATGCAAGAGGGGGCATGTCCTTAACGTGCACATTAGCGACTGTCAATTAAAAGTTGGAGTTATGCATGCACAACTCCTTTAGCGGATTGGAAGAAGGAAAAGTAATAGGTCAACTTGCATACCAATGGCTGTGGCAGTTAACTGCATACTAGAGTTAACTGGTCTAACTGGTATCACATTCTGATACAATTCCAAAAGTTGCATACAATAACCTTTACAAAAAAGCTTATTAATATTCATCTGCAAAAAAGCTTGTTAATATTCATCTGCTTAACTTCTAAAAAGGTTAAAGAAAAATTCAATTACATCAAATTCTCCTCTTTCACAAAATATAAATAGAGGTGCATCAAGCAGGGTACATAACTTCCACTTATTCCCGTAACAATTCAAATGTGTGAAATCTAATCTTCTTTCGTGCCTGCCATACATAAAAAAAATGGGTACTGGCCCGTGGCCGAGCGGTTAGTGCGCTTGGCTACTGATCTACGGGACATGGGTTCGAGCCCTGGGTAAGGCATGGATGTATGTATCGCTTTTCTGCTGAGGTCCTGCCATCCTCACAGACCTTCTACTGTGGCATATAAACTGACAGGCTCCTGTCAGACCTCTGTGGCAAGCAGCTGCTTGAGGGGGTATTTATTTTATTTATTTTATTCTGTTAAATCCTCCTAACTACAATCAAATGCACAAAGCTAATAATTTCCTTTTACAAACAAGCAGGAGTTTAAATATCCACTAAAACTTCACCTAAACACAATAAATCGTGAGATAGCTGAAATAAAAATAGCATTAATTACTTCCCCTTCCCAAAGGAGTTTTGCTAGTGACCATATCTTTGTTGCTGGGGACAGCTCTAAAAGGGTACAAAAACTTCAAGACATCATGGTCAGCTCATATATACACAAACAAATGCTGCCAATATCATCCTGATAATTATGCATCATTGATGCATCAATATCACTGATGATACCGATCAGATTTAACACATATGTATCAATAATTTAACATATACAATACTAATATTTCATCCAATACAACTCCATTCTTTTTACAATAAGAATCATTTTAAATACAAAATATTCACTTCAAGTACAATTCATATACTTTAAAATACAATTTATATAATCAATGTATACTAAATTCTCTTTCATTCTAATAATTCACATCCATAAACATTTTATAATTCCTAAATTCCTTAATGTAAACTTACAACGCTCAATTCAGCTTTCGGTCAGCTGAAAAGAAAAATTCTACAATTCATAATTATACTTAAAATCACATTAATACAATAAATAACTCTTTATAAATTCAACTAGAACTTCAGATGAACATGAATACATAAAAAAATTCTAATCACTTCACATTGTAAACTCAAATTATAAACTTTGAACAATAAATTCACTTTTCAAAAAAATAACTAACAACAACAAAAATGAAATTAAAACATTTCAAAATCTCTACGTATGAACAATAAATAATCTTCAATTGTCTCCATCTTCATCTATTCCAGTGAAAAGAATAAAACATCATAAATAATCAGTGCCACAGTCAAAGAATGATAATATACTTAAATTTTCAATATTGTCACTCCATTGAAATAAATCATCATCTAGTCGTTTCCCTGAGACTTCATTCCCGCATTGATCAATAAGCTAAGTGTAGGCACTTCTGAAGATCTCATTGGTGACGTCATCTACCGCATGTTGAGAGCTATGTTGGCGGTTGTCACTCTGCAGGCCATCGTCGTCTCATTGACATCTCGCTACGTGCTTGGCTGTTCTCTTTCCAGGGTTATTGTTGTCTGCTTCTAAATTACACTTCAACAGTTAAAAATTTCTTAGCTTATTAGATTCATCATGATTATTTACACTCAAAACAATTTCTGGGATGCTTGGCTTATCATCTAGAAATTCTTCATTAGCATTATTTTCCTTTAAAACCTCTACTTCAACATTTTTCTTGTTATCAACAATTTTGTCACTATTTTCCTTTAAAACTTCTGTTTCAACACTTTTCTCACTATCAACTTGCTTTGCGTCATCAACTTGTTCTCTAAATTCACATTAATTAAACTGATAGGACATTTTACAGTTTCTTCCTGAACATTCTGCTTTGGACTACAAAAAAATTTAAAAATGTACTGGGCCATGGCTGCAATTTCAATCCACAATTGTGATTAATTTCATCTAAAACTTTCTCAGGTAAACATGAAAGATCAATTCCTGTATCATTGTGATCTATTAATTCAGTCTTTTTGTGACAAAGCTTCACAAAAGGTAATTCTATAACATTATGTGTACTAACAGAGGCAAGACAACTCATGAGAGGGTTTTTCTTGAGGAACTTTGGCCTCTCTCTTCAAAGATCCTAATTTAAGTTTCCCAAATTGTGGTTTTTTTCCGTAGCAATATTGCTCCATGTGCCCTAGTCGGCCACAAAAATTACATCTGAAAATTTCTCTATTATTCATACCAAAAGTTTTTGGTCTAGTTACATTGTTTGAAGCTTGACACAGAACATAATCTCTGCTTTATTCGTTCTGCATCGTTGTAGGCAAGTTTGGCGCAAATTGTCGGGATCACATAACTTCCAATCATGCGGGAGTCATTTTGAGCTTTGCCGAGGATTGCATACATTGTTGATTTAATGTCATTTTTGCAGATTCTCTTCTTCTGGTATACTGCTGAGCTAATTTAACTAAAGTAAAAATTGAAGTTACATTTCTGACTTCCAAAAACTCTCTTAAGGGAAATGTTAACTGTCACACAATGCAGTTTATTATGTCGAATTCGGCGGCATTAGCATTGTACAGCTGGTATAACTCTACTATACCCCAGATGAATTGTTCAATATCACCTCCTTCTCTTTATCTTTGTGAAAAAATTCTGTAGTTAGATATGTAAAATCATCGTAAGATGGATAGATTTCCAAGAGTTCGTTTTTAAAATCTTCCCAAAATTCTATTCCATGATGACATCCTATGTTATTCCACCATTGCTTAGTAAAAACAATTAAACAAGATACTGTAAAAACCACCTTTTTGTTGCCAGACACTTCATGTAAATGGAAATGCTCTTCCATGGACTTGACAGAGTCCACGATGACGAACATTTCAAACTGTCGAACCTTATCTCAGGTAAAGGTCAATTAACCTAAGGACTACAGTTAATAAATGGATTGGCAACTCATTGTTGAGGCAGTTGATAATGTTCTGTTCTATCACTTGCTTCTGATGGAACAAAAAAATGGAACTTTACATTAAAAGTTTATATGTTTGTGAGATGATGCAGCATTGTCATCAAATTTAGGGGTTCTTGCCATTCCCCTTTTCTCCTGAGGATCTTTAAGCAGATTCATTAACACTTCTACTTCTTTCATCACATCCTGCTACCTATCCTTTTACTAAGTCAGGAGTCATAATGGCAGAATCAACCATATTACTAGTAGACATGTTTAGCGATCTGCCAAAATTTTGAATTTTTGAAAATTTGAAACTTTTTCATCTTGAGCAGTGCTCAAAGGTACTGCTATACAACAATACAATACTAAAGCTATAATAAGCTTGCAATAAGCTTGCTTATCAAAAAGTTTATCTATCGTGTGTGTCCGGACACTTCTAATCTTTGCATACATATAATAAATATCTTAACTATTAGAAATAACTGTGCTGAAACTTCAGTACCTTTGACAAATACAAAAATTAACTTAATTATGCAAAAATTGCTTAACAAAAATTTCAGCTTAAGCTACCGTTAAATCTATGATTAATATAACTAATTAGTTAACTTTGACAATCACGTTAAATAACATACAATTTACACCGATCAGCCAATACCTCTGCATTATGCAAAGAAGAGCATGCAGGCAATCAGTGTCATGTGCCAAGGCCATAAATGATATATATAATACCTGGATCAGAGCTCTTTAAAGGCAGTATTTCGTTTTGTCTCAACATGGGAAAAGCAAAAGATTCATCTGTTTTCAACAAAGGCCAGATCGTTATGGCAAGATGCCTTGGTAAGAGCATCTCCAAAACAGCAATGCTCGTAGGCTGCTCACGCTATGCAGTAGTTAGTACCTATCAAAGATGGTCCGAAACAGGTGACACTTCGAGATATCAACAAGGCGTGGGCCGGTCACACCTCACTGATGCCAGAGGTCAGTGCAGGATATCTCATCTTGTCTGCAGCAACAGGAGGGCTACTGTGGCTGACATTACTCATAATTTCAATTGTGGTAAAGGGCCCAATGTGTACGAACACACAGTTCATCGTAAGCTCTTGGATATGGGTCTCCACAGCTACAGACCCATTTGTGTGCCTATGTTCACAGCCATTCACCATTGTCAATGCTTGCAGTGGGCATGTAATCATCAACATTGGACCATAGAAGACAGGAAAAGGTTCACATGGTCAGACGAATCCAGTTTTCTGTTACACTATGTGGATGGACGAGCTCATGTGCAACATTTACACACGGAAGCCTTCTCACCTGGATGCAATGTGGGATGTATCCAGGCAGCTGGAGGGAGTGTGATGATCTAGGCAATATTTTCTTGGGGAACACTTAGACCAATTACCTCTACAGAGCAAACTCTGACAGCTGTCCACCTACCTGAACATTGTGGCTGACCAAGTACACCCCTTTATGGTGACTGTATTCCCTGGTGGAGATGGCATCTTTCAACAAGACAATGCCCCATGTCACACTGCAAAGAAGGTTCAGGAATGGTTCCTAGAACATGATGAGGAATTCCACTTATTGCCATGGCCCCCAAATTCGCTGGACATGAATCCTATCGAACACTTGTGGTTTGAGTTCGAGAATTGGGTATGAGTAACATCCCCCCAACCACATAATTTATGGGAACTGTGGGATCTTCTGTTGCAGTCATGGTACCAAATATCAAGCGACACCTACCAACATCTTGTTCAATCTATGCCTCATCGGGTGAGAGCTCATTTGATGGTGAGAGGAGGACCTACATCATATTCGACAGGTGGTTTTAATGGTTTGGCTAATCAGTACATACAGTCCCTGTGTTTGGTACACTACTTTCTTTATTGTCTCTACAATGCTCCAAAAGATTGTCAAACTTTTTCTCTTTGGACCTTTTGACTAATCCAAATTAAAGCAAACTTCTGGATAGCATTGGGTGCCAGGCAATATTAACTTGCCAAATAAAGTTAAATGAGGGTTCGCTAAGTATATGGGCATTATTTATTGAGTAAGAAATCAAAAGATTGTCAAATTATTAAAGTTAAATCTTAACAAAAATCAATTACCGTTGCTCAAGAGAAAAAAAATAGCAAAGCCAAAATATTTCACATAACAGTTTATTTCCGAAAATTTCAAGACTCGCCAAATAAACTGATGAATACAAAAGTCTGAGAAACTAAAAGCTCCATCTCTACTAACATCTCCAAAAAGACCGACTTCCTTCCTCTTATTGACACTCATTTATTACTATCTGGCCATTGACTCCATGACCTAACGTCACTTAGTATACATGCTGCATGCAACTGACACGTGTTTCGCGCTGGGAAAAACATTTGCATAATCTGATGTTCACCTTAGTTATGACACAAGAGGGGGCATGTCCTTAATGCGTGCTTTAGTGAATGTCAATCAAAAGTCGGAGTTTGCATGCACAACTCCTTTAGCAGATTGGAAGAGAGAAAAGTGATAAGTCCAATTGAAGAATATAAGCCCCAAAATGATAAATATAATGTAAATAAAGTAAAACTGGTTAACGAAAAGTAAAAGTTAATGGGTGGACCATCACACTCTCGCACTAACTATGAAGCAAGAGAGGACATGTTCTTCTACACCCATTAGTGGCTGTCAATAAAAAATCGTAATTAGGCTTGCGTTACTCCTCTACAGATAGCACAGAGAGAAATGATGATCCAACTTAAAGAAAAACCCCAAAATAATAATTATAATGCAATTAAAGTAAAACTGGTTAAGTAAAAGTAAAATTGAATGGGTGAACTGTTAAAGGCTGGAAAGGCCACTGTCTGTCGGATGGGATGTTAAGTATGGCTCCATGTGTGCAAGAGCCACACCCTGTGCATATTAGAGAACACACTGGATGGCCTTAACTGGAGACTACCATCTGTCTCCCAACAGCTGTCCAGTGGCTCCCCTACTTCCAATCTTCTCTGGGCCCTTGGATTGAAATCTTCCTTTGTGTTTTTGTTGTCGTTCTGCGAACCATTCTCATCCGTTGTGACCTGGCCACTTAGCCCAATTGTGTGCAAAAAAAGTGCTGCTCGGAGGTAAAACAGCCCAACCTACCACTAATTCTGCCTAACTTATATGTATTTTGGTCATTACATTCTACTGAAATTAATGCAAGGCCATTATTATGCTATTGCTTTCAAATATTACTATTAATTCATAATATTTTACTTATTCTACTCAATTTTAAATACATGTAAAATAAAAAATAGTTATATATAATGTGATTGAAAAATATAAGTTGTTAAAACTGAATAACATTGAGTTGGATAGAAAGTACCAAGAATACAACATTTGTTCATAAGATTAATTTCCTATAAACTTATTTTCAGAAAACTGTTCGCATAATTGCAGAAACAATTTTTATATGTGCAGTACAATAATTATTCACAGCATTACATTAGAAATATGCCTAATTATGACATAACAGTACTATTGAAAATAACAAATAATATCAAATCATTAACAATTAATGATACAGGTTATAGTTCACCAAAGAGGGGAGCTTATTTAATAGCAATTGAAATACTAATAATAAATATATAGGGAACCTACCAACAGATGGCAATACAATTAAAGGAACCGAATACAACTTAAGGAATAATCTAGGTAAAACAGCTTTAAACAGATGATATTATAATCTAATTTGAGCAATTACACATTAAAATCAAGAATTATAGTTTCACCTATAACAAAAACACAATTAAACTATATGGAAAACTTAATACACCAAAATATACTATGCAATACTGGTATACTGGTATATTGGTAAATATTAAGCCAGTACTATTTTGGCATGGAAATTATTTAGATCACATGACCAGTAGATAGCTAAATGCTCCCTAGAGGGATGCCCACTGGGGATGCCACTAGAGGGATGCTACTGATCAAGTCGACCAAGTTGTCCCATGGTCGAGTGGTTCGATTAACCACTCGACCAAGTCGTCCCATGGTCGAGTGGTTAGCATGCTTGTCTACTGATCTAAGGGACCTGGGTTCAAGCCCCGGGTAAGGCATGGATGTATGTGTCGTTTTTCTGCTGAGGTCCTGCAATCCTCTTAGACCTTCTACTATGGCATATAAACTGACAGGCTCCTGTCAGACCTCTGTGGCAAGCAGCTGCTTGAGGGGGTATTTATTTATTTTTATTTACACCAATATAACATCCCAAGTGAATAGTGTCGATGCAAAAGCAGCTGGATTGACATATCATAATCAGTAGAAAAGTATTCAACACATATCTGATATATCAACTACAAGTAAATGCAGCTACTATCTTTTAATACCAAGTGCAAGATACAACATCTGGGCCAAACCGAAGATCCAAAACATTATGACCACCTGCCTAATATGATGGTCCTCCATGTGCTGCCAAAACAGGCGATAATGCATCTTCTACAATAAGACATGGACGCTACAAGATTTATAAAGGTATCTTGTGGTATTTTGGTACCGACACGTTACCAGAAGATCCCTTAACTCTTGTAAGTTATGTAGTTGAGCCATCGCAGATCGGATAAGTTGTTCCAATATAAACGACAGATGCTTGATTGGATTGATGTCTGGGGAATTTGGAGGCCAGGACAATACCTGGAAATCTTCTTCATGTTCTGTGAACCATTCTCGAATAATCCAGGCAGTATGGTAAGGCTCATTATCCTGTTGAAAGAAATCAGTACTAGAGGGGTATATCGTTGCCATGAAAGGATATACCTGGTCTGCAAAGATGTTTAGGTAGGTGGTAGACATCCTAGTTTCCTGTACATGAATGACTGGACCCAGGGTTTCCCAGCAGAACATTGACCAAAGCATTACACTTCTTCCACTGGCTTGTTTTCATCCCATGGTGCATCCTGGTGCCAACATTTCCCCAGGTAAACGACTTACACGTACCCGACCGTCCACACGGTGCAACAGGAAACGCGAATCATTGGACCAGATGATCTTTTTTGAATCATTCAAGGTCCGGTTTTGATGCTCACATGCCCATTGCAGGTGCTTTCAATGGTGAACCGAGGTTAGAATGTGCACTCGGAGCAGCTTGCAGCTACGGAGCCCCATTTTCAGCAAGGTTCGATGTACTGTATGTTGTGACAAATTACTCCCATCACCAGCATTCAAATTACAAGCAAGTTATGCTAGAGTATCCCTTCTGTTGGCTCGTACCATATGGGATAGCCTTCGGTTACCTGTAGCGTCAATGAGTCGTGGTTGGCCCACACCTTGCTGGCAGTCGTGGTTTTTTCCTCCTCAGACCACTTTGTGAAGGTATTAACCATGGCTGATTGTGAGCACCCCCAAGCCTTGCCATCTCAGAAATGCTCTGACCCAGTTATCTGGCCATTACAATTTGACCTTTGTCAAAGTCACTGCTGCCTTTCCCATCTGAAGAACAAGAATGACACTAATTAACAGAGCTAAGTATCAATGTTATTTATATCATTTCATGACCTTCACATGCACTGTAATTTACCTGCAGTTGCTTTGATTTACATAAAGATGTGCTGGTCATAATGTTTTGGCTCTTCAGTGTAACTCGTTAAGTTCAACACCTAAGAAATTTTCATCTTCTGTGGGAGGGGGAAGAATTGTGGGACATATAATTCAAAGTGGCTTATGATGGTACTCACACGATCTTTCACAACTATCATATATATGGGTCACATGATCTTTTGACAACTATAACTCAGAACTCTGGGCACACATGTTTGGGAAGATACAGAGAATGACTTTCTCATTTCTGCTTTTCTAGGGGGGAAGGAGTAAATTTTTATAAACCATAACACTTCTCATGTCATTAGATTTCATTTGACATCGACTTGTTATGTTTGGCTGTGGTGGTGGAGAAGGGGGCGGAAGCACTATTTTTTTTATAACCTGTGACACTCTCCAAGTCACAAGCTTTAATTTGACATGCATAGCCTGATACTTTTAGTTCTTGCATTCTGAAAATATAGCAGAAAAATCATTTTCATATTTCCCCTCTTTTAGGGGGAATGAAATTATGTGGGATATTTTTTTTTCTTTTGCAAAAACTTTCATATGATACATTAACCATTAAATTTGTACCTTGCTTTCAAAAGCTTTGGTGGAACCGTTTTGTCAAACACACAAACCAACAAATGATGGGTGAAAAGCAATAGAAACATAGGCAAAAAGCCAAAAGTTATCATCACAATCACTGATGCTTACCATTGTGTTATATGTAAGGTACCTAAAACAAAATGTTGACATAGAACTTTTTTTTTTTTGATTTGCGACATATAGGACAGAGAAGAATCCTAGAAGCTACTCCTAGCTTAATACAGGTCTTCTCATACAAGGACATGCCCTACTAAGACCGAAGTCACTGCTGACCACTGCCTTAGTTAGAGCTAACACAACACACAAAGTTTGCCTTGCTGGAACAGTCGCTAGCTGCCTAACCACTATGCCAGTTAAGGCATAGCAGACACTATTTACAAATATTTTTATGACGGTTAAATTTAAGAGATTTTTCAAGGTATATGTTCAACTATTATGGAAAATATCACTCTGAATTTAATGTCAATCAGTTTAAGGAAAAACTGTCTTAAGTTGGGTGGAATACGAACTCACAACCTCCTGATAACATGTCAGGTGTTCTGACCACTGAGCTACCAGTCACCAACCAAGATCTTCTCTAATTGACGCATGAACTTTTTACCATAATTCTCTCTCATAAAGTCATCACATACTTGTCATTACTTCTTGAGGCTGTAAGCAACTGCGACAATACCATCACAAGACACAGAGAATTGTGTACTGTTGGTAAAAAGTTCATAACATCAATTATGAACTTATCTTGATCAGTGGCTGGTAGTTCAGTGGTCAGAGCACCTGGTATGTTATCAGGAGGTCGTGGGTTCATATTCCACCCACTTGAAGGCAATTTTTTGTTTAAAACTGATCGAAGTCAAATTCAGAGTGATATCTTCCATAGGGCTGTCATATTACTGCTAAATTTAGGCAGCCATGGTTGATATTTAAGGTACTACATTTAAGCTCAAGTGGTTTCAAATAAAGTTAATTTCTAGTGTTATAGAAGATTAGAAATGTACTACATTGTCCTTGTTGTTCCCATACACAATAATCATAGAGTGATTTCATAATACCTTAATATGTGATACATGTGAGTGCAAAAATTTAAATAGGGGTAATATGACTTTCGGGCCATCCCATTCAAATCAAATGAATATTTAGCAAAAAAAATTGGATTAATGGAGAAGTATTGAAAGGTCCAAAATATAAACTTATATTTACCTTCACTTTGTAATGGGTCTTCATGGTCTAGTTTATTAAGAATGTCATTTTGAGGAACAACATGGCATGTGATAAGACGGCTACAGTGTGATACACCATAATTTCCTGGACAATATGGATCAGAACTAAGAACATATTCGAATCTTTTGGAGCAACCTTGAAATTCCTATATCACAACACACCAATATTAATAGTAAGATTCAAACTTTATATATACTTTCCTTAATAATTAAAGTTCCAAAGTAGCATATAGTCACTATAAACATATACAATGTAAATAAATTAGAAATGCAAAAACAAGGTATTTGATGAAAAAATTACCTTTAGTTTAACGACTAAAATTTTGTTGACATATAAAGATCACTATTCAGATTCTATAACAAATAAACTAATTTAATAATGAATTAATTTCTCCATCTGTTACACAAGTCTATTGCTACCAATTTTCATTAAAGAAATGAAACAATGTTAACCTTTAAGCAGGTATATTGATGCACCCAAATAAGCCAACAAAAAACAATGTGGGTAGGGGTCTGACAAGAGCCTGTCAGTTTATAATGCCATAGTAGAAGGTTTGTGAGGATGGCAGGACCTCACCAGAAAAACACAAACATCCATGCCTTAACCAGGGCTCGAATCCAGGACCTTTTGATCAATAGCCAAGTGTGCTAACCAATCAGCCACAGGACAGCTATAAACATTATAACAAAGGTAAAATACAAAAGCAACTACAAGTGTACAGGACCCATACAATAAAAAAGCCAAAAAATCTAAATATCAAAAAGCAAAAACATTAAATATGATTAAAATATCCAGTAAAATGTAAAAAAAAAAAACAGGACATAAAAAAACAAGTCACTGGATAAAAGGTTTTTGAGAATAAAAGATCTAGATATTACATAAGAAAATAAATATGATGCTCACAGTTAAAAGCTGGACATGTGATTAAAATATGTTTAATAGTTAAAATGGTGTCACAAAACTCACACTTAGGTTTGTCATTCGGCCTTAGAAGAAAAGGTGTTATAAATGAAGGATCTAAGAGGAGCCGAGCAAGACAACTTCCTGCTAGAGATTCCTGTGAAAACATGATTGCCATGGTTCAATAATAGGCTTGATCTCAAAAAGTTTGTTACCAATCTGTTCTGAACAAGATCTCTGCCACTGTGCCCAGAAATCGACAGAGAAACACTGCAAGAAGTCCAAGTATGGAACAGGCAGTGGAGTGTCGTGGAGAGGGATGTGGCTGACATGGCAACTGCATCTAACAAGTAGTCCACTGCATGGTCCAAGGCAAAACTGATAGCATACAACTCTGCAATGAAGATGGAATACAGTTGTGGGATCTGGTCTGTGATGACATAATCACAGCCGACCATAGCAAATCCCACTGATGTGCTGAACTTCAAGCAACCAGTAAAGACAGTAAAGAAGTCCAGGAACTCAGCACAGTGGCTGGCAAAGAGTTCCTGATACATGCAGTTGGGTGTAAAGACTTCCCATCCTGCAAAGAGAAACATCTCAGGAAGGAGAAACAGCAAGCCATGGTGAAGTGGCTCAGCTCTCGAATGGGCAATACTATCGAAACTGATGTTGATGTCTTGCAGGTAGTCTCAGATATACAAACCGAAAGAACAAATGGCAGGCAGGTGATTTGTGTAAAGCATCTCCCACTTGGGACATAAAATGCAGCCCCAAGTGGGATGTCCCAGTAGGAATCGCAATTTTGAAACGTACTGTATGGACAACTACTGACAGGTAGTAGAGTCCATCTATTAAAACAGATGGTTCATCAGTCTCAAAGTAAAGACTCTGGACTGGTAAGGTGAAGAAGTGTCCACATGCAAACACAGAGGGTCTGATGGTGGTGAGGGTGCTGAACCCCTCTCCCCTGAATCTTGGGCAGAATCGTACACCTGGGATCCGTAGTCCAGTTTAGACTGAACAAGTGCATGGTACAAGTGTAGCAAAGAACACAGATCTGCTCCCAGAGAGAAGGAGAAGAGGGCCTTGAAGATCTTCAATGCCTGCACACACTTGGAGTCATGACAAGTGTGTTAAAAAGATCAATGTCCAGTTAAAGATGAGATCGAGAAACTTGGTCTCCACCACAGATGCAATGGTAGTACCCCACAAGCTGAAGTTCAGGGTCCAGATGAAGATTACACTTGTGACAAAAGTGCATTCAAGCAGCCTTCTGTGGAAAGAACATGCCCGTTAGCTATCGCATAAACCAAGAGATTGTTCATGGCAGTTTGCAGTTGTCATTCAATGACCCTCATCTAGACATGCTGAAAAATGATGAAAGATGCTGAAAAATCATGAACTAGATGTCATTGCCTACAGTCAGAGGAAATTATCTAGTAATGGAATTGATCTTGACAGCAAAAAGGGTAACACTCAGGATGCAGCCGAAAAGGTTATGAAAAGTACAAGAAGATAAAATGTTGGAAATGAAGATCAGCAAGTGACCTCTCAAGTCAAAGGTATGAACAACAAAGAACGCTGAATCTCCAAGCCATATTGTAAGCTTTTTTTTTATCTCAATTAATATTAACACCAGGTGCTAGCTATATAAAAATTAATTCCCGATCACTAATTGGAGATGGATCAGGTGATCAAGAGTTGACAATTGCCTGTGAAAGCTACTACTGGGTGGTCAAAAGAATGCTGTAGTGTTCTAAATACCAGATGAGTCTGGTATTTACCATTCTTTCCCACATGCACACCCAGCTCATCAATATGAAGAGCCAATAATTTGGAATCCTTTCCTGTCTTGGGTAAGGAAGAGACGATAGCCTCCCACAAGGAGTCCAGAAACTGCTCCTCAAGAAAAAAGGAGTTAAAAGTCAGAGCACCAAATCCTTACTCAATGGTGAGAGATGTTGGAGCACGGAATAATGGATGCAGACTTGACATTTGCTGGCCCAACAGCAGATGCATGAGAAGAGTGCAGAGCATGGCACAGCTGCTTGGCTGTGAATGGCCTGTTGTAAAGCTCCACGCCATTCGAGTGGAAAGACAGCAGAGAGGCATTTGGCCTTGCTCTTCAGGGCCAAATACCTGGGGGAAGAGGAAAAAGAGATGGAGGAAAATGTTTCCCCTAGAGTGTTGGCAACTGCTTGGGGATCAGTAATTGCCTGCCCATTGTTCTCCAGGATTGATAATAATTGGGACATTAGTTCCCACCACTCTTCCAGACTTTATTCCACACAATCATAGAACTGGTCGTGTGGGTGATCAAAAACGTAAATTTGATCTAGATTCCTTCTGGCACTGGTGCAGGATGAAACAGGATTTTGCCCAGGAGTATTCAAAAGCTTCAAGTTTGGAGGATATCAGCTATCTCTGAAACACCCTCCAAGCCTTGTTCTGAGCCTTATGAGTCACAGAGCAGTCTGGATTCCAGCAAAGTTTCAAAAATTGTGGAATATGGAAATATCAGTAGCAGGGAATGCGTGGGTCAGGGAACGAAAGTAGGTACTGACATTGGTGTTCTTGAGTCATTACTTGAGGTGTTCAGTTTATGTTGATATTGTCCCAAAAGGATTGTGCACTTTAAATAGCCATTATTTGAGGTGTTCAGTTTGTGTAATTATTGCCCCAAAAAGGACTGTCTCCATGACGAGGAATGGGGACAGCAGCTACGAGACGAGGTCATCAAGAGGTCATCTTTCCATAAGATACTTCCAGGGCAGTAGATAGACAGCCAACCGCCTCTAGTTGGTGGAGAGGGGTATGACCTGGAATGAAGAATGGGGGCTCACAAGAATGACGACACCCAGCAAGCTAGACCATCTCCATCCTTGTCCCAGAATGTGGGATCATTGCTTGTCTGCAAGTAGGTCTCCTACAGGCACAAGCTCATAGCTTGTGTGCCCGGAGTAGGACCTTGATGTCGTCTATATCCTCTGGAATCCACAACAATTCCATTGTAGGAGTGTGGTCACCTCAGGTTTAGGAGAACGGGCAGACGATGATTTCCAATTAATTTTTACCATCGCCAGTGACAGTTTAGGAAATTGAGCTCGGAAGGTAGAGCTGTCTGTGGATGGGAAGGCAGAGGCTTTCCATGATGGACACAGAAGACTGGGAAACAGGAATGGAAACCAGTGTTAACACCATGGCAGACATCAACTTTGGTTTCACCTGTCCCAAGATGTAGCATGTGGCTGGTGAGAAAGACTCAGCAAGGTGGAATGATAGGCTTCCCAGCAGACACACCGGAGAGTTTGCCAGGTAGTAGGGATGGCAACAATCTTTCATGCCTCAGGATAAGCATTGTTTTGTATTGTCTTCACTGGCTAGACCTCATTCTTCACTTTCCACTTTGGACAGTCGTGGGAAAATGCTTGATGGGTGCCACTGCAGTATAAGCAGCTTGCTGTGTCAGCCAAATAGTCCAAATCAAGGGGATCCTGACTGCTACAGTGAGCACAAGTAAGCTAACCCTGGAAAGCTGTGTGGCCTTGACCTTATCTCTGCACTGGAAACATAGCAGAGGGTTGGGGATATATGGTCATACCTTGCAAATGCAAATATCCAGCCTTGATGGAAGTAGGCAGTAGTTGCGAGTTGCAATCACTCTTTGGGAAGATAACTAAGAGGATCTCCTCTTCAGACTTCTTCTCTTTGAGGAGGCCCCACTTAGAGATCCACATGAGGAATTCAGCGATTTATGGGGTTTCACTGTGATGCCCATCAATCACCGTTACCTTCAAGAGGAGCTCTGAGTGTTTAGAGCACGCAGTTTCCACCAACAAGTCACCAAATCTTGGGCCCTCAATTGATGTTCCCATAAGACCTTACAGACCCTTACTAATAAAAAAGGAGACATATCCCCAAGCCACTGATCACCCATGGAATAGATGATCAGGAATCATGGGAACATATAAACAGACAAAGATGGCAAAGAAGATGGGGGCTTGTGTGGAGCCTTCTTTGTGTCCCAGACAGAATAATTTGCAAAATTGGAACTCATAACTGTTTTTGATGCTTCAGTGCCCATAGTCCCCACCCACCATGGGGAGCCTAATAAGGGAACGGCTGATTAGGCACCAGCTGCACAGAAACTATACCCATACAGGTATGGTATAGGGCTGCACAGAAACTATACCCATACAGCCAGTGAGCCAAGCCCTCATAAAGGAATAAGAATAAAAATAAAAGAGAAATGTGAGGAACTCATTCAAGTCCTCACAAAATGAAATAAGCAAAAAAAGAAATAAAATATAAGTGTGAAGAACCAAACCATCCTCACAAAATAAAGATAGGTTAAAATAACTTAAAGCTCTCCATCTTCAGTGAAGTGACACTATGTGGTATGTATGACACAGTGAAGTGACACTATGCTAGGGCTGTTAAGTTCTTTCCACATATCGTGAAGGGTGATTCCAGTGTCTTAGTTGCAGGTGGGGTCAGGAAAAGTCATTATTTCGATAGCCTCGCAGATGATGGTTCTGTAGTAAGTGGAAGCATGTGCTAGTAGTGTGATGTGCTCCCAGTCTATGACAGCAACATGCCGCATTGCCAGCTCAATATTGGCAGACATTAGCTCATTTTCAATTGATTTTTTTTGGCTCTGAACCTCTCCTGTAGAGAACACATTGTTTTTCCAATATAGTAAACAATGGAATTATTTGGCAAAATGTAGGGGAAATCTGTATACGTCCGATATTTGAAGGAGGTAAAATTTGTCTCTGTCTTTTTTTTTATCATTTTCTTCAGTTTTGGAGCTAGGTTGAAAACAACATTGAGTTTTTAGGCTCTGAGTAATTTGTATACTGATTTGCTCAGGACAGGGATATGGATATGGGTCCGACAAAGGTTGCACATTCAAAATCAGTGATTTGGAGTAGAGCTGAATCTGTTCTGTTGTCATTCTACACTTATTGATTAGCTTTTCTATTATTTTTGGGTGGTAGCCATGGGAGGCAGCAAATGGATTGAATGTTTTGAACTTTTTCTTAAGCAAATGCTCATTTGATGATATAGTGAAGACCCTATAGATAACAGAATGAAGGCTTCAATTTGTAATGCCTGTGGGGTATATGAGTTCAAATGTATTATGATGGGTAGATAAGACTTTTGCAATATTGGTGTCATCAAAGGTTCCTGGTAGGATAGATACTGTTGGCTTTATCATTCTGCCATTCCAAATTAAAAATATATCACCAACATTGCGGCACCATATGACAGGTAAAATTTCTGCCTAATTGAATAATTTTGTTTCGGAGTCTGAAGGACAATCTCAGACAGGATGCCAGAAAGGGGTGGCCCATGGGGGCCCCTCAGTCCTGTCTGTAGATGCAGTTACCAAACTGGAAATGATTATTTTTGGTGACTAGTTTTAGTGCTTAATGGTGTTGATTTCAGGAAAATTTTGCACTTCAATGATTTTTGTCCAAAATAGCATAACGGCATCAAAAACTGGAGTGGATGGGAACAAGGAGACTACATCAAATGTAACTAATTTTGTTGGGAGGAACTGGACAGATCCTTGAGTCTGTTGAGAAATTCTGTTGTAGATTTAATGGAAAATGGGTGCTAACAAATGAAGCTAGATAAAATTTTGGACAGATTCTTTTCTAGGAAGAATATTGGGGATGATCTTTAGCACACTAAGGGCTGAATGGGGTGATTATCTTTGTGCACTTTGCACTGGGCGACCATTCATGGTGCCTGACAGTTCAATGGCACTGACTGAGGTCCTTGGGGTTAGTTATTACCAGTTATTTTTTAGCCTTCAGACCTTTTTTTTTTTATGCTAGTGGTGGGGTATTTAGGCTAGTGCAATTGGAGTTATTAATAAAGTCCAAATTTCTGACATACAGTAATTTTTGTTCATGATAACAAACTGACATATTTTGTCAGCTAATGTGATAACAATGTCAGGGGTATTTCTTAAGTCTTTTAAAGCCCAAGAATGCTCATATGAGAAATTTCTTTCTGAGTAGGGGGAGACTTTTATCAGGAGTTCATGAATTTGAAGACTTTCTATCTCATGACATTAATTTTATTCTCTTCCAGATGTCTGCGTGCATTACTTTCAATTTTGGTGATGATCTTTTTCTTGTGTAATTTTTGATGGAATCGGCTGAATTTAGAGTCATGTTCCAGAACAGGCAGTTTGTTATCTGAGAAGTTTTATCCGATAGATCAATAATAGGTAGGGGTTTAAAAGCAGGGAAAAAGGCTTATCTGAGCAACTGGAGTTTCTTTCAATGTTTCCATCTGGTGGTATTTTTGCATTTTTTTTCTCTTGTGAGCCTTTCAAGCAGATCCATGAGCACGACAGGAGGGCAGCTGTGGCAGATGTCCTGGTGTGCTTAACATGCCTCTGATTCAATTCTCGAAATGTGCCATCTTTTCTCATTCTAGAGCATGGAGAAGCTTCATTCTGATGTGTGTAGAACATGTTGACAGGAACTGAGGAGACTGCTGTATGTGACCTGGATTGACTGTAGGATAAGGTTTTTGTGTCAGCAGCACAGAAGAAAGCACAATTGTTCCAGATTCACTACAAGTTTCAAAAGAGAAGTCCGTAACTCTTTCCAGTGTTGGTACTAGATCATTCGGCAGGGATAAGCTTTAAATACACAATTAAAAATTTAGACCTTAAAATTAGTTTTTAATTCTCTATGACATTGTTAAATGTTTTTAAGCACTTCAACACATGGATTATGCTATCAAGTATCAACAATTATTAAGGAGATATTTACGTGCCATGCTGTAGAGGATGGGTTGTAACAGGAACTTCCGGGATGCTTTCAGTGACAAATTTAACAATCGACGTTCTTGCCAGCAAGTGACGTTTCAGTGGAGATTAAAAGAAGGATAATGGAAGTCAATGGTCTACCCGCCTTGGAAGGAAACAACCGTTTATTCCTTTGATAGCATAGAGTGCTTAAAAAAATTCTTTGATCCACGACTCACGTTTTGCGCCCTTCCTTTTGGCACTTCATCAGGTGGGAAGTGAAGAGCTTCAGCTAATGCAGAGACAGTTGGTTGTTGCACACGGGGAGGGTGGGGTGCCACAAATTGAATTATCAGTGGCTCAGCTACGAGGATTGGAGTGGTCGGCAGATGTGCAGGTGGCTGTAATGCGATCTGCATGTGACGGAGGTTGGGAGAGGGTGGGGGATTATGGGAAATCACCAAGATCAGCGAGTGTCGAGGGAAGTCTCACTATTTGTGGCTAGTAATTCATAATTATAATGAGTGGGATACTTTTAGTGAATTTATAAATTTCATAAACCGAATTTTGGGGTTAAGATAATTATGTTGGTGAGGGCCTGAATAATGGTTTTCGTATCGGTATTGCTATTGGGAGTTGTGTGTGTGTGTGTGTGAGGGGGGTACTTTAATTGCCAATTTCAGGATGCATTATGGAAGTGTTCTAAAGGGTTTGGTGGGTGTGCATTAGTGCAGGTTGCAGATGGGGATTGCGATAAGAGAGGAGAGTGTTTAGGGGGTGTGGAATTTCCAAGGTGTATGTTATATCCCCTAAGGATCAGATGCCAAGCTGGGGGAGGGAAACAATGTCTGTGTTGCAGAGTTCGGTCAATTTTACATTAATGAGGGATATTTTCTGTGATGGCTAGTAGGAATTTGGTAAGTGGGGATATTATAATTTTTGTGGAGTGAAAATAAGTGGGCAGATGATTTTCGGTGATTGCTTGAGATAGTGCAGTTTTTTGTAGTTTAAGATGTATTTATGCTCTTTAAGTCGGGCATTAAGTGGGTGTGAGGTTTTAACTATGTATTTGTCTTTGGGGAAAATTTTACCTGTGGGATATTTGAGTTGGATGTAATAAACTCCTCCAGAGCTGGGTATATGGTCGTGATCTTTTCGAATGAGTTTGGATACAGTGTGTGACATTTTAATTGGGACATTATAATGTAAAGGTTTCAGGGTATTCTTAACAGAGTATGTGAAATTATTATTGATGTATGGTAGGGCTATCGTGTATTTTTCAATTTCTTTATTTACAGGTGTTGGAGGGTTTTGGGATTGTTTGCATTTGATTTGTTTGTGAATTTTGTTGATGGTGTGTGAGGTATATCCACCCTGTTTGGTGAGTTCAAAAATGTATTTTATTTCATTGTTTAGTGCTTCTTGAGTATTGGAATATTTATAAAGCTCTGGTAAAGCGTGAGTAGAAGGTTGATAATTTGTAGTTGTTTGTGTGGGTGGAGGTTCTAGTTATTATGTTAGGTATGAATGTAGGTTTTCTGTATACAGTTGGTATTGTTTTGTGGAGGTACGGTGTAAATTGAAATCTAAGAATGGTAGGTGTCCATTTTGTTCCTTTTCGTGTGTAAATTTAACGGTTGTAAATTTAACGGTTAAATTCAGATAATTTCTTCAATTCTTCTTTGGAGTGTTGCGAGATGATTAATATATCGTCAATATAATGGGCATAAAGTAGTGGGCGGATTTGACGTACATGAAGAACTGTGGTTTCTACATGACATAGAACTGCTTCCACCAACAATCCATAGAGGGGGGAGCCCATCAGGACACTTTGGCTTTGGACGAATATTTTGCAGTCAGTTTGAACCCAGTTGCTTTTAGTGGCTAGGTCGAAAGCCTCCTGTGTGCTAAAATATTCAGGTGCCATGGGTCTGGCCGCTTCAAGACAATTGGCTTTAAGTCGCATCGATTACCGGTGTTTTAGGGTAGAGTGCAACGATGCCAAATGAGTGTAGGGTGCAGTCGGGGGTAACAGTTATGGTTTTAAGTTTGTTGATTAGGTCTTTGACTGTATGGTACTGGGTGTGGGTGGGAAATATGGGGTAAAGAACTGAAAAAGTGGTTTCTCTAGGTTACATGTGGCAGAATTCCGTTTGGAAAGATCCCACAGGTAAAATTTTCCCCAAAAACAAATATATAGGTAAAATTTCATGCCCATTTAACACCCGACTTAAAGAGCATAAATACATCTTAAACTACAAAAAACTGCACTATCTCAAGCAATCACCGAAAATCATCTGCCCACTTATTTTCACTCCACAAAAATTATAATATCCCCACTTACCAAATTCCTACTAGCCATCACAGAAAATATCCCTCATTAACGTAAAATTGACCGAACTCTGCAACACAGACATTGTTTCCCTCCCCCAGCTTGGCATCTGATCCTTAGGGGATATAACATACACCTCGGAAATTCCACACACCCCCCCCTAAACACTCTCCTCTCTTATCGCAATCCCCATCTGCAACCTGCACTAATGCACACCCACCAAACCCTTTAGAACACTTCCATAATGCATCCTAAAATTGGCAATTAAAGTACCCCCCTCACACACACACACACACACACACACACACAACTCCCAATAGCAATACCGATACGAAAACCATTATTCAGGCCCTCACCAACATAATTATCTTAACCCCAAAATTCGGTTTATGAAATTTATAAATTCACTAAAAGTACCCCACTCATTATAATTATGAATTACTAGCCACAAATAGTGAGACTTCCCTCGACACTTGCTGGATCTTGGTGATTTCCCATAATCCCACACCCTCTCCCAACCTCCGTCACATGCAGATCGCATTACGGCCACCCGCACATCTGCCGACCACTCCAACCTCGGAGCTGAGCCACTGACAATTCAATTTATGGCACCCCACCCCTCCCCTGCGCTCAACAACCACCTCTCCTGCATTAGCTAAAGCCTCTCACTTCCCACCGGACGAAGTGGCGAAAGGAAAGGCACGAAACAGTGGGTCATGGATCAAAAACTTTTTAAGCACTCTATGCTATCAAAGGTATAAATGGTTATACATTTTATACCTTTGATATAAGGAAATGTGTGATGTATTGCCAGCTTGATTATAATACCAAGCTGGCAATACAACACACATTTCCTTCCAAGACGAGTAGTAGACATTGGCATCCATTATCCTTCTTTTAATCTCCACTGAGACGTCACTTGCCGGCAAGAACGTCAATTATTAAATTTGTCACTGAAAGCATACCAGAAGTTCCTGTTACTACCCATCCTCTACAGCATGGTATGTAAATCTCTCCTTAATAACTTTTGATTCTTGATAGCATAGTCTAAGTGTTGAAGTGCTTAAAAAAAACTTTAATTTTAATCACCGCACTGCGTATCTCTACTCTAATTTTTGTCAGACCTTCTTGGTCAGAAAATAATTAAAATCACTTAAAGTTCTCTGTCTTTGAGCAACAAATAAATAGCCCCCCTCAAGCAGCTGCTTGCCACAGAGGTCTGACAGGAGACTGTCAGTTTATATGCCATAGTAGAAGGTCTGTGAGGATGGCAGGACCTCAGCAGAAAAACAACACATACATCCATGCCTTATCTGGTGCTTGAACCCAGGTCCCTTTGTATCAGCAGCCAAGCATGCTAACCAATATTAAAAGTTTTTAAGAGAAAACATGGAAGCTTTTCAGAGAGTTGGGTTGGGTTGTTTTACCTCTGAGCGGCACTTTTTTGCACACCATGGACTAAATGGCCAGGTCACATGGACCCCGAAGGCTCAGAGAAGGTTGGGGAAGGGGACCCACTGGAACAACTGTTGGGAGACAGATGGTAGCCTCCCATCAAGGCCATCCAGTGTGTTCTTTAACGTGCACAGGGTATGGCTCTCCTGCACACGGGGCTACTGCTTAACGTCCCATCCAATGGACGGCGGCCTTTCCAAGCCCATCAGTGTCCCCTACTGACCGTGGGCAGGGCGGGAGAATTTTGCGGAGATAAATCTGAACGCTGACCCAGCTGGGACTCGAACCTGGGAACTACAGATTACGAGCCTGGTGCGCTACCGACTGAGCCACCCCCGCCCCACTATTCAGAGAAAGGACAGAATTGCATCTTCAGTGAAGTGACACTATGTAGTGATGTTAGGGCTGTTAAGAACTTCCCACATGTCGTGAAGGGTGATTCCAGTATCTTGGTTGCAGGTGAAAATGGGCGAGGTCATTATTTCAAGAGCCTCACAGATGATGGATGTTATTTCAAGCAAATATCATTGAAGTACAAAAATTTTCTCTTCCTGAAATCAACACCATTCATCAAGCACTAAAACTAGTCACCAAAAATAATAATTTCCAGTTTGGCAACTACACCTATATGCAGGATGGAGGGGCCCCCATGTGCTCACCACTTTCTGGAATCCTGTCTGAGATTGTCCTTCAAGCACCGAAACAAAATTATTCAATTAGGCAGAAATTTTACCTGTCTTCTGGTGCCACTAAGCTGATGACATATTTTTAATTTGGAATGGCAGAATGAGCAATTAAACTGCCTCCTTGATAAAGCCAACAGTGTGGCACTTTTTCTACAATGCATTTGTATTGCAATGCCATCCAATGGATGGCAGCCTGTCCAAACCCACTGGTGTCCTCTACTGACCGTGGGCAGGGCAGGGAATTTTGCGAAGATAAATCTCAACGCTGACCCAGCTGGGACTCGAACCTAGGAACTACAGATTACGAGTCTGGAGATTCCAAGGAAAGTGCAGAACATTGTCCAAAGCATTACATTTCCTCCACCAGTTTGTTTTTGTCCCACAATGGATCCTGGTGCCAACACTTCCAGGTAAACGACACACACATACCTGGCCGTTCACATGGTGCAATAGGAAATGAGATTCATTGAACCAGACGACCTTCTTCCAATCATTCAAGGTCCAGTATTGATACCAACTGAGCCACCCCTGCCCCTTTACTATATTGGAAAACCCATACATTCTCTACAGAAGTTCGCAGAGCATCAGACAGATATCAGCCAAAACAAGCTAATGACTGTCATTGCCAAGCTGGCAATACAACACACAGCTGTCACAGACTTGGAGAATTTGCACATGCAGCCACTTACTATGGAACCATCATCCACAAGGCTATTGAAATAATGACCTTGCCTGTCCCCATGTGCAACTGACACACTGGAATCACGCTTCACGATATAAGGAAAGAAGTTTTTAACAGCCCTAACATCACCACATACTGTCACTTCACTAAATATTAAGTGCTGCACTTGCTCCAAAAAGCTTTTAATATGCAAATAGTTTGAAGGATAAACTTAGTAATTTTATTGCTCAGAGAACTTTAAGTTATTTCAATTTTTTCTCAGCAAGATGGTTTTTTTAATTGTGTATATAAAGATATGAGCAAAAGGAAATAAAATGTGTGAGGCAACTCGTAAACATATAACTGGACATTGGCCTGCAAATGGTCCAGTTCCATTATACTGTAATTTGGCTTTACAACCCAAGAAATGTATTGTTGACAGTTCATTGCAAGCTAGTGGAAGTTTATTATTCATGGAAATTATGTATATATGTTTTGAGTTGAGTGTGTCTATGGCTCCTCTGGAAGATTTTCTGCTTCTGCATGGCCATGGCTAACTGCTGTAGCACTTAACAACTTTCACACCAATTTTAAAGGAGAAACATTAGAGCATCCTGTGTAGAGCTGCCAACTTTGTAGACAAAAATTATAATTTTGAAGAATGAAAATTCAGAGGAATTATGACCACAGATGAAAACCAATAGATTTCCATATTTTGAAGAATTTCAATATTTCTATTTACACTTTTTCATTCTCCACACTAATTCCATGATCACTGTGTCGACTACTCTCAGCCCATACTAATAGAGGTTATATACTAAGGGTAAAGGGGTCTGATGTCCAGGCTTTCCTTCTTGTGATTGGAGAGTCCATTATTGCTGCAGGGATTGTGTTTTCATGTCCTCTTGCTTTAGTGTTGTATTAGTTAATTTTTTTCTTTTAGTCTATGATGAGCTTCCATGGAAGTGGAAGTTGATGTATCTCATTGTTACATGTGGTGTGTCTATTTTTGTATATGGTTTAGTTACTTTTATGTATCCAGTTTTTCTTGCCTAGGCAAAGTGGCTGAATTTTTATATCTTTGAAGTTAGGGGATAGCTTGTTTTTGCTGAACAATTTGGGTCAGGGCAGTATTTTTTTGCTGTTGAATATCTTTTTAGTTTTCTTTTATTCTTATACCTGCAGACCTTTTGGTTTTACCATAGTATGGTTGGGATTAATTATCATTAGGTAAGGTAATGGGATGTTGTAAAAACACCATCGGTTTTCATTTTAGGATCTCGATCTTTTACCATACCTTTTACCAGAACTTTAAAATTATATGGTCTCATGATATTCCTCGATGTTTCTGCTAGTCATGGGATTTTTTGAGGTATACCAGTAGTATATTTATTATTAGCTGCTTGCTTCCATGCCAGTGTTATTTGTATATTTTTAAGAGTGGCTCCTGTATTGATACATTTGGCTTCATGTTCAGCTCTTGTAATAATGACTGTTGGGTATGCTGCTTTCTGCACTGTAGTTAAACTGAGTTGCCGTTCTTGGGTCTGCCCAGACCTGGTGATGGCATATCATAAATTTTGTAAGAAGGCCATAAGTAGGGTTCCTTTCTTCTGTTCCAGCAGATGTTGTGAATTTTATTGATGAACTGCAAAGGGAGGATGGCTTATGGTAAACTTTTATGTTTATTGTCTTTTCGATGAAAGTGCATATCTAAGAAAGGTAGAAATTGATTTCTTCAAATTCAGCAGAAAAGTTGATGGTAGGGTACACATATTCAAGTTGTTTAAATTTTTTTGACGTCATGCTGCACAAGGTATATAATTATAGTGTTGTCAATATACACCGAAGAGCCAAAACCTTATGACCACCTGCCTAATGAGTCCTCCACGTGTGACCAAAACAACTCTTACCCAAGAGGCATGGACATTACAAGATTTATAAAGGTGTCTTGTGGTATCTGGTACCAATACGTTACCAGCAGATCCTTTAACTCTTATAAGTTATGTGTGGTTGAGCCACAGCAGATCGGACATCCTGTTCCAACACAAACCACAGATGCTCGATTGGATTGATGTCTGGGGAATTTGGAGGCCCAGGAGGCTATACCTGGAAGTCTTCCTCGTGTTCCATGTGGCATGGTACATTATCCTGCAGAAAGAAGGCACTACTAGAGAGGTATACCTTTCCCATGAAAGGATGTACCTGATCTGCAATTATGTTTAGGAAGATGCAGAACATTGCCCAAAGCATTACATTTCCTCCACCAGTTTGTTTTCGTACCACAATGCATCCTGGTGCCAACACTTCCCAGGTAAATGACACACAAATACCTGGCAATTCACATGGTGCATTCACAGGAAACAAGATTCATTGAACCAGACGACCTTCTTCCAATCATTCAAGATCCAGTATTGATGCCCGTGTGCCCATTGTAGCACTTTTGACGGTGAACCAAGGTTAGCATGGGCACTCAGAGCAGCCTGCAGCTGCACAGCCTCATTTTCAGCAGGGTTCGATGTACTGTGTGTTGTGACACATTACTCCCATCACCAGCATTCAAATTGTGGACAAATTGCACCACAATATACCTTCTATTGGCTCATACCATATGGGATAGGCTTCACTCACCTTTAGCATCAATGAGCTGGGTCGGCACACACCTTGCTGGTGGTTCATGATTTTTTTCCCTCCTCAGACCACTTTTTGAAGGTAGTAACTACAGCTGACCATTAGCACCCCACAAGCCTTGTCTCAGAAATGCTCTGACCCAGTTGTCTGGCTACTACAATTTGGCCTTTATCAAACTCACTTAAGTCAACTTGCCTTCCCCATCTGAAGAACAAGAATAACACTGATTAACAGAGCTCAGTATCAAGTGTTATTTATACCCTTTCATGATCTTCACATGCACCATCATTTACCTGCAGTTGCATCGATTTACATAAGACCTGCTAGTCATAATGTTTTGGCTCTTTGGTGTACCTTCTGTAGTATGGCAATGGAGGAGAGATTGCATGGATAATAGTATTCTCTATATGCCATATGATGACTTCTGCCAGGAGTCCAGAAAATGGGGAACCCATTGGGACTTCGTTTTTCAGTTGATATATTTCTTCACTGAGTATAAAAAATATTCTTGTTGATTAGCTTCAGGGCAGTAATGATACTCTCAAGCTGTAGTTCACCTATATTGTGTGCACCAGTTAAGTTTATCGCTTGCTGATAGCCTATCACCAAGGGAATTATTTACACTCTTTCACTCTATGCACTAATTCCATGACCACTGTGTTCATGAGTTTCAAGTCATAGCTCCATTATCAAGACACTACTCTTGACACACATGAACAGAGAGTATATATTAAGGATGAAGAGGTCTGGTGTCCAGGCTTTTCTTGTTGTGGTTTAGCCGTTGTTTTGGTTAGTGAGTCCACTATTGTTGCGGGGGCTGTGTTTTCATGTCCTCTTACATTAGTATTGTACTTGTTAACAAGTACAACACTAATGCAAAGGCTCAACCACAAGAAAAGCCTGGACAGCAGATCACTTTACCCCTAGTATATAAACTCCATTCACATGGGCCAATAGTAGTGTCTTGATAATGAAACTACAGCTTTGAAATGTGTTGACACAGTGGTAACGGAGTTAGTGCACAGAGTGAAAAAGTGTAAATAACTTCCTTGGAGATAGACTATCGGCAAATGAATGCCAGTAATAACAAATGCTGGAAGCATGAACAGAGCAAGCAGACCACCTAAAACATACATATCACACTGCACAGTAATTTTATGACTATTAATTTCCCTTGTTCTTTTACTACTACTGACTGGTGAAAATTGAATAGTAGAACATTCAATTTCAAGACCAGCAACACTATCTAAAAGAAGGACAGTGTAATAGTGTTATATGCTTATATATAATATATAATCTTTGAATTGTGTAGCACTGTGTCATATATTTGTTTTCGACTAATATTTTTTTTTGGTGGATGTCCAGGCTGGGTTTTCTGCTTTTACATTTTGCAATTCTAGTGACTATGAAGTGTTTACATTTCATGGTACAAGATGTTAAATTTTATTTCAACAGAAATGGGAATTTTTTTAAACCATTTCTAACCAAATGTTGAAAATAACATTTCAGCCTATGATCATAAATAACATCAAGTACTGAAGATATAGTTTATGCCTTTATTCTGCAGTATGGTAGTAAGATTATTGATCGATTTTTGATTTCCAGTATTCTGACCTATGTCAGCTGTAGCAGAATTGTAATGCTTTCTAAACTTCTACCTAAGATAATGATTTTCTTACTACCAGAAGTTGTGTCATCCAGTAACTAAGCACATCACTTTCAGACATTTTTTTCTTCCCTTATATTTTTCGGTAATTTATTAAAATTTTGTGGAGCTAGAATCATGAAATGTTTATGGATAATTTCTTTTCTTGAAAAAGGTACATAATAAAGTTCTCTATTTCTAAGATTTATTTTTGTATGTTGTATTTTTAAGAAATCTGGGGTTTTAAAAACAAACATAAGGATTTTATAAATGAATAATTGTCTTAAATTCAAAATTTTATTTTCAATAATCATATTTTTTAATTCATAATATTGTTATTCATAATAACCTTCAGAATTCTGTTTTGTACTGTTATTAATTTATTTAAAGAATTAAAATATGTTCCTCCCCAACTAATTAAACAGTATTGTAAAGTAGATTGAATCCATGAATAATAAAGAGTTATTAGAAAGGAAGTACCTACAATTTTCTTTAGATGATATATTCTAATTAGGAAATATCTTAAAAGCCTTGCAATTATATTTGTATGACTATTCCATTTCAAATTATTATCAATAGTAATCCCCAAATATTTGTATGATTTAATATGTTTAATTTCTGCACATGTACATACAATATTATTATCACAATTAAATCTATGATATATGATTTTATCTTTGAAATAACTCTTGTTAGTGAGACTGAAATACATTGAATACGATTTTTCGATATTTAAGATGATTTTGATGAAACCATAACTGAATTTTTTTTTAATCATGAGATATAGTCAATTTCAATTCTTCAAAATTATTACTTCTACATACTATAGCAGTATCATCAGCATAGGATATAGGATATCCTTTTAAGTTATTAAAAAAGAAATCATTGAAGTAAATCAGGAATAAAATAGGTCCTAAAACTGAGCCTGAGGCACTCCTTTAGTAAGCAATAAGGGCGTACTCTTTGTATTTTTTATGTCTACAATTATATATAATTATATATACATCAAATGAAAGCTTCTGACATAGGGAATGTCATAGGCTATGAAAAAATTATCCCCGTGTTTTCACCCCCCCCCCTAAAAAACTGGTTTACAACCAGTTTTTTAGAGGGGGGGGGAAGATTATTTTTATATTTTGATGATTTAATATTTTGAAAAATATTAATTATCATGTTTTCTGAATATTGCAATTGAAATTTAGTGAGAGGTGCTATAGGTTTAAAAGTTAAATCATCTATTTTTAATTCTTTTTCTATGATCGTTTAGGCCAAAGTGTTATTAGGTTTTTTGTATCTTGTTCCTCTGCAATTCTTTGATCATATGTCCTGTACATTTTGCCTATACCCTGATTAAAAAAAATAATTATATAGGCAAAATTTACAGAACATACAGCAAAGAATCACAGAGCACCAACAAGATATAAAAATCAAATTAACCTTTGGGGGACCAACCATAAAAATAATGCTTATTCAAATAAATATTATGAATAATAACCAATTTTAAAATAGTTGCATTCCTTGCATGAGAAGGTGTGTAAAAGCTAGGAGCAGCAACTAGGATTCTTCTCTGTCTTGTGTTGCAAATGGAAGAAATAAAAAACAGAAATTTGGAAAACATAATACTAAAGATGTATCATTTTATTCACAAAAGAGTGTAAATGTGATCGTAAAAGGACTATATCTGGTGTTTCAGATTAATATAGAAATAAAAAAACAAGTTAGTAATACACTGGTTTCCATAAATTAAGGAACAAATTGGGGGTGGGGCGATATTGTAAAACTCCAATGATAGAAATGTACAAAAGTTATGTATAGTATGCAATATATGACACATGTATGATATGGAAATGAATAATGCTGATAGCATTTTATGTAATTGTGTTGGGCATTTCGAAACTGCTCTCCAGTTCTCCTACGAAGTACAAGGTTGAGTTTAAGATAGCAGATTCGTTGGGTCTGTCTCTAGACATAATTCAAAGGGAGAAATGCAGTGGAAAACTATATATCAGCTTGAGGTAGTTAAAAGTCAAGCAGATGTTGCCAGATAGCTTAATGCAAGTCATTCATTGATACACAGACCCTGGCAGATTCCAACAATGACAGAGTAACTCTAAACAATTCAGTTGTTGATGATGGGCAACAACTCCAAGGGAGGAGCACTCATCTGGTGCTATGCACCTGGAGGAGCAGGATGTCAACTGCAATTGAACTAAGCAGCAGCAAACGAATTGGTGATATCTGCTATCACCATATTGGAGAAGACTTCATGAAGCGTGCCTGTACACTAGATAGCCAGTGGTGTGCCTGACCCCAATGCCAGAGGAGAGACCATTTAAACTGGTACAGACATCACATCAAATGGACCCAGAATTTCATTCTGATATTACTTTGTTATAATAGGTTCAGTTTCTTATTTTTCCTCTAATGCATCTTACCACTGTTAGTAATTTTAATATTTTTACTGAAAAGTTTCATAGAAATCTTTGCATTTGTTTTTTGAGATATGAATATTATGCTCATTCTGCTAATTAAATTTCCAGTCTGGTCTGCTCTTAACATCTTAGGTTATGCCAATGATTCTATGACAATGATGCAAACTACTCTTTATTTTTACAGTTGTATAGCAATATCTGGATATTAAAATGTTTTGTACTACTCTTTTTCACAGTGCATTTACGTTTTTAACAAATTCCTCTGTCAGTAGAATAAAGACATACACATCTAAGCTTTCCAAAATTTATTAAAAATATCTGAAACAAAATATTTTGAATATAAAGCATTTACCTGATACAGAAAGCCATAGTTATTAAGCCAGTCCTTTCGAGCATAAGCCAATGAATAAAGAGTGGCAACTGACATGCTGTCTGGTCTGCAAGAGAAAAATAAAACATGCAAATTATAAAATGGGAAACAAAATGATTATAAGATATTTTTCTGCATTGTACACCTTTTAATAGCTGAAGGCATTAAAAAGAAACATCTAAAAAAGGGGGGGAGAACAAAACAGAGTCCCAGAGATATACCTTATACAACTAACAGTCTTCCCTTCTACAAAATGGCTAGCCAGATGAGCACAGCTGTGTTTCAAATGGCAAGAAGCCTCAAGAAGTTGTTACCTGTAATATTTTGGCTTTCCTTTTTTGAAGATTACATAATAAGTCATTATATCCAGGTTTGAAAAATATACATACCAGCTGGATTTTTACCTTTGAGGTATGGTTGTGCCACTCTAGCAAAACCATACCTCATAGGGAGTAGGAGTGTTTCTTGATGGTTAGGAGTTTTGACATTACAGTGGGGATACGGATGGTAAACAAATCGTATAAGAAGCAGATATCTTTATAAGAAATAGATTATTTTAAAGCCAAAAATTACAATTTTTATTTTGCTTAACTGTTTGAAAAGTTCCTTATTACATTGATAGCAGTTCTTTACATCAATAGCTCAGTAACTTAATACAACATCTTTTTATGAAAAAATTTGAATAAAGATAATAATCTAGAGTTTTTAATCAAATCTAAAATATATATGAAACACACAATACTTGATCATTAATTATTTATATACATTATTTTACTGTTAAAAATTATTGAGTGTCTCATTAGTGCAATTCTTAACTTAATTGAGTTAAATATATTAATACCTCTATGGTTCTAATATATTAACATTGCCTTTGCTGATTGAACATAGCATCACATTTTTACATCTAGCAAAAGTATATCCTACATTGTTGTCATATAGCACTAAAATTTCAGAGTATATTACTCTTTTTGATATCAATTTCATTTGATAGGGATATCCCAGTCTTCTTGATGTCAAAAGAAGATATTGATGTAAAGTTCAGTTAGGGTCGACATAGATGTAAATTCCAGCAGGAGTCAATGTTGATGTAATGTTCCAGTCAGAAGCCACTGGTTGTACACTCAGCTGATTAGAAAAAGTGGTATGTTTATGCCGCTATTGTTAACTCAAGATGTTTATTTCTCAAGAGATGATGTCAGATGTGCCTTCTTTATGCTGGTGCACTTGTTATTAGTGGTATAAATGGACCTGCCAATCCTTGTTTAACATAACACACCGAGTTAATAATACTTTGTAGCTGGTGTAACTGACTATTTTCTATTCATGAGATTACAATTTGTTACCTCTTCAGATGCAGTTTGACATGTTTTGCACAATGCACAGGTGCATTATCCACTGAAACCAGGGACGGTCATTAGGGAACAATGCCCGTAACATTGGGTGCAAGTGGTCCCCGAGAATGGATTTGTACGTTGCGGATTTGACACAACCCTGCAGAATAACTAATGGCCCTAAGGAATGCTATGATATGGCACCCCACAGCATCAGGGATCCACCTCCATGCTTCACAGTCGGGGTGGTATGCTTCTGCAGGTTTTCGCCAGATGTACACTCTACCAGTAGTGTGAAACAATGTGTAGCACGATTCATCAGACCAGATAGCATTGTTGCCAATTTTTACCATACCAATTTTTTTGTGCTTTGCACCACCTTACATGTTTTGTTGCATTGATGTTGGTAATCAGAGGTTTGTTGATTGCAACACAGCCACAAATACTGGCACGATGAAGTTCCCAACGAACTATTATGACAGAAATGTGATCATTCTAACTGGTGTTCAACTCTGCTGCTATTTGCGGTGTTGTGGTCTTGTGCTTCTGTTGTACAATCCGTACCAACATTTGCCTACACCTATCTCACAACTTTATATGGTGTCCACAATTTGCATGTTTGGAGATAACACCCTGTCCATTTTGATAGTCATAATCTTTGACTTGTGTCATACCTAATATTTTCCGCCATTCTGATTACTGAAGCTTCTGCAAGATGCGCACCAATGATCATGCTTTTTTGAGGTCACTGAGATCTTACATTGTCGACAATTACACAACAGCTGTTTTACTGCTATGTGACAGCCAAAAACTATCACATAGCAGTGAAACTCTCCCCTTTGTATTCCAGTATAATCCTGGGGATAAAAGATGTCCAAGTGTAAGGAGCTCAGACATAAAATCATGAAAGTTAAAAATAAGCAACATTTGAGGTTAAAAGCAGTATACTCAATTAATTAGGTTTAACAGTTAATATGGTGCTATAAAACTCTCACTTTTAGGTTCATCATCTGCCTGTAGAAGAAATGAATGTGTAATAAATGAATGACCCAAGTGGAGCCAAGAAAGTACAGCTTCCTCTTTACAATTCCTGCAAAAACATGACTGCCACGGTTTAACAATGGGAATGTCTCAAAAAGTTTGTTACCAACATGTTCAGATTAAGAACCTGTTAACACTGTGTCCAAAGATATATATTGATATACAAGGTGTTTCAAAAAGGACACAGCCCTAAATATAAGAGAGTAGAACTTACACACATGTACATTTTATGCCATAATATTAGTCAGTCGGCATTACTGTACTCAAGGTTAACAGCCTTTATCAGTTGAAATGACCTTGTCATAAGCTAGTCTCACTCAAGCATTCATTCCTTTGTGTTGTGTCAGCTATGTCATTTTCCAAAAACGAACGTGTATTTATTGTTAAGACTTATTGTGCATACAAATCTAACAAATGTGTGAGGAGTTTGAGTTGAAGTTTCCTCAGTCTGAAGTTCCCAACAAGTCAACAATATCTTGTTTGATTGAGAAATTTCGTGACACTGGGTCTGTATGGGATCGAAAGAGCCCAGGCCAGCCATCACTGTTAACTGCCGAAGTTCTTGATGATGTGTCTCAGCGTTTAACTTGCTCACCCGGAAAATCTCTTAGAAAGTTATCTTCACAGGTTGGACTGTTACCAGCTACTGTTTTCATGGCTACAAATAAGTTAAAATTTCATGCCTACCGCATTGGTGTCGTTCATGAACTGAAAGAACCAGACCATGAAAAACATTTATGGTACTGTCATTGGTTACATTCTTTTGTTAATTAAAATGGAATTGAGGTGTTGGACAGTGTTTATTTAAATGATGAGACTTGGTTTCACTTGGATGGGTATGTATACATTCAAAACAGTCGAATATGGAGCAGTGAAAATCCTCACTTTTCATGAACAACCATTACACGCACGGAAAATTGGTGTTTGGTGTGCAATTTCCCATCGTCGTGTGATAGGGCCTTTATTTTTTTACTGTAACTGGTGAAGTTTATTGTGACCTCATCCAACAGTTTATTGCACTATTGGATGTGAATGAATGAGAGTGTTGGTTTTAACAAGATGGCGCAATCGCCCAAATTGCAAATGACACAATAGTATTGTTGCAGGAATTTTTTGGTGATCATTTGATTTCAAAAAATTTGTGGCCCCCAAAATCCCCAGATCTTACTCCTCCAGATTTTTTCCTTTGTGGATATCTTAAATGTGTAGTGTTTCAAAACAATCCTCACACTTGAAGACTAACATTGAAAGAGAGATTTTAACATAAGAAAACAAACATTACGAAAGGTGGCTGAAAATGTCCTGAAACAGGTACAAACCTGCATCCCAATTGCAGGAAATCACTTTCAACATTTGTTGTAAAGGTAGATATATGACAAATTTGCATCTTTTGAAATTTGTGTCTTTTGTCAAGTTTAAATAGAAAAATACAATAGAGGGTTGCATCCTTTTTGAAACACCCTGTATATTGGAGCATATCTCTGTGGCAAGCACTGTTTGAAGGGTAATTTTGTTTTTCATAACAGAAATGCTTGCAAGGAGTTTACAAACAAAAAACAAAGATTCAATAATAAGCAGTTCAAGGTCATGAAGACTACTACCAAAATATTTTGCATGAGGTATGGACCTTGCAATCTCTTCAAATTATTTTGAGGTATACCATTACCTCTATCTACACATTGAGAGGGTAACTTAATGGAATATCTTCTGTCTTATGGTCAATGTTGTTCTGTTCTGTGTAGAAGACACACTATCTTTAAAGGTAGATGATAACTTGCCTTTATACTTTGGACAGAGTACGTTTATGTCATTTAGACTGTCCCTAGGCAAGATAAACAAGTAAGATTAGACATAAATATGCAAATTATAAATTATTTTCCTCCTATTAGATCTATAGTTTGGATTTCAATAGCAGAACAAAAAAAAGTTTTCCAAGGACACTTAATTATCGTATGCTGGTCGACTACAATAATCATTAATATAAATACATAAAAATATAATTAATTGGAAGCTTACCTATTGTGCTCGCCTTGGTAATGTCCTGTAATAGCCCACAGATAGCAAAAATTTTTTGGATCATTTTCAGGCTCTTGAAATGCAAATTGCACTACAGACTGTTGACTTTCAAATAATGGTATGGTATACCTACACAAAATTATGCATAAAAATATATTTTCAACTTTTAATAAAAATTTAATATGTGAAAATCATGGTTTTATAAATATTTAAACCTAATTATGTAATTCTTTATTGACACACATTCAACAGATTTGTTGTTCCAATTTACTCAATGATGGATGCATTGTACGAATTTCACTTTTTTCTCTAAACTTGATTCTAATGATATAGATTCTAATGACAGAAAATTACCTAGCATGTATATTCTGTGTGAACCTCTCAGACAGAGTCCATATAGCTGTGAATATAGTATGGCATATTTATTATCAGTTAAAGAGTCTGTAAATAGCAGCTAGGTAGTCATTGGAACGAGAGCTATGAACCAATCCCCTGTGATGATACACAGAACTGGCAAGACTGGCACCTAAGTCCAACCCTGCCTTCTTGTGGTGTAGATCATAAGTATCTTTCAACAGAGATATTCTCTTGTGGAAGGGAATGGAAGGGGAGGAATGTGAGATCAATTGTGGCTTACTGATCTGTACTACTATGGCTACTTTTCCTTTTCTACCCTGCTCAGGAATGGTCAATCAGAGATTGATCCTGGTGCTGACCACTTACACCAACTAGAATGGAAAAATGGCTCTGAGCTTGATTATGGATCCTGGATTTGCTGCACTGGTGAGCCTCTGTTGAGGGAAAATCTTCCACTCTGTTTTTTATTTGTTTGTGGGTTGACACCCCAAGTGAATAGATTCACAGGATACGTTTTATCAGCTAGTGGATAATCCTGGTCAGAGGCCACCACATGTATCTGAACTTTTGCTTCTATGGGCATTGTCAAACTTGCATCGGAGGAAGTCTTCTAGTGTAGATGGCTTCAGCGTTTAGCAGTAGGGGAACAAGTCTTTGCTCCATGCCTGCAAATAGGGGGGTTGTTTGATATTGTTGGCATTGACTCTCTCAACAAACATAGTTTCTTTAAACATTCCACTAACCATTTTTTCTTCATGGGTTTTTCTCCAGAGTAGGATGATGCACAGAGATTACACTCTTCATGTCCTCACACAAGAATTCCACCATTAATTAAAACAAAGAAAGAAATTCCACCATTAATCACACAAGAATTCCACCATTAAAATTAGATATTCTCAGCTTGCAAAAGACCAAAGGGACAAATAAAAGTCAGATTCTTAATTTCTCTTTTCAGGGAGTGAAGATGGAAAGCATCTCTAAGGCATAGGTTTCCTTCTTATAGCTGACACACTAGTGATGCTCTTCTAAAATATGAGTGCATTAATTAAAGGTTTCTTACAGCTAAAGTTCAGACAACCATTCAAGATTTGAATGTTATCTGTTGTTATGCCCCCACTCAGGATGCTGATAAGGATGAGAAAGATAATGTTTCCAAAACACTTCACAATATTTTGAATTCTGTCAAGAACGGAGTTTACTTGACCATTTGGTAGCTGCAATGGACAACCTCTCCTACAGCTAAGTATACTTAATGGTTTGAGAATAACTAACGCTTATTAGAAACACTGTGACATACATAAGAACATGAATTTCACCAGATCGGCTGCATAAAATGACTGAATATATATTAATTAACAGCAAAAGACTAGTTCTGTTAGGAATACTGGGTCATATAGGGGAGCTGAAATAGGATTTGACCATCCTCCTCCTCCTCAAGCAGCCATGGGCTAAGGAGGTCCAACCAGACCATGCAATTTAGTTCCCCAAGCATATCTGTCCTGAGCTACATCTGCTGCATCTGGCCACTGCACACCAATTCTAACATGGTCCTGATTGACATTGTCTACCCACCGCATCCTACGTCTCCCCATGTTGATTATTAAATTTGTCACTGAAAGCATCCCGGAAGTTCCTGTTACTTCCCATCCTCTACAGCAAGGTACGTAAATCTCTCCTTAATAATCGTTGATATTTGACAGCATAGTCCATCTGCTGAAGTGCTTAAAAATATTTAACAGTGTCATAGAGAATTAAATAGCTTTAATTTTAACTAATTCTTTACATCGTTATTAAGCTCTTTGTAATTCTTTCTACACTGAGAGGCCAAAAAGTCATGGGAATACCAGTTAAAGCAAAACTAGCCCACTGTACTTGTAACCGATGCATTGGACGTCAACCGCAGAATGGCGCTGCAGTAACCTATAAACTCAACATTCATTTCAGAGTAGTTGTTAATTAAGCGTGGCTGCACATTGTGAGTTGTTTCACTTTGAACATGGCTTGATCACTGGTGCCAGAATGATGAGTCATGCAATATCGGAGATCGTGTAATATTTGCAAATATCGGAGATTGCAGAAATATCAATTCTGCAAATATCAGAGATTGTAACAATAAAATTTATGCAATATCGGAGATTGTGCAGGTTTCCCCAGGTCTATGGTGTCAAGAGTTTATCGTCAGTATTCTATTGATGGCATTTCCATACATGTAAACCAGCGAAAGGGATGGCTATGTGCAACTGACGAACAGAACTCGCATCGGCTGTCACAAATGGTAACGACCAACAGACGATTACCATGCATGAAATTACTGCCAATTTGAATGTGGACCAAACACAAAATGTTTCTGAAAGGACACTCATATCGGATTTGGTAGCCGAAGATCCACTCGTGTCCCATTGCTTACACATAGTCACAGAGCTCAACGACTGGAATGGGCCCAAAGACATCATAATTGGACAGTAGAACAGTGGTGTCGGGTAGCATGTCCGATGAATCAAGGTTCCAGTTGTTTCGTGTTGACGGTGTGTGTGTTAGAGTTTAGTGTAGGCCCCGTGAAGCCATGGACCCTTCCTGTCTGCAAGGTACTGTTCAGATTGGAGGCAGCTCTGTGATGGTGTGGGTTGTGTTCAAGTGGTCTACATTGGACTCTCTAGTCCTTTTGGAGCAATTGCTGACCAGTATGAGATACATGGACATTCTCGCAGATCACCTGCACCCCTTTCATGACTCTCAAGCACCCTGATGGTGAAGGGGTATTCCAACAAGATAATGCAATGTGTCACCAGTCTTTGGTTGCTAAGAGGTGGATCGAGGAACACTCCACAGACTTTACCACCATCAATTGCCCTCCCCCCCCCGGGTCCCCCAATATGAACCCTTCGGAGCTCTTCGGATATATCCTAGAGGAGCACCTGTGGGACACAATGGAAATGAGCTGATGATCCATGAATCCAGCACCATCCAATGCAACACAATTATGGTCTACACTGCAGGATGTGTGGGGCTGTGATCCCTGCAGAACAGTACCGGCAACTCATTGACTACATGCCTTAATGTGTGGCTGCAGTGCTGAGGGCTTAAGGAGGACCAACCCATTATTAGGCACATATCCCATGACTTTTGGCCTCTCAGTGTATTAGGACTACTAGAGTATTGATTAAGGACACTCCTGCATTTCTTTCTTTCTGAAATAAGCTCAAGTACCTTATCACTCAAATAATTTTGCCTCCTCTGATCCTTTTTTCCTAAAAGAGTACTGTTAGCTTCACAAAAAAGCCTGTTTAAAATGGTCCCATTCTTCCTCAACTTCAGAAGTAAGCAAACCATGACTATCATAATGACTAAGTAACCTATCATATCAAGCTTTAGCTACAACTGGGTTTTTCAGAGCTTCAGAATTAAAGATAAATTTTTTTACCTAGCAAAACACTTCTTAAGTTTATGTTTGCAAGACACTTTTATCAAGGTAATAATCAGATCCAATTTCAGCACCCCTATATGTCCTGGTATTTCTAAGAGAACTAGCCCATTTGCTGTTAATTAATATATAATCAATCATATTCTTATGCAGCCCATGTGTGAAATCCATGTGTACTTATGTATGTCATGGTGTTTGTAATATGTGTTAGTTATTCTCAAACCATTAAGTTTACTTACCTGCAGGAGACATTGCCCATTGCAGCTACCAATACCAAAAGGGCCTATCATCCCTCTCCAAAGGTCCAACTTTGGCATTGAAGTTACCTAGGAACAAGGGTAATATCTCCTTTCTTGACAGAATTCAAAATATCCTAAGTTGTCCGTAAAATATATCTTCCTCATCTTCAGTGGGGGCATAACAGCATATAACATTCAAGTCTTTAATGTTTATCTGAAATTTTGCTGTAAGAAACCTTTCATTAATGCACTCATATCCTAGAAGAGCACCAGTAGTGTGTCTGCTGAGAAGCAGATCTACGCGTCAGAGATGCTTATCATCTTCCTTCCTTGAAAAGAGAAATTTAAGATTATTTTGAAGAATCTGACCTTTATCTGTCCATCTGGTCTCTTGCAAGCAGAATATCAAGTTTATAATGGTGGAATTCTTGTGTGAGGGCATCAAGAGCTTAATCTCTATGCAGAGTCCTCACATTCCAACTCTCCTCTAACTATGGAGAGAATATAGTTTGTGGAATGTTTAAAGAAACTATGTTTATTGAGAGAGGGAATGCTGACAATATTAAACAGAGGGGGCACAGGCATGGGGCAAAGACCCTTTCCCCAAATATTAAAAGTCTGAAGCCATCTACACAGGAACACTTCCTCTAATGTAGAATTTGACGATGCCCATAGGAGCAAGAGTTCAGGTGCCTGTGATGGCCTCTGCTCAGCTGATAAAACATATCCCGTGAATCTATACACTTGGGGCTGTCAACCCACAAACAGAAAACTCAACAGAAGATTTTCCCTCCACAGAAGCCCACCAGTGTAGCAAATTTAGGATCCATATACCTCAGCAGGGTAGAAAAAAAAAAGTAGCCATAGTTGTCCAGATCAGTAGGCCATGCTAATCTGGCAGCCCTCCCCTCCCATTCACTTCCACAAGAGGTCTCTTTTGAAAGGTACTAATGACCTGCCCCACGAGACTGAGGGGTCGGACACTAGGTAGTAGGCCTGGCCAGTTCTGTGCATCATCACAGGGGACTGGTGAGTAGCTGTCCTTCCAGTGACACCTAGCTACCATCACCTTGTTAAAAGTGTCTTGCAACTTAAACTTAAAAAATGTTGTGCTAAGGTTCAAAAAGTTATGTTTAACACTGAAGCTCGAAAGACCCATTTAAAACTAAATCTTGCCAAATAGGTTAACTCAGTCATTGACAGTGTGGGTTTGTTTACTATTGCAGTTGAGAAAGAATGGGACCATTTTACAGGCTTTTCTTGAAAATAACAGTACTTTTTTGGATATAAAGGTGCAGAGGAGCCAAAATTATTTGAGTGATAAGGCACTGAACCTTATTTTTGAAAGGAAGAATTACAGGAATATCCTTAACCCTTCCATGTCCACATCATCTGTATACATTCGGAGAATCTGAATTAAGAGATCAAGGACATATGTATCCATTTTTAATACAATAAAAAAAAATTGATTTTTTAAAATTAAAAATTGTCATTGCAATTTATATATATATCTCATAAAAATATATAATTCAGGCTTCAAAAACAACATTTTGTTTTTTAATTTGATGCATATTTTATTAAACTACAATACAAATAATTTTATAAAGCCATCTGATTGCCATTTCTTAGAAGCACTAAATGGTATTGCTGATTTGCTTGTTAATGTTCCTATTTGCTGAAGCAACCTTCCGATTTAAGCTCACAAGTTTGATTTGAACTATTATCAACAAATTTTTTCCTTAAATTTTCGAAAATCTCTTAAAAATTAACAGAAAAACTGCTATTTTTAAAAACGATAGATTTTGGAAGTAATTACAAAATACGTGCCGTAATTTTTTTTTTCCGTTTCACACTCTTTTCTGTCATAAACCTATTTCAGTATTCACAAGTTATTTTTATATTTTTCCCAGCATTCTATGCATCTTTCCCACCTTAAAATCAAAACTGGAAGTAAACACATCCTTCTTAGAAATTCTGGTTGCACCTGCATTTAATTAGTTATGCTTCACTGAGGCAAACAAGACACAGATGGCTGACACATGCAATCTCCATTGCGTGTGCTATAAGTGTTGTTTACAGTTTTGCTCCAGCACATTGGATACCCTTTGTAAAGTTAGTATTTATTTTTTTATATAAAAACCTTAGTTTTCATTTCAGTAGTTTATTTTCGGAAATTAGCAATCTTTTGGCTGATTGATAAGTATTGATTTTTTCATAGTTATGCTACATCATATGGCCTGCCCACAACTTGTTACTGTGGATATTTTAACATCGCATTAGGCTATGTGTTAATTTTTATTTTATTATTTATTACTTTTCCAGTAAAACTTTGATCTAGTGTCATTTTCTGAAAATAAATTAGGTCTTGGATATGGACACAAATTAATTTCTGTAGATTAGTTTCCGTTAGTTTGCGATCTTTCGATCGGCTGATTTATCAATCTTTTCGAGTTCTGCTAAATTGGAGGCCAGCTTAAAAGTTGTTTGGATATTTTATTTAACATCCCATTAAGTTATATGTAATTTTTCTTTTATTATTTCTTTTTTTTTTTAGTAAAAAAACTTTGAGCTTGTACCATTTGCTGAAAATTAATGTCTTGTATACGGAAGCAAAATAGACTTCCTTGCTACGGAAATCAGACATCATGTGGGAGGGCAATTTTGGGAAGACCCCTCAGCTAAACTCATGTAGAAAGTTTCACCCCACCCCTTTAGAAAAAAATATTTTTTTTTAATTATGAGTTTTTATGTTTATATTGAATGATTTTAAAGGTAACCCCCTCCCCCCCCCCACCACCACCACCTCAGTACCTTAGCTGTGCCACACAGAAGAAATAAGGCTGTTATTTTTTTTTGGTTCACAAACCTTTCTGCACTTAGCCAAGGTCACCAAACTTCAACACCCAAAGAAAAAAATTAATAATGTTTAGCAAAAAAAGCAGCCAAGGAAGTTTTTTTCTATTTCATAACCAGTTCAGAAAATTCCGTGAATGTGAGAAGTCCAAGTTACATTGTATAACACTGGCCGTGTTTAAAATGAACAATACTGAAAAGAATCATTAAAAGAAATAAAAATCATATTTCAGGTTGAATATTATAATATTCGGGAGGAAATTTCCTTTCGATAAATATATAATTTAACTACTTTTATTCAACGGGTTTTCCAAAATGAAGTCTTAATTGTATAGTGCAATTTTTTTTTCACCATATCACATTGAAAAAGGCCTATTAAAATCAATATGCTTGCAAATTTGTTTATATTATTTATTTTCATAAAATTCATAATTAAATTTTGTTTAATTTGGTATATAACAACCTATTTCCATTGAGTGTTTTTTTTTTAATTCTAAAGTTGACTTGTTTATCTGACTTGGCACAGTTGGTTAAAAGCCTGGAATATCTGACTTGGCACAGTTGGTTAAAAGCCTGGAATTTTCTCAAAGTACAGTACCAAGAAAAAATTACAAAAAGAAAAATAGTTACTTAAAACCAAAAAAAATTTTTTGTTATTCAGAAATATATAGTCATTCTATTCATGTGCATTGTAATCATTTCTGTCTATTAGTTTTTTTTAAATATATTTTTATTTGTTGCCAGATGCATTTTTTTACTACACGACTCTAAAAAAGTCCTATAAAAATAAAATATATAGTCTTTTTTTGTTAAATACTTTATTTTCAGAAAATCCAGAATTAAATGTCATAATTCCTTTCATTAGTTATTTGGCAAAAAAGTTCTAAAGTTAAAGTTTCTTTTTGACTGAGCATAGGGAGAAAATAGCTTGGCCTCGGGATGGAAACCTGTTTTTCATGCTGGACACTGGAAGGGTTAATCAATATCCTACTAGTCATAACAGAAAGCATTACAAAGAACTTAATAAATGTGTAAAGGATCAGTTAGCAGCTGATAAAAATCTTTGGCTTGATGACAGCTGACAAAGCCGAGGAAGCAGCTAGATAGCGCAACCGCCCCTATCTATTCCAGATGGTTAATGTTATTTAAAAAAAAGGACAGGTGTGCAGGGATTGAAGGATAGAATAATGTAATGTTATTGATGGTGTCATGGCTAGGTGGGCTGAGCATTTCAGTGATGTTCTAAACAATATGGTTAATTCTATTCCCAATGTTTGTAATGAGGATAGATGCATTACTGGCTTTAATGTTGGCTTTTTAACACAGTCTGAAGTTATTTTGACTATTTCTAAACTTAAATTACATAAATCCCCAGAGGCCAGATGAAATTACTACTGAAATGATTAGAGCTGGGAATGTTTCTGTTACCACATGATTGACTGAAATTTTTAATATCTTTTATGACAAAGGCATTGTTCCTAATGATTTTACCAGAACTATTATTATCCCTATTTTAAGAAAAGCTGATTGCAGTTCTTATGATAACTATAGGGATATCAGCCTACTTTCTGTTCCAGGTAAAGTTCTTTGCATGATTGTACTTAACAGAATTAAGAATCCAGTTGACGGACAATTGCATGATGAGCAGTGTGAATTCAGAAGTGGTAGGGGATGTGTAGATTAGATTTTTTCACTTAGGCAGATTCTTGCAAAATGTTTAGAGTTTCAGAAATCTTTGGTTACTAGCTTTGTTGATTTCAAAAAGGCTTTTGATTCTGTTGACCAATAATCTGTGGTTGATCGTGAGATCTTATGGTATACCAGGCAAGTTAGTTGACATAATGAAAGCTCTCTATAATAACAGTCATCTGTGAGTTGGTAAAGGTTCCAACAATCAATTTAGCTTTGCTTCTGGTGCTTGACAAGGGTGCACTTTATCTCCTTTACTCTTTAGTGTGGTTATTGATTATGTTGTGCAAAATTAACTGTAAGGGAAAGATTTTTGGCTTAAATGGTGTAGAGATCTGAAAATTTCTGATTTAGATTATACTGATGATTTAGCCCTTTTGGCAAATAATGTTGATGTGACTGTAGTATAGTAGGTTTGGTTATAAACATACATAAAACTAAAGTGATGAAAACTAGTCAGGCAAGTTGGTTCAATTAATCTGAATGCTTGCACTCTTGAGAGCCCTCTATAAAGTGCTATTAAAGTTGAACCTGTGGTATTTTTGGTTAAACATTTGACTTTTATAAAATCAAGAATTAAATGCTGATTAACCTGACATATAACAAGCCATAATTCATTAGTTATTTGGTAAAAAAAAAAAGATTTTCTAAACTTACTTTTTTTTGTCTGTTTGAGGGGTGAGCATAATGAAAAATAGCTTGACCTGGACGTAAACCATTTTTTCAGAATGGACCCTGGAAGCATTAGGCTAACGGATATATGTCTTGTGTGTCAGTATATTGCATGAGAGACTAGCTAGCAAGAGGTAAAAGTTTGCAGTACTGTATTTTATTATATTATTACTCTTTATGTTAAAAACCTCATCCAACTTCCTTGTGGTTGCAGTACTTGTCTACATATCAAGGGGACCTGGGTTTGAGACAGGGCTAAGGCAAGAATGTTTCTTTGTGTGTTGTCAAAAAATGTTAAAAGCATGATATTTATGTCTTAAAGAACCTTGTCTATGGCATATTATACTGAAAGGCTCCATTTAGATATCTCTGTAACAACCAACTGCTGTGGAGAATTTTTTTTTTCTATTACTGTAAGTGGTAGCTCTACTAAGTCTCAAAAATTAAAATAAGTAGTAGTAAAATAAGCAGTAGAGCTTCATAGTGAGGTAATTAAAATTAAATTAATATCTTTTAATTCTCTATGCAGCCTGGATTCAAATTTGTGGAGAGATCAATGATGACAGTCCACTTACCCTGACTTCCAAGCAAGTGGACTACCTGGCAAGAAATTAGTTTTATTTTTTGCCAGTTTTCATAACACAGTTCTCGTTTTAATGGCATTTGAACATATTACTGTATTATTTATATATTTTGAAATTTTACAATATATTTAACCCTTTGGATTTGAAGGGTTTTTTTTTTTTGCTACAGGGAAGTAGCAACTCCAAGTTTTTTTTGCTAAAAATTTGATGAAATTTTTTACAACTAACATAAAAACACACATACATAAACAACGTAAAATCAAACTCATCTTCATTGCTACTAATTTCATCATTTGGATCCATTTTTATAACCACTAAAAACAGACTAAGTTTAAAATAATAAGTTTAATTAAACACAATGCTGTAACATTAAGTGCACATAAACAATAGATTTACACATCCAAAATGTAAAGAGGAAAGATATCTGTTGCCTCTCAGTCGCCATTTGAGTTGCTGCATCAAACTAAGTGGCAACTGAGGGTCGCCTCTCGAGTGCAAAGGGTTAACTATTACAGAAAATATTACAAATTAAACTTACTGTAAAAACAAATGCTGAAGATTCCATAACTGTATTCCACCAAAGCTGAAGCCTACTATTAGAGAAGCCATGTTACGGAAGTATTTCATTGTGCTGACAGCAATATCTTCTGTAAGAAACATGTTAAACTGAATAATTTATGAATTAGTAAAAATTAATGGCAAAATGTAGCTCTAAAAATGTAGAAAAAAAATTTAAGACATATTAATAAAACTGTCCAGTGAACTAGGGACAAACTGCACAATCACTGGTTAGATCCCTGAAAATTGCTGAGATATGGAGTCAACTAAATTATGATGCTTTAGGACCAGTTTTCGCAATACCTTGGCTTAGGTATCTAACGTTCTCTGCTTAGTTTTATATGGCTGCATAAAATTTGGAAACATCTTATGTAAAAGAAGATTATTAATTTGCCATGTTATCCACATGAAAAACTATATTATTAGTAAACCAAGTTATGAACTGTAGGGGCCTAAAGGCCTCAAAAGAAAGGGGGGGAGGGGAGAGATTAGAATAGTAGGCAGACAATGTTTAACAGTTTGGCCAGTAGTGACCAAAATACAACGTTTTTAGCTCAGGAGAGATGTTTAGAGGACTAAATACATTCTAGGCTTCCACAGTCCATGGATGTTTGTAGATTATGTAAATAATTATGTAACTCTTATCCAAGATTTCCTTGTCAAAAAGGGTAATAAATAAAGCAATTTAATCTTTGATTGAAACGAAGTGTGGCAGTGCGACTTGTATTTTCTGATAGACATCCCTACTCATAAGAATGAACCAAACCTGAAGTTTCAGGGAAAATTCAAATTGATTTATTACTGGTGCATTATGAACAAGAAGCTAAATCAGAACCGAAACTTTTTGTGGTAATGTGATCAATAATACCTATCTACCTCAAAAGTTCACCAGTCTGCTTTGAAATGATTTACTTGCAAATCAAATCTGCCATAATATTAAAGATGAATTTACTCTGATGGTATGGACTCACATTTTGTATGAGAATGAATTTGTTGTTCTCAAGTCACCTATTCCAAATTTGCTTCCCATGTTCAATCAATGCAACTCTGTGAGTCAACCATTTTGATACTAAGTATAGATCATGCATTCAAATATCATATCATTAAATCTTCCAGAGCTATTGGTGCTGTAGTGCATATCAAATTTTTACAGAACAGGAGCAAAGATACTGGTCAGTATTGCTAACAGAACAAATAAAACTTGTTTTTTTTTTAAATAAATATTCACATTTTAATTATTTTTTTTGCATATCTCTTCTAAAAGTAAATGATTAAAGCATCAAAAACCTTTTTCCATTCCATGCTGATTTTATTAAGATATGACATAAATAATTTATTCCAGCAGTCTGATCATCATTCTATAGATCTGATAGATGCTCATTTCTTTTCTCTATTTTGAAGCAAGCTTTGAATTGAAGCTCACGGGTTTAATTTGAACTACTGTCGACACGCCCTTTTTTTTCAATTTTGAAATTCCTTGAAAATTAACCAAAACTTTTTCTTTTTAAAATCCGAGGATTTTGTAAACAATTGCCAAGTACATGCATAATTTTTTTTCTTCGATTTACTCTTCTCTCCTCCTTTTACCTATTTCAGTATTTCTAGAATTATTTTTATCATTTATCTAAGCTTCATTGCATAATTTCTTGGGACTGAAACCAAAATCACATTTATTCTGAGATTAACTATGTAAACTAATATTGGGCGAGTGCAAGGCACAGATGTCATTATAATTAATAATATTTGCCATGCGTGCATTGTGCTTGCATACAGCAGCTGACTGATTTCCACACTATAGGATATCTTTTCAATTGCTTTAGTTAGTATTTTATACACTGCTGTTCATAATTTAAAGAAGCTGCTGAACAAAAATGCAACTATCTCAAGAAATCCTTTTTGGAATTTAATGAAAGTTTTTGAGGATATTTAATACGACATACACTATCTGATCAAAAATATCTAGACACCCCTTCCAGGTAATAGATTCACCCATATAAGCCACAGTCCTGGACCAAACAGGTATAAAAGGATGCACATGGTCTGGCAAACGTCATAGACATGCTGAATAGGAGAATGGGCCGTATGGTAGAGCTCAGTGACTTTCAACATGGCACGGTCATAGGATGTCACTTTAGCAACAAGTCAGTTTGGGACATTTCGTCCATGCTGCATCTGTCCTGATCAACTGCAAATGAATTTAATGTGAAGAGTAAATGCCTAGGAGCAACAACAGCACAATCAAGACCCGGTAAGACACATAAAATGACAGAGTGGGACTGACAAGTGCTGAACCGGGTGGTGCGACAAAATCACCTGTCCTCACTTGCAACATTCACCACCAGGTTCCAAAATGCTTTGGAAGCAACACCAGCACCATAACAGTTCGTAAACTGCAGGAAATGGGTTTCCATGGCCGAGCAGTCACACACAATAAGATCAACAAGATCAATGTCAAGTGTCGGTTGCAGTGGTGTAAAGCATGGCACCAGTGGACTCTTGAGCAAGTGGAACCACGTCTCTGGAGTGATGAATCGAACTTCATCTGGCTGTCTGACAGATGAATCAGAGTGTAGAGGATGCCAGGTGAATGCTACCTGCCTGACTGTATTGTGACAACTGTGAAGTTTGGTGGAGGAGGCATCAAGCTCTGGGCTGTTTTTCATGGTTCGGGCTGGGTCCCCTAGTTCCAGTGTATGGGACTCTGAATGCCACAGCCTATAATGACATTCTCGACAATTCTGTGCTCCCAACTTTATGGCAATAGTTTTGTGAAGACCCTTTCCTGTACCAACATGATGAGCCACAAAGCGAGTATCATGCAGGAATGGTTTGATGAGATAGGTGTGGAAGAACTTGACTGGCCTGCACACATCCCTGATCTCAACCCCATGAAACACCTTTGGGATGAATTGGAACGCCGACTGCAACAGCAGCAATGGGTGGACCAATGCAATATTAATTTCTTTCCTATTACCAGGAGAATGTGGATGAGTTTGTCTGAACACTTTTAATCATATAGTGGTATATTAATATTTATATTTGTTGGCTATTTTGGATTAAGAGTGGCTTTATTGAGCATTTTAGATTACAGTTTTGTTAAAATGCAAAGGAGAAACCATTTGAATGACAGAGATGGAGAACTATTGGACAAATCGAAGCAGGATAATCACATAGAGGTGTTGTCATATTCATGAATGTGTCGAAAAGTGTTATTTTCAGATTCTGGGGATTTTTTCAAGACACTGGAACATGCTGAAGAGAAACAAGCCAACCAGGGCAGGCCCAGAGCAACATTAGTTCAAGATGATCGTTTCCTGTCCCTAGCTCCAAGGTGCGATAGAATGCTGTCAGCATACCAGCTTGCATCTGAGCTCTCAGCTGCTGCAGGAAGAACAGTATCTAGAGTAATTGTGTCCCAATGACTTCATGAAAAAGGGTTGTATGCTAGAAGACAAGTAGTGTGCATACCACTAAACTTAGGTCACCTGGAATGCAGTAAGCATTATCTCATTTGGACCAATAATCAGTGGGGATTGATTTTTTTCAGATGGATCAGAATATAGCACAGTAATTTTCAGCATCAATGCATCTGGAGAGAGTGTGTGACATGTTATATATCCCTGAATATCATACCATTTTTGTGGGTTGGGTTGTTTTACCTCCGAGCGGCACTTTTTTGCACACCATGGGCTAAATGGCCAGGTCACATGGACCCCGAAGGCTCAGATAAGGTTGGGGGAGGGGACCCACTGGAACAGCTGTTGGGAGACAGATGGTAGCCCCCCATCAAGGCCATCCAGCGTGTTCTTTAACGTGCACAAGGTATGTCTCTCCCGCACACGGGGCCACGGCTTAACGTCCCATCCGACGGACGGCAGCCTTTCCAAGCCCATCGGTGTCCCCTACTGACCGTGGGCAGGGCGGGGAATTTTGTGGAGATAAATCTCAACGCTGACCCAGCTGGGACTCGAACCTGGGAACTACAGATTACGAACCTGGCGCGCTACCGACTGAGCCACCCCCACCATTTTGGTGGAAGTGGCTTGTTGGTCTAAAGAGGTATCACTATCAATGGCCTGCATGTCATCTCAGGTGGTACTATAAATGCTCTAAGATACAGAAACTGAGATCCTAGAGCTTATGTGTGACTTCATTTTTTATATGGATGATAGTGCTTGTCCACATAGAGCCCAAATAGCATAGGAATATCTTGAGAGTGATGATATCCAAAGAACGAATTGGCCAACAAGGTGCCCAGACTTAAATCCCATTGAACATGCATAAAATGGTTTAGAAAGATAAGTTACAAGTTGTCAGCTCTCTCCAAGGGCGTTTCATGAGCTGAGAAATGCTGTTATAGACAAACTGGATTTGCTGCCTTCTGCATTATTGGATAACCTTATTAGAAGCATGAGAGCTCATTGTGCAAGCTGTATTGCTATTACGAATAATTACACTCCTTACTAAACAACTTCAATATCTGCAATGTTCTATAATTTTTCAAAATTGGAAAAAATTCTGATATTTTTGGATTGGAAATTTAATTTTATAACTGGACAAGTATTCCAATATATTCTTTATTTCAAATGTAAATATTAATTACACTATATGATCAAAAGTGTCCAGACACTCACTAATCCACCATTCTCCCAGTAATAGGAAAGGAATTAATATCATGTTGGTCCACTCTTTGCTGCTACCACAGCCTTCACTCTGTGGAGAAGGCTTTCCACTAGATTTTGGTATGTTGCTGGGAAATTGCCTGTCATTCTGCCACACGAGCATTAGTGAAGCCCACTGATGTCAGCCAGTTTGGCCTGGCTCACAGTTGGTGTTCCATGGGGTTGAGATAAGGGCTCTGTGCAGGCCAGTCAAGTTCTTGCATACACATCTCATCAAACCATTACTGCACAGTCTCGCTTTGTGGACAGGGGCATTGTTATGTTGGTACAGGAAAGGATCTTCACCAAACTGTTGTCATAAAGTTGGAAGCACAGAATTGTCGAGAATGTCATTATTAGGCCATGGCATTCAGAGTCCTGTTCACTGGAACTGGAAGTCCCAGCTCAAACCATGAAAAATAGCCCTAGAGCATGATGCTTCCTCCACCAAACTTCCCAGTTGGCACAACACAGTCAGGCAGGTAGCATTCATCTGGCATCCTCCACACCCAGACTCATCTGTCGGACTGGTAGATGGTGAAGTGTGATCCATCACTCCTGAGAATGAGGTACCACTGCTCAAGAGTCCACTACTCCAACCGATGCTTGGTGTTGATCTTGTTGATGTTAGGCTTATGTGCAGCTGCTTGGCCATGGAAACCCATTGCCTGCAGCTTACGATAAACTGTTAGGTGCAGGTGTTGCTGTCAGAGGCGTTTTGGAACTCGGTGGTGAGTGTTGCTTTCAGAGGCATTTTGGAACTCGGTGGTGAGTGTTGCTACTGAGGACAGGCAATTTTGGCACACTACCCAATTTAGCACTCAATGCGGTCTCCTGAAGTGCATCATTAGTGATAACATTGGTATACAAATTCAATATTTTTTTTCTTGTTATCAAAAAATGACCATACTCCAAATTTTGTACAATGTTTCTATGGAGCATAAGCACATGTGTCAGTTTTAATTTTTTTATCTATAGGGCCACATCACTTTTTTTTTTCACAATTTAAAATTTTCATTTTCTTTTAATTTTTTTAAAATTATTTTCATTGAATTAATAATCAAAATCTACATCAGTACACCATGTTTGGTCTTTTTTTCTACAATAGAAACAAAGAAAAAGAAAAACCTTTAGTTACAATTGCAATTTGTATATTTCCCCGCTTTGGGTTAAATGATTATAACTCCTTATAAAAAAATTTTGACTCAAAATATTTCAGACAATTAGACATCTTATGAGTACTGACATTTATGCCAAAGGTTATTGAAATCTGTGATGGGAGATTATTGAAATTAATGTGTACTAACATTTATGCCCAAGAGTAGTGTGATGGAAGATTATAGAAATCTGTGATGGTGAACTTTTTCCAAAATTTTGGAAAATGTTGACAATAAAACATCAACATGGGATTATTTTTTACTTCATTTGACTAATAAAGATAAGCCTAGATTAATTTATCATATGTTTCTTTTTCATGACATTCTAATGTCGTGTAACTTTTTCATTACATTCTCCCAATTATATGGCATTGTAACTGGGAGGCACAAGTTTGAATGCCACTCATTGGTGAATCATTTTTTTTCCACAAAACTATTTCTTGAATTATATATCAACAGATAATCTATGAATTAATACAGTGTACTTATGAATCAGCTGTATTTAGCATATGTAATAAGTGTTACTAAAAATGAGATAAATTGCGATTTTTACTAGTCTGAAAAATTCAGTCTAGAAAAGCCAGATCTCGCTGCCAATTCAAAACATTTCATTAAGATGACTACAATTGACTACAGACTACAATTGCAAGAATATAATTTTTGTGAATTACAAGGAGGACAGGGAATGAACTAGGGGAGACATTACCTTACATAAGCCATTTGTTCCTCAAACAATCGTCAGTTGCAGTAATGTTATACTGGTTTACCAGCAACAATGTTCTTTTCAGATCTACCTGCTATATGTATCCTATTGAAAGGACCTTTTTAACAACTAAACAAATTATTGTACAGACTTAATAGCAAATATTTTTGATATTATCAATTTATGTTGAATGACAAAAATACATCTTATATAGATCTATCTAATAATATGCTTATATATTAGGTTTACTGTTTATCTTATTATCATAATAAAGCAGAAACTCCAGTTGCAAGTCCATAGTTCTGATCACATGGAACTAACCAGTACAAGAATTTGTTGAGTTGTGTATGATTGTTGGCAGATGGTAATCAAGTATGATGCTTACCTTGTTGAAACTGCCAAGTGGCTTGCTCACGTCTGGTACTGTACATTACGATGTTGATTTTAATAACTTGAGGATCCACAGTCCATTGCTATTATGTTGTATGTGATAACTTCCAGGTTCTCTGTAGTCCTTTATTTTTATGTCATCCAGTAGAATCACATAAATTTGTACAGATCAGATATTACATTATTTTTATAATTCACACATTTGTAATGCTGACTGACATTGCATGAAAGACGCAATATAAGGCTATCTTCCACTGCCTTTACTATAGTAGCTTTAAGCATTTTATACATCAAAACTTTTAATATCACAAGATTCCTTTCGGCTTTGTCAAGTATGCCAAACAACTACTTAAATTGTGAGATTGGTTACCTGGAAAAATGTATGCAAATGGGATTGACAGCCTCACAGGAGCAGATTCCATGCTGAAGGCAATGGTGTTGTGCCAGTGTTGCATATCACATTTGCATATAAATTGATCAGCATATTTTCCATATAATTAATTTGGAACTTAGTAGAGGGTGCAACTAAAATTTTTGCCATTAATAGTTAATTCATTATTTATTGCCATTTCAGCTATTGTAACATTAGGTTGTTTATTATTAATGTCATTCTGATGTTCTTTCAAATGTTGAGGGAACAATCTATAGGTACATTCCACACATGATTTTCAGGATATATTTTATTGGAGGGATATCTTTCATCTAAAGTGACAAAATATATTCCTCCTGTTGGCAATACATTATCATGATTGCTTATAACCAATTTATGTAGGGTATGAGTCAAGCTATTGGAAAATCAGTCACAAAAAAGATACTCAGTCCACCTCAGCACAATCGGAAAATCAACCTAAATATGCAAGCAGCATACCAAATATACCCTGGCTACAAAACCTTGAACAGAATCATGAAACCATATCAATATAAAGTACCAACAGCAGCAGCATGAAAAATAATGAACAGAGTTAAGAACCACAGAGATAAAAAATTAAGAACAGCAGCATATATAAAATCCCTGTCATTAATCAAACTAAGAAATTAACACACCATACAAAGGAAAAACAAAACACTCATGTGAAAAAAAGATACTCTGAGCATAAAAAAGATATTAAAAATAGGAAAGAAACTATAGGAATTGCAAAAATTACAGCATATCATAATGCAGTACCAGAATTTCGAAATGCAGAAATACTAGCAAACCCAGGAACTGAATACCAACTTAATCTCTCAGAAGTATATGTCATAAATAAAAATAGAAAAAATTTCTATAATGAAGAAATAATTGCTGCAATGAAGAAATAATACCTTCCCCCACCAGTAGAAATTATTACTAGACAATGAAAAAGAAAACCGTACGAAAGATCAATTCATCCATGGCTCAAAATTACCCAGAGTCACCTGTGTAAAACGAACCCTTTTAAATACAGCTGATATGAAAATCTCAGCCTTTCATTAATCCATCCTGAGGAAGGCATCATGGATGCCAAAACATGTAGAATAGAATAATATAAAAATTTTATTTTAAAAGATTTAAAAGATTGATCATCTCTTCAGCACATAGTATCGCTTTTGGATGAAAAGTGCAATGTTAAATGAACTGTGAATGGATAACATGCCCACAGAATGAAGCATTTGCATCTAGACCTACCATCTTACAAAAGAGGTATGGATATTCACCTAAAGAACTTTTAAGGTCATTTAATTATGTTAAACAGTTCTAGATTACTAGTATTCATAAACTGTGAATTAAACAAATCACTCAAGTCTTTTCCTTCCTCTCAAAACGAAAAATTTTATTTTTATTATTGTTTGTGTGTAATTGCTCATGCACCAAGTTTGTCCCTGTCTATTAGATAACTTAGCACTGATCAACAAGATGGGGTGGCAAGCTGGTGTGCTTATTTTTAGATTTTGTGGGGGGAACAATAAATTGTTAATCTAGCCCTATTAGGTGATTCATTAAACATTTTGCAAAACTATAACTTTCATGAACTTTCTAAAAATGTTTAATGAAAGTATCAAAGTTAAAATCTTACCTGCTGAAAATGATACTGGAGAAATATTGCTTTCAATTTTATATTCAAAAAAATCATAATGGAAGCTGTCCTCTAAAAATAAACATTTCAATTGAACATAACCATTTCATATTTTAGCAAACAGTATATGTATTCATATAATTTATATACATAATAGGAAAAAACAGTGAAACACTGCTGCACTCAAATGTACTTTCCTTTCAAGTAATATAATATTCATTTCAAACAATATTCCTTACAGCTGCATTAAAAAGAAACTTGAAACAATTCTACTTACAAACTAGAAGCTAATATATCACCACTGGCAAACACATTCCACCATAAAAATTTCTTATTTCTAACATATATGCATTACTTCAATATTATTTCACATTTTACATTTTCTACATTTAGAACCCTCTAATAATGTAGATAAAAATCAGCTGCAGTAGCCTGCCTACAAACCCAACATTAATTTCGGAGTAGTTGTGAATACAGCATGGCTGCACATCATGAGTTGTCTTACTTTGAGCGTGGCTTGATCGTCAGTGCCAGAAGGATGAGTCATGCAATATCGGAGATCATGCAGGAATTTGGTTTTCCCAGGACTATGGTGTCAAGAGTCTATTGTCAGTATTCCATTGATGGCATTTCCACACATGTTAACCAGCAAACAGGACAGCCAAGTGCAATTGACAAAAATTGATTAAAACTCACATCGGCTATCACGAATGGTAATGACCAACAGACTGACTACAGTGCATGAAATCACTGCCAATTTGAATGTGGGCCAAACAAAACATTTCTGAAAGGGCTGTCCATCGCCACCTGCACTCCATCTGATTTGGTAAAGACCTATTTGTGTCCCATTGCTTACACATCGTCACAGAGCTCAACGACTGAAATGAGCCCAAAGACATCGAAATTGGACAGTAGAACAGTGGTGTTGGGTAGCATGGTCCAATGAATGAAGGTTCCAATTGTTTTGTACTGACGAGCGTGTTAGAGTGTGGTGTAGGCCTCCTGATGCCATGGACCCTTCCTGTCTGCAAGGTACTGTTCAGGCTGGAGGCGGCTCTGTGATGGTGTGGGGTAATCACCGAACTTCAACACCCATAGAAAAATTCATAATATTTAGTAAAAAAAAAGCAGCCAAGGAAGTTTCTTTTCTATTTCATAACCAGTTCAGAAAATCCCGTGAATGTGAGGTCAAGTCATATTGTATAACACTGGCCATGTTTAAAATATACAATACTGAAAAGAATCATTAAAATAAATGAAAATTATATATCAGGTTGAATATTATATTATTTGGGAGGAAATTTCCTTTCGATAAATATATAATACAACTATTTTTATTCAGCAGTTTTTCCAAAATGAAGCACGCTTGGCTATTGATCTAAGGGACCGGGTTCGAGCCCCGGGTTAAGGCATGGATGTGTGTGTCGTTTTTCTGCTGAGGGCCTGCCATCCTCTCAGATCTTCTACTATGGCATATAAACTGACAGGCTCTTGTCAGACCTCTGTGGCAAGCAGCTGCTTGAGGGGGTATTTATTTTTTTTTTTATATCACACTGAAAAAGGCTTATTAAAATCAATATGCTTGCAAATTTGTTTATATTATTTATTTTCATAAAATTCGCATCAAATTCTGTTTAATTTGGTATATAATATGACCTATTTCCATTGATTGTTTTTTTTTTTTTAATTCTAAAGTTGACTTGTTTATCTGACTTGGCACAGTTGGCTAAAAGCCCGGAATTTTCTCAAAGTATGGTACTGAGAAAAAAATTACAAAACGAGAAAAATATTTACTTAAAACCAAAAAAGTATTTTTTTTGTTATTCAGAAATATAGTCATTCTATTCATGTGCATTGTAATCATTTCTGTCTATTAGTTTTTTTTTAAATAAATTTTCATTTGTGTTGCCAGATGCATTTTTTACTACATGACTCTAAAAAGTCCTATTAAAATAAAACAGTCTTTTTTGTTAAATACACTGCTCACAAAAATTAGGGGATATTTCAAAATGAATATGAAGCAATAAAAAAAAAAAAGAAACATGTGAATTGTTTTTATTAAACAAGAACATCAGAAAAGCAAACAAGTCAAAGAAAGTTGTTTGATTATGCAAATGAGATGCAAAACCAACTTGGATGTCATTGGTGAAAATGCACTATATAAAAGGCTGAAAGCACTGGAGTATCTGCACATTCCCTGATCTTGAAAGTGCACATCCTGCAATTTCCCAGCCCTTGCAATGCCCCTGCAACAAGATTTGCCCGAATGCGAAGCCTGGAGAGCCATAGGAAGTCTTGAAGCTGGTCAAACACAGACGACAATGGCAACAGCACTTGGAACACCCCAAAGCGTGATTAGCAGACTGTGGAATCGCTTTCAAGAGACTGGCACAGTATGAAGAAGATGAGGGCAGGGTCGCCCATCTGCCACAACAGCAAGAGATGACCGCTACTTGACCTTATTGGCAAGAAGGAACAGGCGCAGCAATGCAACAGAGCTGCGGGGACAGTTTCTTGTTGCCACTAGACGACGGATATGCACCCAGACCATACAAAATCGGCTCCTTCGTGTTGGACTGCATGCCCGGCGACCAATGGTATGCATTCTGTTATCTGCTGAACACCGTAGAACCCATAGAAGGTGGGCTGATGAGCATCATCATCATTGGACCCGTGATGAGTGGTCAACTGTCATCTTCTCTGATGAGTCACGGTTCAGTCTGCAGCCTGACAATCATCGTGTCCTGATCTGGCATGAATGAGGAACATGGGAGAATCCACGTTTCATGCGAGAAAGGGACCCCTTCGGTGGGGGTGGAATCATGGTGTGGGCTGGCATCAATCAGCATTGGTGGTCGTACTGACCTCATCATCAGAAACGGATCGCTGATTGCTGTCAGATATCGAGATGAGGTCCTGCTCCCTATAGTGGTACCCTATGCTGGAGCAGTTGGAAACAACTTTCTTTTCATGGACAATAATGCAAGGCCCCACCATACACATCTCGTCAACAACATGCTTCAGGAAGCAGGAATCGAACGCATGGACTGGCCTTCACATTCTCCAGACCTGAATCCCATTGAACATGCTTGGGATGCACTGGGAAGACATCTGGCAAACCTTACAATGCCTCCCACAACACCTCTTGAGCTGAAAGCTGCCCTGGAGAAAAAGTGTGGCAGAGGATCCCACAAGAACTGCTGGACATTCTGATCTGTCCATGCCCCATCGCTGTCAGTGTGTTTTGGCAGTCTTGGGTGACGATACACCCTACTGAACAGTTAATGTGTGGAACTCTCGTCCAGTTTGACATGCTTCTGTTCACACCCCCCCACACACTTGCTACTCAATCACGACAATTGAGTTTGCATCTCATTTGTATAATCGAACAACTTTCTTTAACTTGTCGTTTGCTTTCCTGACGTTCTCGTTAATAAAAACAATTCAAATGCTTTTTTTTTATCGCTTCATATTCATTTTGAAATATCCCCTAATTTTTCTGAGCAGTGTACTTGATTTTCAGAAAATCCAGTATTAAATGCTCATTAATTTGGTATACAACATGCCATAATTCTTTTCATTAGTTATTTGGCAAAAGAGTTCTAAAGTTAAAGTTATTTTTTTGGCTGAGCATAGTGAGAAAATTGCTTGGCCTCTGGATGAAAACCTGTTTTTTAGCCTGGACACTGGAAGGGTTAAGTCAAGGGTTTGTCATTGTTGTAAGGTTCAACTTTTCTGTTATAGTCAGGAAATATTTTTTATTTAATTTCTTCACAACTCTTTATCCATTTTTTAATTATATATTTTTAATTTTTATTTAAATTATATTGTTTTAAAGCAAAATAAATTTTTAACCTTTATTGGGTCACCATCACAAAAAGACATTGACAAAATCCGAAATGAGAGGTCAAAGAAAAGTCATTTACCAAAATGAGACATCAGTTCTGTATCTGAAAACAGATATACAATAAGTCATATGCAGGCTTTGTGAACCTGATTTTGTACAATGTCTTTTGTACAGCACATGAAACTTCGATTTTTTTTTTAAATTACTGTTTGAGAATTTTTTCAACATATCTTTTAAAAATAAGTAATTCAAGTTTGAAAAACTTTTTATTTTTGCATTTGATGCCTATTTTATTAAACTATAATATAAATAATTTGTTAAAGCCATCTGATTGCCATTTCTTAGAAGCACTAAACAGTATTGCTGATTTGCTTGTTAACCTTCCTCTTTGCTGAGGCAACCTTCTGATTGACATGAGCCTCCTTAGAAACAAAGCCAACAAGCCAAGCTGTAGATGTTGCAAAGCCCATCATGGCAGCAGGTGCAGTGACCTTGTAGATGGCACTCTTCTCTGCCTGTCTGGGCTGGATTCTTTTTCTGTCTCTGTGTGCATGTGTGAGAGCTTTTGCAGAAAGGTACTATATTGCCAAGTTGTAGATGTTGCAAAGCCCATCATGGCAGCAGGTGCAGTGACCTTGTAGATGGCACTCTTCTCTGCCTGTTTGGGCTGGATTCTTTTTCTGCCTCTGTGTGCATGTGTGAGAGCTTTTGCAGAAAGGTACTATCTCGTCATGATAATCACTCAGGTGGCCAAATACACAAACTCGTGTATTTCAACTATGTACATTTATTTATTTACAAACATTATAACTATATACATACAGTGACTGTCCACCTGGTACAGTCACTGGCCAAATTCAACACAGGCTATAATGAGCCTCAGCAGTCCCACTGCTAGATACAGACAAAGCTTAAACAAGCTGCAAATGACAGTCTCACATCCAGACAGCCTCGTGGTCCGTGCGCAAGTCCAGTTTTGAACCATCCGCCGGCTGATGTCACGTATCCTTTGGGGGACATTAGGGTGTCTCAGCCAATAGGGTTCGAACATGATCGCCGTGCCAAGCTGACTCTTGTCGCCTTTCTTCGTCCAGCTACCCAAACTGGATCCGCCGCTGGCACTATGTCGCCAGGCAGGAAAGCACTGCCACCAAATTGGCAATCCTGACCCTCACTCCTGCCGAGTCCCTACAAGCTCCCCTTTATTTAAGAAATTCAAAGCAGATGTCCCCTGCCTCAATTTCTAATTCAGTCACTCAGGGACTCGAAAGGACACTCAAGGACTCGAGAAGTCCTCCTTTCTTTTAACGAGGGCCAAGAAGAATCACAATTTGCGTCAATCTGGTTGCCACACAGTTCATAAAATATTCACACACAACACAGATGTAGCCAAGTCAATAGGTTTGCCAAATTGTTCACACCAAATTGTTGATACAGTTATTGCACCAAAGTTTGTGACGAAGTTCATACTTGGATGCCACGCCCATCACTGAAGGTAAACATTCAGACATGTGATCTTCGCTGCACACTAGGAGGAGTTCGTTGCCTTGGGGGCTACGGCTCAACCCAAGCCCATTGAGTCGTCGATGCCCCACCGTCACCCTGCACTATGTACTCCCCCCTAGCCTGTGTCTTTCCCATTACTCTGCCTCAGAGATGATCCTCCAGCCTGGAAAGCGCAGAAGCATTCCCTGATGCATAATCTCCCTCTTTGTGCTGGGAGCATCTCCAAGTTTCTGTATATGCGCCACGCAGCCGATTGTTGCCACGCCAAGAGTCGCAATCCAGAAACCATCCAAGCAGGCGGAGGACTCTTCAGCAAGCTGCCGACCAGCATGTGCCCTGCTGAACTTGGTCAGCTGTGCACCACTCGCTGTCACATTTCTGCACAGTCTGAAGTGCTGTTTCGGATCACGTGGTTCGCACACTTTTGCATCGCATCGCTCTCCCCTCACTTTCTGTTGCTTGTAATGTCGTTTCTTAATAATGGTAACAAAACCCGCATCTTGGCTGAACCCTTTTTCGGTTGCATGCTGTACCGCTGACAACAATTTGGAACTCTCTTGCTTAGCTGCCATCCCCACTGCAGAACTCAGTGCTGCTAATCTACTAGTTGAGGCACATCCCTTTTTTATCTGCCATGGAATGCCACCTCTCCTGAGAACAGAGCCAATAAATCTCTCCTCTGCGCCATGAGTCTTCGCAAGAATCGTCTTCGTTCGGGAGAATTGCAATAGAGATTCCTTAAGCTTACTGGCATGGCCCTTCTCATCCAGTCTTGCTTCTCCCCTCCTCAGTGCTGGCGGATGATAAAGTTAAGAGCCTCTGCACCCAATGGCTCAAATCACAGGCAGTAGCTTCTCACCAGGCCTTCCTGTTGTCTTATCATCATATGACTTGCATTCTATGCTAGAATCGCAAAATTCTTTTACATCGGTCTCAATCGTGGGCCACCAATGAAAAGGCAGGAGATTGCTTAATGTATCCGAAGCACTAAGATGATTTCCTGGGATTGGCGAATGCTCCCTTCGCATTGCATCAACCCTATCATCCTTCGGGACCACATATCTATGAAAAATCCTATCTCCTACTCGACCCACCTGTTGCAGGACTCCGTCCGATACAACATATTTCTGCCAATTCAACCTCGAGTCATGGAGTGACTCGACTAAACTGGGGTCAGTCCTCTGTCGCTTCTTAAAACTATCCCAAAAGACCCGATCCTCTAATTCTGGTGAACTATTTCACCTAATCTGTTTGCTCTCATACTCTTTCACAGTTAGCTCACTTTGCACTAATTCACCAACACTGCCAACATGTACTTCCCCCTCACCCTGTGACGCAGATGCCCAGATATTCGGCAACGAAGAATCACTTCTCTGCTGTTGACAAAATACTTCAGTTTCACTCGAAACGGAAACAGCTGAGTTTTCGTCGTAGTCCACACTCCTTTCCTTAATCTGATCGGCACTCATGGGCAATAAATCATCACCTCTAGCTGCAGTAACTATAGGTTCTTCGTGTGCTTGCTCCATGCTAGCTGTTGCCACAGTAACTTCAGCAGCTGAAGCAGGGAGCTCCTCGCATGTCTCTGGAGATGTCATGTAGTGTATGTTGCTTCCGAGAACTTTCTCCGCCAAATCGCTCACTATGTTCGACATTGGACTGTGCTCTTCATTTAAATTAACAGCAGAAAGCGCTTTAAAAATCATCCATTGTCAGAAGTGCAGGAAGTGCCAGACTTGATGAAACAGCAATCAATAAATTAATTTCTGGCCGAATCATTGAGTCATGAGGAAATTGCTTCCCCCCACTAACTGCACAGGCACGTGAATCATTTCAGCAATCTCCAAATCTCGAAATGCTGACTTCAGCTTGATCGTTCCCTTCGGTGTGAAAAACTTATCTGGGACAACATTTCTTCTAAACACAGAGATTTCAGCACCAGAATCAAAGCTGTGAAAGGATTCTAACCGCATCGCACATCTGCCGTCTGAAGCTGGGCAAGTCTAACTGTTGCTAATTGCCCTTCGTCCTGAGCTTCAAATATATGCGTTGAAACGCACACACATAATGCCTTTTCTGGCTCATCTCGTACAGTCTGCGCTGTATTAATCCCAGCACTGGGCAATTTCCTCTTTGTCCGCCATTGAGGGCAATCTCTGCGAAGATGCTGGTTCGAGCTGCACTCAAAACAGCCACGCGCACTCCTAGTGCTAGCAACTGATCACTTCGCAAATTGAATGGGCGCTTTTTGTTCTACTTGCTCACGCCTGGGAGGAGGAATGTACCTGGCCACCTGTCAATCAGAGTCCCATGGACACGCATTAATTCGACTGCTCGCTAAATGATGTAATATGCAGTCTATGAGGTCTCTTGAACGCAACCAGTCTGAGCGCTCTTGCAATGCAACATATTCACCAGTGCTACTTGGTATCTCTGATTTAATTCGATCTGCCACCAGCAAGTTGACCAATTCCTCAAATGTGGACACTTTTCTGCTCTCAATATACCTTCTCCACATTTCCATAATTTTTCCCAAAAACGTGTTCCACGTTTTGTGCGCAAGTTTCTTTGCCCCATCCAACTGCCTTTTGTATTCAACTGCAAAGACTTTACACCTCACCAAAATGTACGCTTTGACCTTACTATAATAGCTAGCATCCTTGTCAGGCAATGAAGCCAAAAGATCGTTCAGCTTCTCCCAAAAAATGGGGAGGACTACCTGGCCCCTAACCTCTTAAGGCACACCCTGATTAGTGAAAACACTCTCGATCCTCTTGAAATACAAAGTAATGTCAAGGAGTGTTTCTGGGGGCAATCGCAGCATAGTACACAGAACAGAAATCCAATATTTCAGTTCCTCGTGCTCCTTCCTTTTCGCGCTGCTACAGGAATCGGACCCAGATGAATCGTAACCATCACACGATGCACTGTGAGATCCGACGCCGCTTGTCTTTGCTGCCTCAAGCTCAAGACGCCTCATTTGCAGTTCATGCTCACATTGTGCTTGCCATTCTTCGGCCTCACGCTGTGCTTGCCTATCAACTAGTTCGAGTTGCAATAATTCGAGTTTCTTCAATTCTAATTCGTGCTTTCTAGCTTCATCGGACATCTGCCATTTCCTGAGTCAAAGAATAATCGCTGACAGCATCTCCTGAGAAATCAGACCCAATAGCCTCCATGTTTTGTGTTGATCTGTCCGGAGCAGTCTGCGTGGTGCGATTTAGAATCGTTTTTTGCATTCCCTTCGCGTCTTATATGGCATAGCACAGAATAACAAGACAAAAACTGGCTCTACAGACTAGATCTTACTGCAACCGATGTGAAGTTCTCGCATCGATGGTTTACTTTCCTGCCAGCACTCAACATTTACTGAACTGCCCCTTAATGGGATGCCACCTTGTACCCAGCTCTCACAACACAAACCCCAGTTCTGATGCCAATGTAGACGGCACTCTTCTCTGCCTGTCTGGGCTGGATTCTTTTCTATCTGTGCGTGTGTGAAAGCTTTTGCAGAAGGGTACTATCTCATCATGATAATCACTCAGGTGGCCGAATACACAAACTCGTGTATTTCAACTATGTACATTTATTTATTTACAAACACTATAATAATATACATACAGTGACTGCCCACCTGGTACAGTCAATGGCCAAATTCAACACAGGCTATAATGAGCCTCAGTGGTCCCACCACTAGATACAGACAAAGCTTAAACAAACTGCAAATGAACAGTCTCACACCCAGACAGTCTCGTGGTCGGTGCACAAGTCCAGTTTTGAACCATCCGCCAGCTGATGTCACGTGTCCTTCGGGGGACATTAGGGTGTCTCGGCCAATAGGGTTCAAACACGATCGCCGTGCCAGGCTGACTCTTGTCGCCTTTCTTCATCCAGCTACCCAAACTGGAACCGCCGCTGGCGCTACGTCACCAGGCAGGAAAGCACTGCCGCCAAAATGGCGATCCTGACCCTCACTCCTGCCGAGTTCCTACAGACCTTATTATTGCTCACACATGCAGAAAAGTTGCTCTATAGTGGATGTTTACAGAAATAGCTGTTCTGGGATATAGGATAATGAAACCATGCTTCTAGTCAGTATCAACTTTCATTTATGTAGATTTATTTTTTTTCCGTAAATTATAATTTTCTTATCAGCTGAGCTATCATAGATCTTTTAGTTATGCTACATTGGATGGTCGGCTTTACAAGTTGTTGGGGATATTATTTAACATCACATTAGGTTATATGTTAACACTTCTTTTATTTATTTCTATTCTTAACTCATAAGAATAGATAATGCTTTTTTGTCATTTTTATTTACACAAGTACTGCAATGTGCTATTTACATGCTTGTAGGAGCAGAGAGCTTTTCGACTGCACTCAGCAGTCATCTTCAGGGCGGCATACAGTTCCTTGGAGAACCAGATCATTGGTGAAAGGTTAGGATAAGCAAAAGTAATACCTTTTTCTTGCAGATATTTTTGCTGACGAAAGTCCTACAGCAAAAGGAAATTTCAGAATGCTGGTGGAGCAAAAGTCACTAGGTAGCAGTAGTTCAGTGCTTCATCAATATCACTTAGATGTAATCTATTGTTAGTAGTGAGAGGCACAGAGCAGTGAGCCGTTTTCCCATATGCTGGTCACTTACTTCAAAGGAACAATGCTGGGCAGTTGAAGTGTCGAATTAGTCTTGTGCAGTGGGAAGGAAGGGTGCAGCAGGTTGGCCAATGGTGGTGGGAAATCTTGTAGCAAGATGTGACAAGCTGCTGGAGGAAGAGGTGTGTTAAAGTTTCAACATCTGTCTTGGAAGGCAAAAATTTTCGAGGGTTTCACAGACTTTCAGTAACTTGAGTTTTGTGTGGAGAGAGGAGACAATGAATGTGGAGTGAAACTGGGGGGAGGGGGGACAACTTTGCCACTAAGGACAATTTTAGCAAGTGTAGTTCATGGAATTTTGTTTTAATGTCCCGTTTATGCTCATCTATCCTTTGTTTTAGGATGCATATAGTCAGCCAATATACAAAGGGAGGGGGGGGGGGGGGTATTGGTGGGTGAAGTAGGGGTTAGGAGAATGAAGTAGATTCCATCTTTGTCAGCTAAGTTAATGGGTTCTTTGTCATGCTCAAGAATTTTAAATAAATCCAGTGATGTTTTGAAAGGAATTTTTAGGTTAAATGATTTTAGGAGATTGCTAACAAGGGGCACAATATTGGAGAAGGTAATTGAGGGGTGGTTTGGTTGGAGGGGTGTTGGTGGGTGATTGTGAAGTTTATGCATAGCTTTGTGAAGAATTCTGTTGCTAAAGGTATTAGTATAACCAGCATTGCGCCCGTTGGCAAAGATAAAGTTGATTTGGTTTTGCAGGTTGGTTGCACACAGGCGCACAAAGCACGATAAAATGCAGACTAGAAAAAGGCACTTTTAAATTGCGTAGGAGCAAAGGCATCAAAGGGAATAAGGGTAAAGGAAAAAAACAGGTTTGCAGAAAACGATAGTGGTTAGAGTGCCTTGGTTGGTTCACCGAATATAAAGGTCCAGGAATAGGAGGGTTCTGTCTACCTCAATCTCCTGTGTGAATGAAATGGTAGGGTAAAATGAATTGAGCTCTTGGAAGAATGTGAAACACATCATCTGCAAATCTGGTCCAAAAGAGAGGCTCCTGCAAGCATGTAAATAGCACATTGCAATACTTGTGCAAATAAATCTAACCGGCAAGAAAAGCGTTATCCATTCTTATCAGTAGATGGACAGATAAAGGTCAGATCCTTAAAAATAATCTTAAAATTCTCTTTACAGGGAAGGAGGATGGGAAGCATCACCGAGGTGTGGATCTGCTTCTCGGCAGACATGCTAGTGATGTTCTTCTAGGATATGAGTGCATTAATGAAAGGTTTCTTACAGCAAAATTTCAGACAAGTGTTAAAGACTTGAATGTCATCTGCTGTTATGCCCCCACTGAGGATGGCGATGAGGATGAGAAGGATAGGTTTTATGAACTTCAGGATATTTTGAATTCTGTCAAGAAAGAAGATATTACCCTTGTTCGAGGTGACTTCAATGCCAAAGTTGGTACTGACTCTGACCTTTGGGGAAGAGTAATAGGCCCTTTTGGTATTGGTAGCTGCAATGGGCAATGTCTCCTACAGGTAAGTAAACTCAATGGATTCAGAATAACTATCACATATTACAAACACCGTGACATACATAAGTACACATGGGTTTCACCCGATGGGCTGCATAAGAATATGATTGATAATATATTAATTAACAGCAAATGGGCTAGTTCTGTTAGGAATACCAGGTCATATAGGGGAGCTGAAATTGGATCTGACCATTACCTTGTTAAAAAATGTCTTGCAACTTAAACTTAAAAAGTGTTGTGCTAGGGTTAAAAAATTTACTTTTAATACTGAAGCTCTGAAAGCCAAAGCTTACCATGATAGGTTACTAAGTCATTATGACAGTCATGGTATGCTTACTACTGAAGTTGAGGAAGAATGGGATCATTTTATACAGGCTTTTTTGGACACTAACAATACTCTTTTAGGAAAAAAGTAGCAGAGGAGGCAGAATTATCTGAGCGATAAGGCACTTCAGCTTATTTCGGAAAGAAAGAACTTCAGGAATGTCCTTAATCAATATCTACTAGTCCTAAAAGAAAGCATTACAGAGAACTTAATAAACGTGTAAAAGATCAGTTAGCTGCTGATAAGAATCTTTGGCTTGATGGCTTGGCTGACAAAGCTGAGGAAGCAATTAGACAGCACAACAGCAGAGAGCTGTACCGGATAGTTAATGTTTTGTGTGGTAGAAAACGGACAGGTACACAGGGATTGAAGGATAAACAAGGTAAGGTTATAGAAGGTGAGGATTCTGTCATGGCTAGGTGGGCTGAACATTTCAGTAATATTCTAAACAATGTGGTTAGTTCTATTCCCATTGTTTGCAATGATGGTAGATGCATTGGTGGCTTTAATGTTGGTCCTATAACACAATCTGAAGTTATTTTGGCTGTTTCTAAACTTAAACTACATAAATCCCCAGGGGTAGATGAAATTACTACAGAAATGCTTAGAGCTGGGAATGCTTCAGTTACCACTTGGATGATTGAAATTTTGAATATCTTTTATGATAAAGGCATGGTTCCTACTAAAGATTTTACCAGAGCTATTGTTATCCCTATTTTCAAAAAAGGTGATCGCAGTTCTTGTGATAACTATAGGGGTATCAGCCTACTCTCTGTTCCAGGTAAAGTTCTTTCCATGATTGTGCTTAATAGAATTAAGAATCTGGTTGACAGTCAATTGCGTGATGAGCAATGTGGATTCAGAAGTGGTAGGGGATGTGTGGATCAAATATTTTCACTTAGGCAGATTCTTCAGAAATGTTTAGAGTTACAGAAACATTTGGTTGCTAGCTTTGTTGATTTCAAAAAGGCTTTCGACTCTGTTGATCGTCATAATTTGTGGTTGATTGTGCGATCATATGGTATACCTGACAAGTTAGTTAACATAAAGCTCTCTATAATAACACTGAGTCGTGTGTGAGAGTTGGTAAGGCTTGTAGCAATTAGTTTAGCATTACTTCTGGTGTTCGACAAGGGTGCATTTTGTCTCCTTTTCTCTTTAGCTTGGTTATTGACTATGTTATGCGAAATTGACTTCAAGGGAAAGATTTTGGCCTTAAATGGACTGGAGATAGGAAAATTTCTGATTTAGATTATGCTGATGATTTAGCCCTTTTGGCAAATGATGTTGATGAGATGAACTCTTTCATTCGAGCTGTTGATGAGACTGGTAGTAGAGTAGGTTTGGTTATAAACAGAGAGAAAACTAAAGTGATGAAAATTGGTCAGGCAGGCTGTGATTCAGTTAATCTTAATGGTTGCAGTCTTGAGCAGGTGTTACAGTTTAATTATCTTGGGAGCTATGTAACAGATATGCAGCATGATGTTAACAGACGAATAGGTATTGCTGTCGGGACTTTTAAGAATCTATGGAGAGTATACACCTAAAGACTAAAATTAGACTGTATGATAGTTTGGTTCCTTCTAGGGTTCGTTATGGTAGTGAAACTTTGTAAACAAGATAACAGGAAACTAGATGCTTTTGATTTTAAATGCTTACGCAGAGTCTTGGGCATTAGGTGGTTCAACTTTGTAACTAATGATGAGGTTAGGCAAAGGAGTTGGCAACCTCCTTTAAGCAGCATATTGGGCAGAGAGAGACTCCTTGGTTTGGCCATGTTGCCCGTATTAATAATTATAGATTGGCGAATAGGGTTATGAACAGTGTGCCTAAAGGCCTCAGAAAGAAGGGGAGACCTAGGATGCGGTGGGCAGACAATGTCAAACAGGACCTTGTTAGAATTGGTGTGCAGTGGCCAGATGCAGTAGATATAGCTCAGGATAGACTTGCTTGGAGAACTAATTTGTACGGTCTGGTTGGACCTCCATAGCCCATGGCTGCTTGAGGATGACGACTTTATTTCCATAAATTATTGATCTTTCCACCAATCAATAATTATCGGATTTTTCAGTTGTTACATTGGATGGCCGACTGACAGCTAGTTGCTATAGATAGTTTATTTAGCTTTAAATTAGGTTATATTTTAATTTTTTTAATTATTTCTCTTCATTTTTCAGTAAAAAATAACTTTGATCTTGTATCATTTCCAGAAATTCCTGAAAATGATCAAGGTCTTGGATACAGAAGCAAAAGGTACTTCCTTGGCACAGATATCATTCCTCATGTGGGAGGGAGGGCAATTCCGGAAAGGGTTTTAACACCCCCCCCCCCTCCCATGGACTGACTTTTTGGCACTTAGCAAAGATCAAAATTTAACAACCAAAGAAAATATTTGGAAGTTTGGCAAAAAAAAAAGTAGTCAAGAAACTGTCCTCCATTTCCTAAATGAAGAGAAAATTCCCTAAATGCGAGCAATCCAAGTAACCTTGTATAACGTTGGCCGATGTTTCAAAATATACCACACTGAAAAAAAACCATAATTCATATAAATATTATATTATTCAGGAAGAAATTTACTTTCGATGAATATATAATTTAACTATTTTTATTCATCAGATTTTCCAAAATTAAGCCTTAATTACATAGTCCAATTTTTTTTACCTTAATACTGCAAACAAAATTCACTAAATGAGCAGTTATAACGCTCCTCGGGAATATATTTCTTAAATGTAAATACAGCTAAAAATCGTGTAATATTAAATTTTCACAAACTAAAGCTGTGATTACAGTTAATTTCAACTAAGTGTAAGGTTGTTCCAACAAAAAGTCCACCTTGTTCATGTCATCACTACATCAGGGATCACGACTGATCCTAGTAAAATAGAAGCTGTGAGAGACTGGCCTCCACCCCAGGATGTTCATCAACTTCAAAGCTTCATTAAACTTTGCACATACTACAGAAGATTTGTCAAGAGTTCCTCCAACATTACAAAACCATTACATTGACTAACAGAGGATCAGTGGTTCATGCGAACACATTGAATGTGAAACTGCCTTTCAACAACTCTATCCATGGCACCAGCGTCAGGTTATCCACAAGCTGGTAAACAGTTCACATTAGATATCGAAGCAAGTAACACAGGAGTTGGTACTTTTACAACAACGAGACAGACAAGAAAGTCATTGCATACTTCAGTAAAACCTTATCCAACCTGAATGAAATTACTGTGTTACACGAAAAGAACTCTTAATAATGGTGAAAGCCATAGAACATTTCAATTATTATCTTTATGGCCAAAAAATTCTCATTTGTACTAACCATACTGCTCTAATTTCAAAAATCCTGAAGGGCAGATTGCCAGGTGGATAGGCAGCTGCAATAGTATGATTTTTTCATTGAGCATCATGGTGACATGCTACATGGGAATGCAGATGCACTTTCTAGATGCCCATGCATTGATGACTGCAAGCATTGCTGTAATACAGAGATGAGATATGGCACTCATGAGATGCCTACTAGATAGATAACACAAGAAAATAGTGTTGCACCTGACATCTGAAGCCTGATAAAAATTAGAGCAACAAATAGAAGACTAAAATCCAGATATAGCCCAAATACCAAAAGCTATTGGGCACAGTGGGACTCCTTACAAGTGAGAGAAGCTGTATTGTACAGAAGATGGGAGAAGCCCACTGGAAGATTGATTCACTGGCAGATTATCCTTCCTCGCTCATGAGTGAAACTAGTGATGAATGATGTGCATGATTGTCCACTGGAGGACACTTCAGCATAAATAAAACATTAGCAAAAGTTAGAGAATGGTTTTATTGGCTGAAAAATAGGGCAGACGTTGAAAGATGGTGTAGGTAATGTGAGGCCTGTGCAGCAAAAGAAAGGCCCTAAGATTAGGATGTAGGTCATTCCCTAGGACTGATGATGAAAATCGATATTTATTGGTAGCAATGGATTATTTCATGAAGTAGCCTGAAGTTTATCCCATCCAGGATCAGAAGGAACAACAGTTGCAGAGATGATAGTAAATAATTTGATCAGTAGGTCTGCAGTACCTTTACAACTCCACTTGAACCTAGGATGGAATTTTGAGTCTAAGGTATTTCAAGGTATATTTCAACTGCTAGGCATTCAGAAAGCCAGAACAACTCCCTTACACTTTCAGTCAGATAGCAAGGTGAGAGATTCAACAGAACAAATGCTTAACATCTAGCATTGTTTATCAAAGACCATCAATGTGACTGGAATCATCATATATCACTCTTTTTATTGGCCTACAGGACAGCAGTGCACAAAACAACTGGACAGACACCTACCACGATGCTCTTTGGAAGAGAATTACATCTTCCTTTTGACCTTTTATCTGGTTGGCCTGAAGCAATGCCTGTATCCACATCACAATATGTACAAGAGCAGCAAGAACTCTAGAAGAAATCCACCACTCCAAAAGGCATGTCAACCTGGCGAGTGAAAGGACAAAATCGAGATACGACAATAAAGCAAATGGGACTTCTTCAATCAAAGAGAACTCGTCTGGCTATACAATAAACACAGAAGGAAGAGACTTTCGTCAAAACTTCACAAATCTTGGGAAGGTCCATAATAGTAGTTACCAGGATTAATGATGTAGTGTATCGCATTAATCGACGTCCATCTACAAAGTCTAAGGTGGTTCACATGGATCATTTGGCCCCGTTTCATGGTAGAAGTCAAGAACCTTAGGATTCCAGGACCGTTTGGGTGAACAAAATCTAAGGAGGGAGGGGCAGTGAAATGGAATATATACATGCAATAATGAAAACAAGACTTGCGGTATTACGTAGCACTCGAGATATAGCACGAAGTGTGAATTAAGTCATCTTAAGAGTTCGAACATGAACTTAAAAAAAAGAAGAGAATATAATTGTAGTTCAGAAAATTAGTGTGAAGGAGAAAGTTTTTCTTGGTTGGTGCATATTAGTCTAAAGAAGAAAAGTTTTAATTGGTGTTCATGGAAGTGGTAAAAGAATTTATTGAGTTAAAAGTAATTATGAAAAAAATAGTAAGAGTTTTTAAAGTATGTAAAATGGGACAATTTAGTTGTATTTTAGGAAGTGATAAATTCTTGATATTGAAGTGGTAAAATAAGCCTTATTTTTAAGGAAAACAGCAATGTATTTGTACCACTGATTATTTTACTTTAAAAAGTCTATTTAAACATTGAAATGTGATTGTAAGATTTATGCTCATACATTGATTTGCCAATCAGTTTCCAAATGTGATAGATAGCATTATTGGTATTTAGTGTGACCAGTTTAGAAATTTATTTATGACTTAGGTAATTTTATTGTCTTAGTTATTAAATCAATTCATTTATAGTCTGTTCATTTATTTCAAATTCACACTCAGTTGCCAAACATTCAAATACAACTAAATATCGGTAACTATTACAGAAGTTTAAACTTAATCACTAATAACCAACAACATATCTATTGCAAAAGTTAACCTTTGCAATACAGAGAGAATAGAAACAATAATCACACCCCTTTCTCCAATTTTTTTTTACGCAGTACTTGGATCGTCGACAGCAGAAGCTTGTTATGCAGCACGGAAGCAGTGGTTTACTGTAGCCAAGTCACTGCACTCATATGTTTTGGATATTAGTGAAAGCTTAGGTTACTAAGCTAATAATTAATAATTAACAATCAGTACATAAATATCATTGATTAATAATAAACTAATAGCCCCTGAGATGCATTTTCATGCAGCTTGAGCATAAAACAATCCAAATACATACCTCTTGTAATCAGCTGCTGGGTTACAAAGTTATGCTGAAACAAACTGACATCGGTCAACAAATGAGAAGCAAAATGCAATAGGAAGTATAAGAATAGGGAACATAAAGTGCATAACTGATTGTAATTTAAAGTGCCTCAACTTTAATGAAAGGAAAGCTTTTAATCCCTTATCAATCCATTAACCCATCCCAGAAAACATTAGACATGCAAGAGACCCATTCAAGTTGCAATGTCAATCATGGCCCACAGATCTGGGAAGTTCTGTAATCAGAATTATTATTTCCTTCACTCTGTAGTTTCCAATTCTAAGTAATCTAACTAGTGTTTAGTTGGCCAGAGCCGGGCGAGTTTGGTATAAGTACAACAAACACCCATTTAGAAACAATCTATGACCTTCAACTCTATAAAAGAATTTAGGTGTAAACTTTATCATGTGTTCTGTTTGGAAATAGTTATTTGGAGTCATAGATTTGGATTCATAGATTGGTCATTATTTGGAGTCATTGATGTACAGGTGAGCCCACAAGCAAGCACAGATTAGGGAGTAGTGACACAGCTGCATCTTTAGTACAATAAAGGAGCTAAATCAGAAACAATTCTAACATTTCATTAGCATTCCCCTTTTAGGAAATGGGCAAAAATACTGTACAACTTGGGGGCAGATTTTCAAAAGTGCAAAATTGAAGAACCCCAAAAATCGGATTTTCAAAGGCAAAAAATCGATATTCGGATTTTAAACCAAAAATCAGAGAAAATCCCATAAAATCAGAGAAGTTGATAACTCTGCATAAATTAAGGTACAATCTGAAAACCAGTTTTTCTCAAAGACCTGTTGCATGTGAATCAGGAAAAAGGTGTATTATGTGAATGTAAAAAAATGTGTAAGAATAACAGTTGAATAATGGAATAATGGTTATAATTCCTAAAATTATATATGAATATGGTTACACATTACAGAGATAAAGGTCAACTGAGACAACCCAAATGGTTCATATGGGGAGTAGTCATCTCTAACCACCATGGCCTCATAGCGATATCTCGTGCTGTTGATAAGACTCCAGTAGCACTGTGGGTAGTATTCTTCACTGCTCCTCAAAAACATACTTACAGGAGAGCAACCCCATTCCCAAGAGCATCCTATGCACATTCTATCGAAATTAAATCGGGAGACCAGGCTGGCCAATCCATACAGTTAATAGTGCTATTCTCCAGACAGCAATCAACAAGACCACAATGGTGAGGGAGGGCATTATTTTTCTGTAGAAGGAAGGTATCCCTATTGCATCTGCATATGTTTGCACAAAGGAGTCGAATATTTCATCCCTGTACTGTGACCATCTGGCAATATCTGCTTGACTTCGGCCTGCCTTGAGCCGACTTACAGCTATTTACACTGTTGGCTATGTCTGCCAGACATAGACAACAAAGTTGCTATCTTCATCTTTCATTTTGCAGGAGAACTGAACAGCTTAGAAACATAACTTTTAATGCTCAACACATTTGCATATATATCGTACCTGCATCTTATTTACATATATATCGTATCCTGCATCTTATTTTACATGCTATATAGGAATTGCGTGCATTTCTATCATTGGATTTTTATATCACTTTTTTTTATTTGTTCCTTAATTTATGGAAATCTGTTTTACAAATTTTTTCTTAATTTCGAAATTTTTCCAAAAATTAACCAAAAATTATTTTAAAATAGGAAGATTTTGGAAGTAATTACAAAGTACATATCTTTTCATTTTCTGCTTTTCTGTCTTAAAACTATTTTAATATGACTAGAATTATTTTTATCATTCATTCCAGGATTTAATGTTGCTCTCCATCAACTAAAACCAAAACAATAACTAAACATAATTTGTTTGTGCAAAACAGCTGGTACACTAAGTCATGGTCCAGCAAGATGAAGATGGCAGCAATTTGTAACAAGTGTGGCCCATGTGAGCTGTATGCTGCATATAGTGTCATCAAACAGTGGATAATTTTTCAACTCGGTTAGAATTTTATTTGTACTTATATAATTAAAACCTTTCTTTTATCTCTATAGATCTAATATGATTTTATATTCATAGATTTATGCATATGGATCTTTGAAAGTTATGCTAGATTAGTAGTTATGACAATAGCCACCTTACAATTTGTTTCACTTATATTATACATTATATTTTTTTATTACTTTTTTCTTTTCCAGTATAAAAAAAACAATCTTTTTATCATTTCCAGAAAATGAATGAACTTAAGATAACTGAAAGTTATCTTAAACTCATTCATTTTTCTCTGTATTTAGAGAAAAGATGATAAAGATGTAGTAACCAAATCTTTATTATCTTTTCTCTAAATACATGTGATAGTGATAATGCACTGAATATTATGTAATAGCTGCAATTATCTTGGAAGCAGAAGCTTCTTAGTTTGCTCTTGAAAACTTTTCAATAGGAAAATAGTTTGAAGGATAAACTTCAAAATCTTATTGCTCAACGATAAGAGAACTTTCAGTTATTTTAACTATTTTATGAGCAAGAAGGTTTTCTTACTGTGTTTAAAAAAATGAATGAGCTCTTGGATACTAGCAAAAAAACCTTGGCATGGAAATCAGTCCTATGGTTGGGAAGGCAGTTTCACCAATAATAGTGTTATAACTTGCCTCACCCCAGAAAAAATTTACTTTTGAACAATTATTAGTTATTGAGGTTATATTGAATATATTGAGGTTAAATTTAATAGTTTTAAAATAGCTACCTTCTTCCCCTCCTCCCCTCAATATCTTGGTTGTGCCTCTTAGGATAAATGATGTTTATTAGTCTTGGTGCCCAAACTTTTCAGCATTTTGCCAAGATCCCAAAATTACAACACCCAACAAAACCATTAATAAAGTTCTGTAAAAACAAAGCCAAGTAACTGCTGCTCCACTTCATAAACAGGACAGAAAACTCCATTAATGTGAGTAGTCCATTCACCTTGTACAACAATGGACCATGTTTTAAAATATACCACCTGAAAAAATTATAAAAAGAAATTAAAATCATGTTTTGTGTATATTACACTATTCAGGATGAAATTTCCCTTCAATTAACATATAATTTAACTGCTATCATTGATTTAGGTTTTCAAAAAATAAATCTCAATTGTGTAGTCAGATCTACTTTTCACTATATCACTGAAAAAGTCTTATTAAAATTAATATCTGCTTAATTTGGCACATAAAATGGCCTATTTTTGTTGACTGGTGATTTGTTAAAAAAAAAAGTTGTAAAGTGACTTGTTTATTTGACTCAGCACAATTGGTAAGAAGCTTGGACATTTCTCAAAGTATAGTACCAAGAAAAATAATTGCAAAAAGAGAGTAATTTTCTTGCTCAAAGTAAAAAAAAAGTTTTTTTTGTTATTCAGAAATAGTCTTTCTAAATCATACAAAAAATAAAAATAAATACCCTCTCAAGCAGCTACTTGCCATAGAGGTCTGACAGGAGTCTGTCAGTTTAACATGCCAAAGTAGAAGGTCTGTGAGGATATGCAGGACCTCTGCAGAAAAACAGCACGAACATCCATGCCTTACCTGGGGCTCGAACCCAGGTCCCTTAGATCAGAAAACCAAACATGCTAACCACTCGGCTATGAGACAGCTCTAATCATGTGCATTATAAATATTTGTGTTTTTTTCATTTGCATTGCCAGATACATTTTTACTAGTGACTAAAAATGCCCTATTAAAATAAAACTAGCTGTCTTTTTGTAAAACATTTTTAGAAACTCTAGAATTAAATGCTGATTAATCTGGCATGTATAACATGCCATAATTTCTTTCATTTGATATTTGGCAAAAAAGTTCTAAAGTGTTTTTTTGGCTGAGCATAGTGGAAAAATAACTGGGCCTCTAGTTGTAAACCAGTTTTCTAGGCTAGAAACTTCCCACTTTTTTTAGGGGGGGGGAACATGCGGGGAATTTTTTCATGGCCTATGACATTCCCTATGTCAGAAGCTTTCATTCGACGTATAGCTTGTTATTTTCGCCATTCGTTTCTGGAGATATAATGGAACAATAGTTTTCACATTTCTCCTTTTTCATCATCATAATCATCATCATCCTCAAGCAGCCATGGGCTACGGAGGTCCAACCAGACCATGCAATTTAGTTCTCCAAGCAAGTCTATCCTGAGCTATATCTACTGCATCTGGCCACTGCACACCGATTCTACCAAGGTCCTGTTTGAAATTGTCTGCCCACCGCATCCTAGATCTCCCCTTCTTTCTGAGGCCTTTAGGCACACTGTTCATAACCCTATTTGCCAATCTATAATTATTCATACGAGCAACATGGCCAAACCAACGGAGTCTCTCTCTGCACAATATGCTGCTTAAAGGAGGTTGCCACCTCCTTAGCCTAACCTCATCATTAGTTACAAAGTGAACCACCTAATGCCCAAGACACTGTGTAAGCATTTAAAATCAAAAGCATCTAGTTTCCTGTTATCCTGTTTACAAAGTGTCCAAGTTTCACTACCATAACTAACCCTAGAAGGAACCAAACTATTATACAGTCTAATTTTAGTCTCTAGGTGTATACGCCTATTTCTCCACACTCTCCATAGATTCTTAAAAGTCCCGGCAGCAATCCCTATTCGTCTGTTAATCTCATGCCGCACATCACCATTATCTGTTACATACCTCCCAAGATAATTAAACTGTGACACCTGCTCAAGATTGCAACCATTCAGATTAACAGAATCATAGCTTGCCTGACCAATTTTCATCACTTTAGTTTTCTCTCTGTTTATAACCAAACTTACTCTACTACCAGTCTCATCAACAGCTCGAATGAAAGAGTTCATCTCATCAACATCATTTGCCAAAAGGGCTAAATCATCAGCATAATCTAAATCAGAAATTTTCCTATCTCCAGTACATTTAAGGCCAAAATCTTTCCCTTGAAGTGAATTTCGCATAACATAGTCAATAACCAAGGTAAAGAGAAAAGGAGACAAAAATGCACCCTTGTCGAACACCAGAAGTAATGCTAAACCAATTGCTACAAGCCTTACCAACTCTCACACACGACTCAGTGTTATTATAGAGAGCTTTCATTATGTTAACTAACTTGTCAGGTATACCATATGATCTCACAATCAACCACAAATTATGATGATCAACAGAGTTGAAAGCCTTTTTGAAATCAACAAAGCTGGCAACCAAATGTTTCTGTAACTCTAAACATTTCTCAAGAATCTGCCTAAGTGAAAATATTTGATCCACACATCCCCTACCACTTCTGAATCCACATTGCTCATCACGCAATTGACTGTCAACCAGATTCTTAATTCTATTAAGCACAATCATGCAAAGAACTTTACCTGGAACAGAGAGCAGGCTGATACCCCTATAGTTATCACAAGAACTACGATCACCTTTTTCGAAAATAGGGATAACAATAGCTCTGGTAAAATCTTTAGTAAAAACCATGCCTTTATCATAAAAGATATTCAGAATTTCAGTCATCCAAGTGGTAACCGAAACATTCCCAGCTCTAAGCATTTCGATAGTAATTTCATCTACCCCTGGGGATTTATGTAGCTTAAGTTTAGAAATAGCCAAAATAACTTCAGATTGTGTTATAGGACCAACATTAAAGCCACCAATGCATCTATCATCATTGCAAACAATGGGAGTAGAACTAACTACATTGTTTAGAACATCACTGAAATGCTCAGCCCACCTAGCCATGACAGAATCCTCCCCTTCTTCAATCCTTGTATACCTGTCCGTTTTCTACCACACAAAACATTAACTATCTGGTACAGCTCTCCGCTGTTGTGCTGTCTAACTGCTTCCTTGGCTTTGTCAGCCAAACCATCAAGCCAAATATTCTTATCAGCAGCTAACTGATCTTTTACACATTTATTAAGTTCTCTGTAATGCTTTCTATTAGGACTAGTAGGGTATTGATTAAGGACATTCCTGCAATTCTTTCTTTCCAAAATAAGCTCAAGTGCCTTATCACTCAGATAATTCTGCCTCTTCTGCTCCTTTTTTCCTAAAAGAGTACACTGTTAGTGTCCAAAAAAGCCTGTTTAAAATGATCCCATTCTTCCTCAACTTCAGTAGCAAGCAAACCATGACTGTCATAATGACTAAGTAACCTATCATGGTAAGCTTTGGCTATAACTGAATCTTTCAGAGCTTCAGTGTTAAAAGTAAATTTTTTAACCCTAGCACAACACTTTTTAAGTTTAAGTTGCAACACACTTTTAACAAGGTAATGGTCAGATCCAATTTCAGCCCTGGTATTCCTAACAGAACTAGCCCATTTGCTGTTAATTAATATGTAATCAATCATATTCTTATGCAGCCCATCAGGTGAAACCCATGTGTACTTATGTATGTCGCAGTGTTTGTAATAAGTGTTAGTTATTCTGAATCCATTGAGTTTACTTACCTGTAGGAGACGTTGCCCATTGCCATTGCAGCTACCAATACCAAAAGGGCCTATTACTCCTCCCCAAAGGTCAGCGTCAGTACCAACTTTGGCATTGAAGTCACCTAGAACAAGGGTAATATCTCCTTTCTTGACACAATTCAAAATATCCTGAAGTTGTCCATAAAACCTATCCTTCTCATCGTCAACGGCATCCACAGTGGGGGCATAACAGCAAATAACATTCAAGTCTTTAACGCTTGTCTGAAATTTTGCTGTAAGAAACTTTTCATTAATGCACTCATATCCTAGAAGAGCATCACTAGCGTGTCTGCTGAGAAGCAGACCCACGCCTTGGTGATGCTTATTGTCGTCCCTCCCTGAAAAGAGAAATTTAAGATTATTTTTAAGAATCTGACCTTTATCTGTCCATCTGGTCTCTTGCAAGCCAAGAATATCTAAATTATAATGGTGGAATTCTTGTGTGAGGACATCAAGAGAAAAAGCTCTGTGCAGAGTCCTCACATTCCAACTACCTATGGAGAGAAAATGGTTAGTGGGATGTTTAAAGAAACTATGTTTATCGAGAGAGGGAATGCCGACAATATCACACAGCCCCCTAATTGCAGACATGGGGCAAAGACATGGGTCCCTAATTGCAGACATGGGGTCTTTGCCCCATGTCTGCAATTTAGGGGGCTGTTTCCCCCACTACTAAAGGCTGAAGCCATCTACGCTGGAGGCTCGCTGATCTCCTTTTTAGGGGGGACGAAAGCAAGAGGGGTCAATTTTTCATAGCCTACGACATTCCCCACATCATGAGCATTCATTTGATGTATCGCTTGTTATTTTCGGCCTTTGCATTCTGGAGATAAAGCTCAAGAATAGTTTTCACATTTCCCATCTTTTAGGGGGGAAGAGGTTTTTGATAGCCTATGATGCTCTCCACATCACAAGCTTTCATTTCACACATAAATCATTAAGTTTCTCCATCACATTCGAAAGATATGGTGGAACAATGTTTCGTCAAATCTACCAACTGACAAACATCAAAGCCAAAAGCAATAGGAAGATAGGTTATGAAAAGTCACTTACAGATTTAGATATAATAAATATAAATTTTATTGTGTTGGTTCATTGCAGTGTGTTTGCTTGATTTTTTAATTCCTTTGTTCTGAACGAAACATGACATTCATTTTATTGAAAGTCAAATTAATGAGACTACTAATAGCCAAATATGGTTTAATTTCCTGTATGCCTTTTGTTTATTTCTGATTCTTTCAACAAGAAACAGACATTGAAAAACATCCATTGTACTGAGAATTTGTAGAAAAAATAGATGTAAATGCTTTATTGAATGTCAAATTAGAGAGACCAGGCATATGTGTTGGCTCTGACTGTTTCTTATAGTACATTGCTTCTGCCAGTTCTTTGGTTTCAGATTCTTTCATCCAGAAGAGGATTATGAATATATAATCCATTTTCATCAATGATGGATTAGAGAGAATGGAAATAAATTTTCCTAGCAATTCCTTTATTTTTCTTATGGAATGTGGTTTCCCCCTACAGCTTTTTTACACAGTAATTTCAAATTTTTTGTGAACTTGAAACATTTCCCTTTGCAAAATAAAAATTCATTCTTTGCAAATAAAAATTCATTCTAAATAAATTTGGATATCAAGAATAGATGTAAATATTGGCTGTGTATTTCCCGTGTAAGTTACAGTAATTTCCAATTCTCTAGTTTAGAAAAAAAAAGGTTGTTTAAAAAATTAGTTATGTTTAATTCGGTTTAATGAGCAAGATGATAATCTTATACAGTTTTGTTTTTGTGTATTGCATCCTTTTATTTCGATTTGCTTTACTCATTAAAAACCAACAGAAATATAAATATTAATTTTAACCAAAGTTGGATTAGCAAGAATAGATAAAAAATATCAGATGTTTTGGTGCTACTCTGATTTTCAATTTTTTTCACTTAGAAAGAAATTTAAAAAAATTGTTTTACTGAATGTCAGTTCAGTGATCATGCTGATAGTCTTATGCAGTTTGTTTTTCTGTAGTGCATTCTTTGATTTCAATTTGTTTCCTTTAGAAAATGCAGAAAAGAATATAAAATTCCTTTTTAACCAAGATCTGATTAGCGAGAAAAGATAAAAATATCAGATATTTCAGTAACCTGTATTTCATTATATTGATTTCTTATTGCTTCATTTAGTAGAAAAAGATGTATAAGACATTTGTTTTATCAAATATCGGATTATTGAGCATAATGATAGTCTTATGTGGTTTGGTTTTCTGTACTGCATTCTTAGATTTCTGTTGGTTTCATTCAGAAGAAGCAGAAATTCGTTTTAACTGAATCAGATTAGCAAGAATAGATAAAAATATGGGCTGCTTCAGTATCTTGCATTTCATTACTTTGATTTTCAACTGTTTCATTTTAGGAAAAAACAAAAAGCTTACAAATTAAAAATTTTAAAAAATACCTATCTTCCCATATGCACCCTAAAAAAGTAGAAAATAAAACTAAAGCATATCGATGATGCAATCTTCATCATGTCACTGAATTCATACTCACTTCAAATGATGATAGGGTGCCGATTTACCTGCTCAACAAATTGTCAGCACCGTCTTCCTTTGAAATGAATACAAATTCAATGACTTAGTTTCATTTTCCACTTTTTTAGGGCACATATGGGAGTCTAGGCATTTTTTTTTTAATTTTTTTCACTTATTACATATTTTTCAGATATTACTTTGCACAGCACCCCAAAAACACTATATACATCTAAGTAGGAAAACTACATTTATATCTAACATAATACCTAGCCCTCTGCTCACCAAAAAACTAAAATTACCCAACTTTTTACTTACACTTTACCAGAGCCTATAATATTGCAATACCAAAGAAGCACTAAACAATGAAAAAAATATATTTTTGAACTTGCTGAACAAACTGGATACACATTACAGACCATCAGAAAGTTTATAAGCATATAAAATGTAAACAATCACAAACCTCAAAAAAAAAAAACCACAACAAATAACTGGGTAAATACACAATAGTCTTACCATACATCAATAATAATTTCATACTCAGTTAAAAATGCTCTTGAACCATTTCATCACAAAGTCCCCATTAAAATATCACACATACAATATCTCCAACTTTTTGGTATGATGGCAATCATATACCCCAGCTCCAGAGGGGTATACTATATTCAACTTGAAGACACCATAGCCAAAATTTTCCATAAAAACAAATACACAGGCAAAACCACATGTGCATTTAACACTCAACATAAAGAACATAAAAACACAGTCATATCAGAATATGACCACCCACGGAATCGCAATGTACCTGCCCAGGCACATAACAGAATGCACATGACAAGGTTAACCACATGGAGATATAAGAGGAGGGCATTACAGATGAGCCATTGTGCGTAATGTGAGCACAATGGGAAGGGAATTGATTTGACAGATGTTAAAAAAGGAATGATCATTGGCTACCGTACCAAGGGTGGAAGCATCTCGGAAACAGCAGACTTCGTGGGCTGTTCACGAGGTGTTGTAGTAAAGGTTACCAAGAATGGACTGCTGGCACACTGAGTACCTCCAGATGTCATAACTGTGGATCCCCAAAGGCCATTGACCACAGAGGAGAACATTGCCTCCGTCGACTGGTAAAGGGCAATTGACATGAAACAGTGCAGCAACTGACCATTCAAATGAACGCTGGGCACCCAGGTATGTGTTCCCAGTAACAGTATAGCAAACCCTGTTACGCATGGGTCTCCGGAGTCGGCGCTGTGTAAAGGTGCCCATGTTAACCAAGGTCCATCAGCAATGACGCCTGCAGTTTGCACGAGACTACAGTCATTGGACAGTGGAAGAGTAGAAAAAGGTTGCCTTCTCCGACGAATCGAGGTTTCTACTCCACAGAAGTGACGGGATGTGGTGGATATGGCGTCAGACACACAAGAACCAACACCCAGATGCGCATGTCGGTCAAGGACAGATCAGCAGTGTGTGCATGTCTGGGGGATGTTTTCCTGGTATGACCTGGGACAGCTGGTACAACTGGATGGGTCCCTGAATGTCAATGGCTACCTGTCCATCCTCGCTGACCACATGCATCCCTTCATGTTGGACATTTACCCTGGTGGTGATGTGTCTACCAACAGGACAATGCACCCTGCCATGTCGCTAAAGTGGTGTGTGACTGGTTCCAGGAACACAACAGCGATGTCTCCATTCTCCCTTGGCTGGCGAAATCTCCCGACCTCAATCCCATAGAGCAGTTGTGGGACCATTTGGATCAACAGATTCGGTATGCTGACCCACAACCACGTCATCTCTGGAACCTCCTTGCTCTGCTGGAGTCCGAATGGGCACATGTGCCTCTGGCAACCTTCCAGAGCCTCACTGCGTCCATGTCACGCTGACTCGCCGCTGTCATCTGGGCCAAGGGTGATTATTTCCATTATTAGGTAGGTGGTCATATTATTCTGATACGACTGTGTACATTTTAAACTGCAAAAGATTGCTCTATCTCAAGTAATCATCAAAAACAATCTACCCACTGACTTGCACTCCACAAAAATCAATTACCATCTATCAAATTCCAACTCACCAACACAGAAAATACCCTACTAGCACTACTAGCTATACACAGAAGCCCCCTGCTAGCATTTCCCTGTATTTAATACCTCTAATCATAAATGCTGCCCTCCAACACAGCAACTTTTTAAATACATATTAGCACTTATTATCACAAATTCATACTTGGAATTGGCAAGTTGTTACCAAAATGCATTTGAGGTTGTTATTTTTAGCTTTTTATCTCAGCAATGCATATAAACTGTTTGGGTAGCAGTAAAATGATGTGCAACAAATCAGTTATACATTTGCATTTATGTATAGTGCTTATTTCTTTGACAACTCAAGAATGATTTACTCAGTGAGGGACTGAACATGATGATGCCAATCACGAGGGAAGAATGCACTGGCATGTAGCCATAGTAACAGCAGACATTCACCACTGACTTAAATATGCAAACAGGTTGAATGTTTCTTTTGCTATTTTTAAACTTATAACATTCAAAAGAATAAGGATGCACTAAAGTGTTTAAAGATAAACTAATATTCCTCTAAAAAATGCATAGTATAAAAACAGTGAAAAATTAATGTATCCACTTGTAACTGTGTACATAAAGAATATATTCTATTCACAACCTTAGTGTATATTGTTTTTAAACACAAACATTCAAGTGGCTTTTCTCTGGTGTAATAATTTTCTGAATTTTGAAAAATAACTGAAATATGATCACTTACCATTTAAAGAAAGGCAAAGGTGCTGACTATGGGCAAGAGCTATTTCCCTTTTTGCTGGAATATTTTGTGTCTGCTTCGTAATAAATGTCGCTTTATTTGGAGCAAATTCATCACTAAAATTTTCTTGATCTAAACAGAGATCTATAAAAAGAATGTGTCCACCTTCTGTCCCAACAGCTGCAATACCAAACATGCAACGTAACTCAGAACTTAGTGGATGAGTTTCCATACAAGCACCACCTTCTCTGCTTACCACTTCTAAAGAAGTAACCTATAAATAAAGAACTTCACATCTGAATATAAAATATGTCAATAAGTTAATAAAATGAAAATCACATAAATAATTAAAAATGGCACACTTTATAACAAATATATTATTCACAGGGATGGGGAAATTTGGAAAAATCTAACCAGCAGTTTTTACAAGATAGAGCAAAGGCACATAATAGAGTAAAAAAAGGGCAAAACTTTTCCTGCTTTTACATGCATAAAAAAAGACGCTGAAACAAATTAATGATACTGCATTCAAAGACAGAAATTAATGTTCTTTACTCACTTAAAATATTTTACTATTGCAATTTTTTCCAGATTTGAAAGTGAAAAGCCATACCAGAAAATTCTCTTGCCATCGGTGAGCAGATTTCCCCAGCCTTGATAATTTATATCTTAAGTGTCATGTCACTGAATGTAAAAACAGTGGCAAATTTTTCAAAATTTAAGAGATAAGTTCTGAAGTAGAATTTACTACTTTCCACTTAACCATAATAAAAGCACATAGAGATTTCAGAAGAATTTAAAATCAAGCAACAGCTTGTATATGTTGGTTTGTTTTACCTCAGCAGCACTTTTTTGCACACGCCAGGTCACATGGACCCTGAAGGCTCAGAGAAGATTCGGGGAGGGGACCCACTGGAACAGCTGTTGGGAGACAAATGGTAGCCACCCGTCAAGACCATCCAGTGTGTTCTTTAACGTGCACAGGGTATGGCTCTCCCACACACAGGGCCATGGCTTAATGTCCCATCTGACGGACAGCGGCCTTACCAAGCCCATCGGTGTCCACTACTGACCGTGGGCAGGGTGGGGAATTTTGTGGAAATAAATCTCAATGCTGACCCAGCTGGGACTCAAACCTGGGAACTGCAGATTACGAGCCTGACACACTACCGACTGAGCCACCCCTGCCCCACAGCTTGTATACATTATCTGTTACATTAGTAACATTTTAAATCATAGCACTTCATAGTAATAACTTCAATGACGGGTTTATTATCCACAATAGAGGATATTTGTTCGGCAGCCAATGGTCAGAGCACCTGTCATGTCATCAGGAGGTTGTGAGTTCATATTCCACCCAGCTTAGATAATTTTCTTCTATGTCGAAGTTAACCTACAGCATAAGTGTTCAAAAGTTGCAACAGCTTGTTAAAATTTCACAAAAAGCTACAGAATTTCACTCACTGCTTGAAGTCATCAATGGTTTTATATTTAACATTAAATATTTAACAATTATTATCCTTACACTCCGCAACGGGGCTGTTTCTATGGTAGAAAATAATGATAAAATTTGGTGTTCTACAGTAATTTTTCATTTCAAATTCAATAAAATTTGCAAAAATGTAATGTAATAAAAAAATTATGTAGCTACATACACTAAAGCAAATTAAACCTTACACGTGTTGTACATATACTCATTTAATTTTTATACAAAATATGGGTTTCTTTAACTTCTAGATCAGGGAACTGGAGGCCTGTGGGCAGCATGCCCTTTTGTATGGTCTGAGGATACACACTGAAGAGCCAAAACATTATGACCACCTGCCTAATATGATGTTGGTCTTCCAAATGCTGCCAAAACAGCTCTTACCTGGCAAGGCATGGATGCTACAAGATTTCTAAAGGTGTCTTGTAGTATCTGGTATCAACACATTACCAGCAGATCTTTAACTATTGTAAGTTATGTGGTTGAGCCACCACAGATCAGATATGCTGTTAACACAAACCACAGATGCTCAACTGGATTGATGTCTGGGGAATTAGGAGGCCAGGGCAATACCTGGAAGTCTCCCTCATGTTCCACAAACCATTCTCGAACGATCTGGGCAGTGTGGCATGGTGCAGATTCAGGATAATTCCTGCTGAAAAAAGACACTACTAGAGGGGAATACCAATGCCATGAAAGGATGTACCTGGTCTGCAATGATGTTTAGGTAGGTGGTAGACATCATAGTTTCCTACACATGAATGGCTGGACACAGGATTTCCCAGCAGACCATTGCCCAAAGCATTATACTTCCTCCACCAGCTTGTTTTCTTCCCAAAGTGCATCCTGGTGCCAACACTTCCCAGGTAAACAATGCACAAGTACCCAGCCACCCACATGGTGCAACAGGAAATGAGATTCATCAGCAACGATGAATCTCATTTCCTGTTGCACCATGTGGACGGCCATGTCAATCATTTGCAATGATGTATAGGAGAACAAGCTAATGAGCAATAAGGGAATTTAAATAACCTTTTTAAAGCAGTGTAGTTTGTGATTAAATCTCTTTTAATAATGTATTATTGTATATTTAAATTTAATTAAGTAAATTAAGAGATTCATCGGACCAGACGACCTTCTTCCAATCATTTAAGATCCAGCTTTGATGCTTGAATGCCCATTGTAAGTGCTTTCGACAGTGAACCAAGGTTAAGCATGGGCACCCATTTTCAGCAGTGTTCAATGTATTGTGTATTGTGACACATTACTCCCGTCAGCACCATTCAAATTATGGGCCAGTTGTGCCACAGTATCCCTTCTGTTGGCTCGTACCATACGAGATAGCTTTCACTCCCCTCTAGTATCGATGAGCCATGGTCGGCCCACACCTTGCCAGCAGTTCATGGTTTTTCCCTCCTAAGACCACTTTTTGAGGGTACTAACCATGACTGACTGTGAGCACCCCACAAGCCTTGCCATCTCGGAAACGCTGTGACCCAATGGTCTGGCCATTACAATTTGGCCTTTGTCAAATGCACTTAAGTCCGTTGCCTTTCTCATCTGAAGAACAAGAATAACACTGATTAACAGAGCTCAGTATCAGGTGTTATTTATACTGTTTCATGATGTTCACATGCACCGTTGTTTACCTGCAGTTACTTTGATTTGTATAAAGATGCACTTGGTCATAATGTTTTGGCTCTTCGGTGTATATTCAGGAAAAATTTTTAACGCAACCTTGCTTCTTTTTTTAAGGACAGGCACGAAATGAAAAGCACATGCTGAATAAAAAAAGATTACTACTAAAGTCGCTTTTACCCAGAGTATATATATATAGGGTGGTACCAAAAGGCTATGTTTTACCAAGGTCATTTGAGTGTCGCTGATGCTCCATGATATCACAGCGAGGAAAGCATAGCTAAAGAATTTATGTAATCATCTGTTCTTTCATGTCTTTGTTCTACACTTAGTGAATCTCTCTCTCTTGAAGTCTTTCAGGTAATTTTTTTATCATACCGAACTGTGGAGTAGCAAACTACATGAGTAACTCTTCAAAGAATAAGAAAAGTGTTGTATCATATACATTCCCATTAGAAGCAAAAAGTATCAGCATGAAGATAAATTCAATACACACATGCTAATATATGTGGTAAACATTTTTCAGATGCTTATTAATATCGATCGCCTGTAAGATTTATGAAGGAAACTCTTAGGACTACCTATTAAACATAAACTAAATGATAATGCTATTCCAAATTTGAAAAAAAAAAACCTGTTACATAAAAAATTCAGTCTTGTTACCATGACCGATTCGACTCTGAAATTCGATACACACATGCTAAGATATGTGGTAAACATTTTTTAGATGAATATTAATATCAATTGCATGTAAGATTTATGAAGAAAACTCTTTGGACTACCTATTAAACATAAACTAAATGATAATGCTATTCCAGATTTGAAAAAATAAACCTGTTACATAAACAATTCAGTCTTGTTACCATGACCGATTCTACTCTAAAAAACGATTGTGATCTAAGGAAATAATGAAATGATTATTGGAATAAGAAACCGATTGCTCTGAAAACTATGGCAGTGTACCCAATAAAGAAGTATTATCATCTCAGGTAACTGATAATTTAAATACCTTGGCTTATACTGTACTAATCCATGCGAATAAAAACTTATGTCAGCACATCATAGTCTAAGCATTAGAAAATTACAGCAGCAGTTTCAAATTGCTATTAAAAACTAAATAAACCAGAAGTGATTGCATTGCAAACAAGATTAAGATCAAAGATCAAATCAAAAGCAGTGGAATAAACATAAATAAAAATTGATACAGCAAAATAAAAATTTTGTTAATAAGTGTTACACTTATTAACTATTAAAAACTAACTATTAAAAGTTAATAAGTGTTACACTTATTAACTATTTAAATAATATTTTTATGAAAATATATAACTGAAAATAATTTTAGGAACATAATCAAATCTATTTAAATCTCAATTTCGAATAATATGTGTTCAGTATTTCAAAAGTTATGGAAGCTGAAACACTTTGCAAGTTAGCTCTTTCTGAAAAATATCACTCAGAATTAGCAAATAACCTAATTTTCACCTGAACTGCTGAAAACACCCTTAGACGTAATTAATAAAGTTTAGCATAAGTTATTACTTTAGTTTTTTAACTTGTTTTTATTAACTTTTGGGAGCAATTACTTAAATTGGAATTATTGCTGCAAAGTATTCCAATTTCCTTAACGCTAAATAGAGAACGAATATTTTTAATCTAGGTTGAATCAAGGTGAGTCAAATTGTCTTCAGTCACACTTTTTCAAAAAATATTATTTAAGATGTTCCTGAGTTCTGTATCTCAGTTACTATTGAAATAACTTTGAACTGTACCTAATAAAGCGGCTGCTTAGTGTATAACTATAACAATTAATATTTCATTGATAGCTAGATAGACCTCAAGTTCAAAAAATCTTAAATTGTAATTTTACACTTTTTCTGCCAACATAAATCTATATTACTGTATGCTTCTTATAAGCTTTGTTTACCGTATCTCCCCACTATAATGTCAAAATGCCTAGCCAATGACAGTCAAGAAATGCTTCCTCACAGAGTGGCACTACCCTTCCTTCATTCACCCTGCTTTTACCTCCCCTTCAGCATCACTTTTGACAAACACACCTTATTTTGAGTTTTATATCCAAACAATAACAATATACAACCAAAAAACAAAAATATACAACCAAAATTTTAAAAATATGTCTACTACACATCACAACAAATTTCAGTGATATTTGGAATAAATGTCAGTAGGTTCATCTGCCTGCCCATCCATCTAGACAGAATCTTTAAGTGGCCATAGGCTACAATAGATCCAACCAGACTGTGCAATTTAGTTTTCAAAGCATTTCTGTCCTGAGCTACAGCTTCTGCATTTGATCACTGTAGGCCAATTTTAATCTGTTTGACATTGTCTGTCAACCCCATCCTCTTTCTGGGGCCTTTAAAACCTTATACTGACACAACCTTGAAAATCTGTCCACAAAGCCATGAATGATAAACTCCATTGTAGATCAGAATAGAAAGTATCAGAATTATAGATTCATAAATAGAAGTAGATCTCACTAAAACTGTTTAAAGTTACAGATGATGCAAATTATGCAGTGAGACACTCGCTTTGCTGTTCTGTGTAATACATGGCTCTGGCCTAATGAGCAGTTGTAAAAGAGATGTGCAAATTGGAAATCAGGATGGGAAGTTCCTTCATACGACACTTCTGATTTTGGAAGGTTAGAGTTACAGTATTAGTTTTCCCATAGGAATATTCTATCTTGAAGAAATTCCTTCCTAATTGAAAGAAAAAAAAATGATGTTAGACTGGCTAGGCTTCTATATACAGTGGACCTTCGTCATAGCGCTGCTCGCTATACCGCGCACTCAGTTATAGCACGGGCGATGTTCGCGATAAGTTCACACGTTTATACAGGTCCGTGCGGCGTTAGTATCGCATCGCATTTTATTATTACTGCGTATTGAGTAATTGTGTATGTATTGAGTTCCTGCATGTATTTTGAATAGTGTTTAATTATTGTATGCATGATGAATAAAAGAAAAGCTTACAGTGTGAAATTTATTGTGTCGCCACCGCGCCGCTCGGTATAACGCGGTTCACCTTATAACGCGGGTGTTGTTTCCCGCCCGACATGCGCGTTATATCGGGGGTCCACTGTATATTATATTCATAGGGAATAATTCTTATTTTGGATAATAATGAAGTATCTAGGAACTTATTTCTGCAGTTATTCTAGAGCAGCAAATTTGAGAGGATTAGATCTGATTGCCAGTATAACCTGCTTTTCTGGATCTGCAAAATTCAAAGATCGCAACTTGGGAACCTGATTATTTCTTCATCATATAATTATTAAATGTCGACTACCGAGAATTCCAATCTGTGGCAGTATTTCAAAAGCTGATCATCTGCAGACTTTGCCGGAGTATTTGCGTCTTCTGGTCTTGGAGTGTGATTGGAGTGAGGACTTTCCATTATTCATGGCTTAGAACTTTACAAAACTATACATCCAATACTTTAAAGGAATATTTGTGCTTATGGAAAACATTTGAATGAATTTCCAGTCATGAGGTGCTAGAAGCTGATATGTAAATTTCGTGTTTGTGATAAGTGCTAAATTTTTGATTATTCTAATTGACTTATTTTTATAATTAGTGAATAATTAATGTAACTGGCAAATGGTCAAAGGATGAATAATTGTTTCTAGGCCATCTGGATCTGCATAAGTTTTATTAGTTACTTACGACCTTAGTAGAAAAAATATCAGTGTGACGTATTAACTGTAACAATATATTTTCATTATAAGTGACTAAGTGTTAATGTGAAAATCAAATAAGAGGGAGATATTCCTTTCTGGATGTCATATTTTGCCTAATAACATGAATGGAATTTGCATTTGTCTGTCCTAGTATTAATACCAAAATTATTCTAACCCATAATTTAGGCTTATTGTAAATGATTTTTTTTTTGTTTAATAACGTATTTTTGGTTAGGGAAATATATAAGTTAAAAAGGAGAATAATTTAATGCCCCAATACCTATAACAAAAATGAGTAAAAGCACCAGAAGAAAAATTGATACATATTTTCAAACAGCTAAAAAAGGCAAACTATGTGATGCAATTGCAATGGCTGCAGATGGTGATGAATTATCACAGCCTATAACTTCAATCGCTGAGCCACCACAATATGCGTCTGAAGTAGAAGCAAACTGTAACGCTCCAAAGATTAATAACTTTTAAAGTTTTGGACCTTTTGTCTGATCCAATTTATGCAAACTCCAGATAGCTTAATCGAGCGCCAGGCAATAATAACTTGCCAAATAAAGTTGAAATAGGATTCAGTAAATATTTGCCAAGCGTTACTTAACGAGTAAGAATTAAAAACTGATTATCGAGTTTAAATATTAAATACAATCAAAAATTAATTCATGTTGCGCAAGAGAAAAAATAGCAAAGATTCAAAAGTTTCTAAAACAAAGTTTATTCCAAAAAATTCAACTCACCAAACATCAAATGAAAATCTCCACTACATCTCTGTACTAAAACAATCTCCTCTGCTACTTTACTCAACTCAATACTATACTCAACTGTGCTCTCACTTCTACTAACTCATATCTTCTCTCTGTGACCAAACGTCACTGTTATAACAAGTGGCGCACAAAAGCCCACACGTCATGTTGCACGCCGGGAAAGATATTTACATAAACCGACAAGCATGCAAGCTATGATGCAAGTGAGGGTGTGTCCTTGAACACAGGGACTTTAGCGGTTGACAATCAAAAGGTTGGAGTTGGCATGCGCAACTCCTGCAGCTCGGAGGAGGATCGGGACAGCCCACTAAAGGAAATAAAATCCCCAAAATGATAAATATAACATAAATAAAGAAAAACTGGTTAAGGAAAAGCAAAAGTGAAAGGGTGGACCATCACAAAACCAACGAAAAGAAGGTACTTTAACTGTAAATAAATATAATATTGCAAATGCTGTCAGTATGGCTAAGATGCTCAGCAATTTCAAAAAATTCAATTTTATTAAGAATACCTGGATTTTCAATAAAAGCTATGTATTTCCTTATTCTGAACATACTAAAAATAATAAAATAGTGAAAAGCTATTTTGGCCATCAGCATCTAGCTAAAAATTTCTGGATTGCGTATTCAGATTTAGAAAAGGGAGTTTTCCTCCAAATATTGCATTCTCTTTGCACAGCCAGTAAGGTAAAAGTTTAGTAAAATCACAATAATAGCTGTACAATAAATTGTATTAAAATTACCTATTTTCAAACATAAGGAGTGCTTACAAAATATCATTGTAATGTTTATATTACATCTATATTTGATCCAAACATTATCAATCAATCTAAGTGATACCTTATATTTACATAAAGTACACGCGTAGCTCAAATGAACTGTTGGAGCGCCGATAAAATGTTCGCTGTCTTAACATCGGAGGCAGGGGTATGAAAGCATTTTTATCCTGTTTTTATACTAATGTTATCGGTTTTAAAATGTCTAAAAGTACGCATCTATGTCTCAAACAGTAATGAAAGTGCATTTTGTGGATACATCTGTGATATACACCAGTGATATAGAAACAAGTGCTGCAAATCATATAATATAGTTTACATCAGAACATTTAGTTAATGGTACAACTACAGCTTTAAGTACTCTATAGTTGCAAGAAATATAGATGACACATGGTATCACTGCGATAATACCAGCACACCTGAAGGACTATGCATATGGAGTAATAATTTAGCTGCATACAACTGTACTACATTGTTATGAAATGACATCTATAACATCATGCCCTTGAGGACTGGTTTCTTGTTAACGGCATCTAAATTGCATTCTTCAACATCAAAGATTGCTCACAAAGTCTGACACGGCAATTATATGTCATGTTAGACATCTAATGTGCCTATGCAAGTAGATACACCAGCAACTATCACTGGTAAATATCAATATTTTTGTCAACTAACCTAGTATATTTTATGTAAATATAAGGTATCACTTAGATTGATTGATAATGTTTGGATCAAATATAGTTGTAATATAAGCACTACAATGATATTTTGTAAGCACTCCTTATGTATGAAAATAGGTAATTTTATACAATTTATTGTACAGCTATTATTGTGAGTTTACTAAGCTTTTCTCTTTGCAACAACTGGAGGAAGAAATAAGGCATCAATCTTGCAAAGGTTAGTAGCTAAACCAGTTACAACATTTGCTAAATTAGTAGGTAAAGATGGAATTTTAAATATTCACAATTTATATGCATATCATCAGGAAGCAGTTTTGAATGCTGAAAATTTTATAGTGTTACGACTATTCTAGTAAAGATGTAAGAAATATGTTAGATGATACTCGAGCAAAACAAGTCAAGGAAAATCAAACTAAACCTAGACCCTAATACAAACTATAGTATTTTTAGATCACCAAAACATACCTTTCCGTGGGCACAGGAATGATAGCCATTTATTGAATAATAATAATGAACATGGAATGAAGGATATTTTACAGAATTACTTCGTTTGCGGATAAATGCAGGAGACAAGATTCTTGAACAACATTTATTAAATACTTCTTCTCGTGCTACCTGCATTAGTAAAAGAACTCAAAACGAGATAATCAAATGCTGTAGTGATGAAATTTTGGCCGTGATAACTGATAAAATCTTAAATGCTAAATATTACAGCATAATTTTTGATGAAACCACAGATATTTCACCTATTTCACAAATGTCTGTTGTTATCCGCTATTTAAACCAGGATAGCGTACATGAAGATTTTGTGCATTTTTTGGATTGCCACTCTGAAAATTACAAATTAGATCCAGATACATTAGAAGGTGTTTTGACAGGTAGTATTTTAGGGCAAATTGTAGTTAAGGTAATAAAGCAAATGAATTTGTCATTGGAAAATTGCATGGGCATTTACACACATGGTTGCAGTGTAAAGGCTTCAAAACAAAAAGGAGCCATTCAAGAAGTTCAGAAATCACTGAAACATGCAATAAGACGTCCTTGCTCCAATCACACTTTAAATTTTGGATTGTCAAAATGTTCCAGTGTCTAATGCATTAGAAATGCTGTGGATGTAATAAAAGAAACCATTGCATTTTTTTTGTCATCTTCCAAACGAAATTTTGTTTTAAAACATATGTTAGAGGGTCAACTTACCAGCCTGTGCGAAACAAGTGAATTGAGCGTCATGATGCAGTTTTGCAATTTAAAACAAATTTTGGAAGCATTAATCAAGATATCTCTTTGGAATGATAGAGAATCTGCCAGTAGAGCTCAAACACTTATATCAGCGATATCAACTTGCAATTTTATTATCACATTGCATTTATTAAATGAAATATTTGCTATTACTCTACCTTTAAGCAAGCTGTTGCATAAAAATAATATAGAGGTTAAAAAGAGCAAATGATGCTGTATTCAATACTTTGTTGACCTTAAAAAACAAGAGACTGTTCAAAGAAGATAATTTTGGGAGAATACTAGTAGAAATAAAGGAATCTCTGAACCTACAGTGCTTCAGATTATTACTGCATAACAGTTTATATTCTGATATTAGAAAGTATAATTAGCAATAGTGAGTCACGTTTTAAACAGGACACACTTATACTATTTGCAGTGCTGTGTTCCTTCAGATTGGTTGGTTGGTTATTTAGGTTTTTATGGCGCATTAGCATATATGGCTATAATGCGCCAAACAAATGTCCATAACAAAAATGATAAAAGTTGCAGTACCCTTAACCAAATTTAAAAATAAACTACAAATGTACAACGGTAAAATCGAACATATTGAACAATGAACAAAAGATATTATAAATATAAATAAAAGTAACCCAGGTGTAAGCGATCTGAGTTAAACATATAGAATAATAAACAATGAGGTAAAACTATAACCGAGTAAAATATACAGTAAATTTAAAAAATTGAAACACAGCATTAAAACAACAATGATCAGATAACAAATGTCCAAGTATAAGGGGCTTGGACGTAAAATCATGAAAGTTAAAAAACACGCCGTTCAAAGTTAAAACTAGGACATGAAATTAAAATATGTTTGACTGTTAAAATGGTGTCACAAAACTCGCACTTAGGTTCGTCGTCCGCCTGAAGAAGAAAAGAGTGCATAATAAACGAATAACCTAAGCGGATCCGAGCAAGTACAACTTCCTCCTTGTGATTCCTGTGGTAACAAGACTGCCATGGTTTGATCTCAAAGAGCTTGTTCGTAAGCTGTTCTGACCAAGATCTGTGCCACAGTAACCGGAGCTCGATCGTAAAACGCTGCCAGAAATCCAGATATGGAACAGGCAACAGAGAGTTGGACAGGGGCATAGCTGACCTGGCAGCAGCATCTGCCAAATCATTGCCCCTGATTCCAACATGACCGGGCACCCAACAGAAATGAACCGTGGTTGTGGCTGCCAGATCTTAGAAAGAATCGGGTGAGGCCAATGCCTCACTGAGATCAAAGCCTATAGCGAGCTAAGCGAGTTGGTGTAAAGCACACACTGACGATGACGCTTGGCCGCCACGTGCTCCAAGGCAAGGCTGATAGCATACAACTCTACAGTGAAGATGGAACACTGCAGTGGGATCTGGTCTGCAATGATTACATCACAGCAGACCATGGCCGATCCCACTGATGTGCCGGACTTTGAGCCGTCTGTGAAGACAGGCAAGAAGTCTGGGTACTCAGCACGTTGGCTGGCAAAGAGTTGCCAATACACACGTCAGGTGTAAAGGTCTTCCACGTCCTGCACAGGGAAAAATCGCAGGAAGGGGAAACAGCGAGCCAAGGTGGAAGTGGCTCAGCTGTCGACTGTGCGATGCTATCGAGACTGATGTTAATGTCTCTGAGGCAGCCTCGGACACACAAACCAAAAGGACGAATGGCAGTCAGCTGATTTGTGTAAAGCATTTTCCACTTTGGACTGAAAATACAGTCCCAAGTGGGATGGTGAGGCAGGGATTGCAATTTAGATGCATATTGTAGGGACAACTGCTGACAGCGAAGTGATAGAGAAGGTTCATCGGTCTCAACGTAAAGACTTTGGACTGGTGAGGTGCAGAAGGCTCCTGTGCAAACATGGAGAGCCTGATGATGGAGGGGGTCCAGCACCTTCTCCACCGATTCCCGGACAGAGTCGTACACCTGGGATCTGTAGTCCAGTTTCGATCGGACAAGTGCAGAGAATATCGGTCAGCTCCCCAGGAGAGAGAGGAGAGGACTTGACAATGCTCAATGCCTGCTTGCACTTGGATCTGAGATAACGTATGTGTGGTAAAAAGGTCAATTTCCGATCGAAGATGAGACCGAGCAACTTGGTCTCCGCCACAACTGGAATGATGTTACCCCCGAGCCGCAGCTCGGGATCCAAGTGAAGATTATGCTTGTGGCAAAGGTGCACACAAGCGGTCTTCTGTGGGGAGAACTGAAATCCATTTGCCATGGCCCAAACCAAAAGATTGTTCAGGGTAATTTGCAGTTGTCTTTCAATGATCCTCATGCTGGACGAAGAGCAAAAGATGCTAAAGTCATCAACATAGAGGGCATTGCCTACTGATGGAGGAATTTGTCTAGTTATAGAATTAATCTAGACAGAGAAAAGCGTAACACTCAGAACACAGCCTTGTGGCACCCCCTGTTCATGAGGGTACGGCTGTGACAGGGTGTTGCCGACACGGACACAAAAAGAACGTGCCGATAAGAACTTGGAGATGAAGATCGGCATGTGACCTCTCAAGCTGAAGCTATGGAGTTCACGAAGAATGGCGAATCCCCAAGCTGTGTCGTACACTTTTTCGATGTCGAAGAAAACTGACACCAGGTGCTCTCTACGTAAAAATTAATTTCTGATAACCGAATCGAGGCATATCAGATGATCAAGAGTTGACCATTGCCCGTGAAAGCCACACTGGGTGTTGGAAAGAAGGTTGTGGTGTTCTAAATACCAGATGAGTCTGGCATTTACCATTCTTTCCAACACCTTGCACACACAGCTCGTCAATGCAATGAGATGATAATTCAAAGGAATCTTGGAATCCTTTCCTGGCTTCGGGAAGGCCAAGATGATGGCCTCCCACCAGGAGTTCGGAAACTGCTCCTCGAGAAAAATGCGATTGAAAAGATGGAGCAGCCAATCCTTACTCAATGGTGAGAGATGTTGGAGCATGACATAATGGATGTTGTCTGGCACGATAGCAGATGCACGAGAGGAGTGCAGAGCAAGGCAAAGCTCCTCCACTGTGAATGGCCTGTTGTAAGGCTCCAGGCCATTCAAGTAGAAGGACAGCGGAGAGAGTTCTGCACTGCCCTTCTGGGCCAGAAACTCGGGGGAGCAAGAAGAAGAAGAAATGGAGGAGAATGACTCCCCCAGAGTGTCAGCAATTGCTTTGGGATTAGCAGTTGCCTGTCCATTGTGCTCCAGGATCGATAACGAGTGGGACGAGTAATTCCCACCCATCTTCCGAACTTTATCCCACATGACCTTAGAACTGGTCATGCGGGTGACAGAAGACGTATATTTGATCCAAGATTCCTTCTGGCTCTGGCACCGGACAAAACGAGCTTTCACCCTGGCGTATTTGATCAAGGTTGGGAATCGTCAGATATCCTCCCCCCCCCCCCCCCCCCCCCCCCCAGCCTTGTTCGGAGCTTTACAAGCTGCAATGCAATCTGGATTCCACCACAGTTTCGGAAAACGAGGCAACCATGTCTAAGTTTCAGGAATTGTTGTGCAGCTGCATCTACGATACAGTATGTTATCTCCACCACTCAACACTTATGGGCTTCTGGCTGACAGAGTGGTCATCGAGCTCAGAGAGCAGCTCTAAACCACTCCATTCAGCCCGATCAAGCCTCCACCATGAGATGCGTGAAGGGCTACAAGGACCCCCACGCAAGATGGTGCACACCAAGGGGAGGTGATCGCTTCTGTAAAGGTTGTCCTCAACCTCCCATGTATAGAGTGAAAGGATCGAGGAGGAGCAGATGGTCAGGTCAATGGCAGTGCAAGTGCGGGTTGGGGAGTGTAAATAAGTACTGACACCGGAGTTCAACAGGGAGACAGATGGATCCAGGAGCCACTGTTCCAGAACTCCAACCCTCCCATTGGTGTCAGCACTGCTCCAAAGTGGACCGTGTCCGTTGAAGTCCCCCATGATGAGGAAGGGGGATGGCAGCTGCGAGACGAGATCATCAAGGTCTTCCTGGAAGACGATGCTCCAGGTAGAAAGTATGTCCCTTCAGAAATAATAACGATGAATGATGAATCCATAAATTCTGCTGTTAATGTTTTACTTACCAAATATTTGGAATTATCAAAAGAAAGTACTGAAGTTATGAAAATTAAGTTTGGATCTGAAATGCAGTTGTGGAAGATGAAATGGAGCAATATAAAATTAGAAGAAGTAACGCAAGATGGCCTCACATCTTTAAAAAATTGTGATTCACAGATTTATCCTAATGTGTGTGAGTATTTGAAAATTTTATGCACCTTACCAGTCGGTGCTACCTCCTCAGAAAGAAGTTTTTCAACACCATCATCATCATCCTCAAGCAGCCATGGGCTACGGAGGTCCAACCAGACCCTGCAGTTTAATTCTCCAAGCATATCTGTCCTGAGCTACATCCTGCCACTGCACACCAATTCTAACAAGGTCCTGTTTGACATTGTCTGCCCATTGCATCCTAGGCCTTCCCCTCTTTCTGAGGCCTTTAGGCACACTGTTCATAATCCTATTTGCCAATCTATAATTATCCATACGGGCAACATGGCCAAACCAGCGGATTCTCTCTCTGTACAATATGCTGCTTAAAGGAGGTTGCAAACTCCTTTGCCTAACCTCATCATTAGTTACAAAGTTGAACCACCTAATGCCCAAGATACTACGTAAGCATCTAGAATCAAAAGCATCTAGTTTCCTGTTATCTTGTTTACAAAGTGTCCAAGTTTCACTACCAACCATAGAAAGAACCAAACTATTATACAGTCAAATTTTAGTCTTTATGTGTATATGCCTGTTCTCCACACTCTCCATAAATTCTTAAAAGTCCCGGCAGCAATCCCTATTCATCTGTTAATCTCATGCCGCAGATCACCAGTATCTGTTACATAGCTTCCAAGATAATTAAACTGTGACACCTGCTCAAGACTGCAACCATTCAGATTAACTGAATCATAGCCTGTCTGACCAATTTTCATCACTTTAGTTTTCTCTCTGTTTATAACCAAACCTACTCTACTACCAGTTTCATCAACAGCTCGAATGAAAGAGTTCATCTCATCAACATCATTTGCCAAAAGGGGCTAAATCATCAGCATAATCTAAATCCGAAATTTTCATATCTCCAGTCCATTTAAGGCCAAAATCTTTCCCTAGAGGTGAATTTCGCATAACGTAATCAATAACCAAGCTAAAGAGAAAAGGAGACAAAATGCACCCTTGTCAAACACCAGTTCACACATGACAAGTGTTATTATAGCGAGCTTTCATTACGTTAACTAACTTGTCTGGTATACCATATGATCTCAAAATGAACCACAAATTATGACAATCAACAGAGTCGAAAGCCTTTTTGAAATCAATAAAGCTAGCAACCAAAGGTTTCTGAAACTCTAAATATTTCTGAAGAATCTGCCTAAGTGAAAATATCTTATCCACACATCCCCTACCACTTCTGAATCCACAATGCTCATCACGCAATTGACTGTCAACCAGATTCTTAATTCTATTAAGCACAATCATGCAAAGAACTTTACCTGGAACAGAGAGTAGGCTGATATCCCTATAGTTATCACAAGAACTGCAATCACATTTTTTGAAAATAGGGATAATAATAGCTCTGGTAAATCCTTAGGAACCATCATAAAAGATATTCAAAATTTCACTCAAACAAGTCATTCCCAGCTATAACCATTTCTGTAGTAATTTCATCTACCCCTGGGGATTTATGATGTTTAAGTTTAGAAATAGCCAAAATAACTTCAGATTGTGTTATAGGGCCAACATTAAAGCCACCAATGCATCTATCATCATTACAAACAATGGGAGTAGAACTAACCACATTGTTTAGAACATCACTGAAATGCTCAGCCTACCTAGCCATGACAGAATCCTCACCTTCTATAACCTTACCTTGTTTATCCTTCAATCCCTATAATGTCCTATATTGTCCTTTAATCCCAATATTGTCCTATATATATCCCTATATTGTATACCTGTCCGTTTTCTACCACATAAAACATTAACTATCTGGTAAAGCTCTCTGTTGTGCTGCCTAACTGCTTTCTCGGCTTTGGCAGGACAATCCTGCAGTTCTTTCTGAAATAAGCTCAAGTGCCTTATCACTCAAATAATTCTGCCTCCTCTGCTAATTTTTTCTTAAAAGAGTACTGTAAGTTTCCAAAAATGTCTGTTTAAAATGGCCCCATTCTTCCTCCACTTCAGTAATAAGCAAACCATGACTGTCATAATGACTAAGTATCCTATTATGGTAAGCTTTAGCTATAACTGGGTCTTTCAGAGCTTTAGTATTAAAGGTAATTTTTTTTACCTTATCACAACACTTTTTAAGTTTAAGTTGCAAGACACTTTTAACAAGGTAATGGTCAGATCCAATTTCAGCTCCCCTATACGACCTTGTATTCCTAACAGAATTATCCCATTTGCTGTTAATTAAAATGTAATCAATCATATTCTTATGCAGCCCATCAGTTGAACCCATGTGTACTTTGCATGTTGTGGTGTTGAAACCATTGAGTTTACTTACCTGTAGGAGATGCTGCCCATTGCTATTGCAGCTAACAATAGCAAAAGGGCCTATCACTCCTCCCCAAAAGTCAGAGTCAGTACCAACTTTGGCATTGAAGTCACCTAGAACAAGGGTAATATCTCATTTCTTGATAGAATTCAAGATATCCTGAAGTTGTCCGTAAAACCTATCCTTCTCATCCTCACTGGGGATAAAACAAACAGCAGATAACATTCAAGTCTTTAATGTTTGTCTGAAATTTAGCTGTAAGAAACCTTTCATTAATGCACTCATATCCTAGAAGAGCATCACTAGCATGTCTGCCGAGAAGCAGACCCACACTTGGTGATGCTTATTGTCTTCCCTCCCTGAAAAGAGAAATTTAAAGTTATTTTTAAGTATCTGACCTTTACCTATCCATCTGGTCTCTTGCAAGCCTAGAATATCTAGGTTATAGCACTGAAATTCCTGTGTAAGGAATCAAGAGAATAATCTCTATATAATGTCCTCACGTTCCACGTTCCTGCAGAGAGAAAATAATTAGTAAGTTAAAGAAACTAGGTTTATTGAGATAGGTAGGGCCAACAATATCAAACAGCCCCCTGATCGCAGGTGTGGGGCAAAGACCTGTTCCTCCTCTGCTAAAGGCTGAAGTCACCGGTGCTGGTAGGAACTTCAGGCACCACCTTTTCAAGTGGACTTTTTCAAGAATCATATGGTCTGCCTGAGACACATTACTCCAGTTTAGGCTTGACGATGCCCAACTAGCTAAGTGAGGTTCAGGTACCTGCGATGGCCTCTGATTAGGATTATCCACCAGCTGATATAAGGTATCCCATGCCTCTGTTCACTTAGGGCTGGCAACCCAGAAGCAAACAGAAAACACAGTGGCAGATTCTCCCTCAACAGCAGTCCACCAGTGCAGCAAGTCCAGGATCCATAATCAAGCTCAAATCCATAAACAAGTCCAGTTTAGTAGGTATAAGTGATCAGCTCCAGGACCCTGTGAAGTTGACCACTCCTCAGCAGGGTTGGAAAAAAATAAAAAAAAAGTGGCCATAGATGACCAGATTAGTAGGTCATACTGAACTGGCAGCCCTCCCCTTCCATTCCCTTCCAAAAGAGAATATCTCTTTTGAAAGGTACTAACAGCCTGTATCACGAGAAGGCAGGGTCGGACATTAGGTGTTAGACCTGGCCGGTTCTGTGCATCATCACTAGGGATTGGTACACAGCTCTCCTTCCAGTTTATGCCTAGCTACCATTTACAAACCTTTCAACACTTTAAGAAAACTTAAATCCTGGATAAATCTAGAATGGGAGAAGATCGGCTACTTGGCTTTATTATACTGAGACCTTAAAATATATAATAGATCGCTTTTCTAATATGGGTCTTAAGTGCAATATGGAATTTGTTATTTAATTATGAGTTTCAAAACTGTTATTTTCACACAATATGTTTTAATAGCAAGAACATTTAGGCTAACTAACAATTTGCTATTTCGGAATGTTGTAGCAGTATTTCTTCAAGCTGACTAAAGATTTATTATTTATGTTGTGCTGTAAAACCAAAAATAATTTTTAGGATACTGTAAATTAGGTATTATTTTATCAAACCATGGGTTGGGTTGTTTTACATCTGAGCAGCACTTTTTTGCACACCATGGGCTAAATGGCCAGGTCACATTGCCCTGAAGGCTCAGAGAAGGTTGGGGGAGGAAACCTACTGGAACAGCTGTTGGGAGACAGATGGTAGCCTCCCGTCAAGACCACCTAGTGTGTTCTTTAACATGCACAGGTTATGTCTCTCCCAAACACAGGGCAACAGCTTAACATCCCATCCAATGGATGGCGGCATTTCCAAGCCCATCGGTGTCCCCTACTGACCGTGGGCAGGGCTGGGAATTTTGTGGAGATAAATCTCAACGCTGACCCAGATAGAACTCAAACCTGGGAACTACAGATTATGAGCCTGGCATGCTACTGACTGAGCCACCCCAGCCCAATATCAAACTATGGACTGAGAACAAAATGTGCTCTAGAGAGCTTGCGTATTTTTACTATTAAACTTGCGTACTTTTCAGAAATATTGTCTAGTATTTTTCCACTGAAATAAAATTTTAACTATTCATTCCTTTTTAAAGGGAAATGAGTGCTTCCCTAAGCAAAGAGAGATAACCTAAAAATGCAATAAAACCTCACTACTACAGGTTCTCTAAAATTCGAATTACCAATACTATTTTCTGCAATCAAAGTTTTATCTCTTTATGACTAATTTCTTAGCTTTCATTGATTCAATTACATTTTTTTCTGTGCTACATGAAACCTAGTGAACTAAGATTATATCAATGATAAACATAAAATATTAATGTAACACTTTTTTTAAAAACTTATTAGTTCTATCTTTTCCACAATAATCTTTTTCAGTTGAGACATGAAAATTTCTATATTCAAGAAACTTTTTCCAAAAAAAAATTTAATGGATATATTAAACAAGCAAAATGTGTGGAAATTATTAATTTTTTAAAAGATTCCATTCCAATGACATTTTTAGTTCTCATCATATAGAAACGAGAGCACTCTATGCGTTTGCTAAGAAACGTTCGAGGAATAAAAAGCTTTGGTGAAGTTGTGGTTATGTCCCTCCCTGTTTTGCTTGTTTGTATTCAAGGTGTGAAAATGTGTATGTATACAGGGTGATTCAAAAGGTCTTCAACAAACTGTAAAGATAGGTCAGGAATACAAAAACAAACCATTTTTACATAGGAACATATAAGCTGCAAATGCCCCCCAAGTGTGCTAGAGGGCGTTATTTGCCAGAAATTGAGTTGGGCAGCGCAAGTCATCATCATTCAAATCATTGACGTTGCGGGAGTAGGATGCACATTACAGTAATACTAAGATGGCAGATATGCACTTAGCTTATGGGGCAGCACAAGTCATCATCATTCAAGTCGTTAACGTTGCAGGAGTAGGATGCACATTACAGTAATACTGAGATGGCAGATATGCACTTAGCTTATGGGGCAGCGAATGGAAAGGAGCGAGCCGCGGTGCGATTGTATCATGAACAGTTCCCAAACAGACACATGGCCCATCATCAAACATTTGTGAGTTTGCACCACAGATTGTGTGAAACTGGATCTTTCGAAGTAAACAGCCATTGTCGTCGGGAACGAACGACGCGCACACCTGTCGTAGTAGAAACGATCTTGCATGAAATTGAATGCAATCCAAGTACATGAGCTATTTCGCATCACATTCGTGTACCTCAACCCAGTATGTGGCTAGTATTACACGAGTTGTTACACACTTTTCACACGCAATGGGTCCAGTCATTGGAAGAAAGAGATGACTGCTCGCGTCTGGAATTCGCATGTTGGCTTTTGCAAAAATGTGTTGCACAGCCGGAATTTCCAGCATTGGTTCTCTTCACCGATGAAGTTACCTTCTCATGTGAGGGTGTTGTTAATGTTCCTAATTTGCATGTGTGGACACATGATAACTCACGAGCTACACGCCGCCCTGCTGCGCAACATCGGTTCACCATAAATGTTTGGGCGGGCATTGTTGGAGACTGTTTGCTTGGGCCATAACTTCTTCCATCACAACTAGATGGGCGTAGTTATCAGATATTCCTGGAGGAGGTCTTGCCGGAACTACTGCATAATGTTCCTGTATCTGTGCATCGATTCATTGGTTTCAGCACGATGGGGCACCCGCACATTTCACCTTGGTTGTGCACGAGTATCTCAACAGCACCTTTCCTACGTGATGGATTGGCCGAGGCGGACCTGTCGCTTGGCCACCAAGATCAACCGACTTGTCCCCCATTGATTTCTTCCTCTGGAAAAAATGTTGTGCTTCCATTGTATAATCCATGCCAACATTCACCTATCCCTATCTAACAACTTCGTATGGCATCCACAATTTGCACGTTTGAAGGGAAAGCCCTGTCCTTGTTACGAAACCTCTGTAGAACTCTGACGCTGACCTCATCGCAAGAGTCAATGAGGCAGCAGCATGTGTCTGCGAGAGGCCTGGAATTTTTGAACACATTTGCTGATCCATGTGTTGACGTTGTGAGGCATGTATTGCTGCAGATGGAAAGAACTTTGAACACTTCCTCTGAAATTGTAAACATGATGTCTAATAAACATGTTACACCTTACTTACTTTATTTACAGTTACTTACTTTTATTACTTACTTTATTTACATTTATTATTACTTACATTATTTACTTACTTTGTTCCAGTTAAAAAATGAATTATTATTATAAATATTCTTAATTCAAAATTAAAAAATTTTCATTTAAAAAAATCCAAATTTTGCATTCGGCAAATCAGCATGATCTACCAGTGTGGGTTAACTAGTTAGCATTAGCTATTTTTGGTAAGCTCTAGCATAGCTCCCAGAATTAAGTTAACATTACTTCTTATAACATTAAAACTAAAAAAAAATACCTCCTCAAGCAGCTGCATGCCACAGAGGTCTGACAGGAACCTGTCAGTTTAATATGCCATAGTAGAAGATATGTGAGGAAGGTGAGACCTCAGCAGAAAAACAACACAAACGTCCATGCCTTACCGGGGGCTCGAACCTAGATCCCTTTCATCAGTAGCAACGCATGTTAATTTTCTGAATGGAGTGTTTCCAATGGTTCAGTACACAGATTTCAAGGTTTAACATTATAAAATATTAAACCTTGGACTCTACTGAACCCTTGGAAATGCTCTGCTGCACTCTAAAGTTCAGAAGAACATAGTTTGAAAACACTTATTTAAATTAACGATAATTTTTTAATTTGATTATTTTTTCATCAATAATAATATCTAATAAATAGCTAACTTTGCATTTCCTTTAAAATGCATGTGACCTTGAAAACAAAACAAAATAGGAAATTCCCTTTCAGCGTTTTTTATATGCCTTAGAGGGAAAATTCTTCATACTTTCCTAGATGGTTCCCTGAAAACTGGAAACATGACCGTCCCTGACCATATGGCACCTCCAGCATAAGGGATCCACCTCCATGCTTCACAATCAGGGTGGTACGCTTCTGCAGGTTTTCGCTAGACATACACTCTACCAGTGGTGGGAAACAATATGTAGCACAATTCATCATACCAGATGATACATTGCCAGTCTTTACCATCCCAGTTTTATTTTTGTGCTTTGCACCATCTTACACATTTTGTTGCATTGATGTTGGTAATCAGAGATTTCTGGATTGCAGCATGGCATAAACACTGTTATGATGAAGTCCCTGATGAACTTTTATGACAGAAACAGGATCATTCTGACTGGTGTTGAACTCTGCTGCTATCTACAGCGCCGTGGTCTTGTCTTCCATTGTAAAATCCGTGCCAACGTTCACCTATCCCTATGGCATCCACAATTTGCACGTTTCTGTTCTTTTTGATAGGTACTCATAATCTTCAATACAGTTCCTCGTGTTACACCTAGTATTTCTGCCGTTATGGTTACTGAAGCTCCTACAAGATGCACACCAATGATCATGCCTTTTTGGAGGTCACTGAGATCTGACATTATCAACAATTACAACACAACAGCTGTTTTACCTGCACCTGTGGCACTGCTGTGATAGTCGACATCGTACTTGTCCCCTTTATATGCCTCATATCGCAGGTGACATTGTCCCTGTTATATTCATATGGCACATTGCATGTATTCCAGTCACTGCCAGTGTTTCCATTATTTTGATAAACCCCTGTATATGTAAAATAGACATTTCAGAGCTCCTAAATAATGACAATTTTTTCAATTTATTCTTCAACTTGATGTATCAGAAAATAAAAATCCTTTTTATCTTGTTCAAACTGCCATTAGCACAGTGCAGGAGATGGATTATTGCTGGCTAAGTTTACCCTACTAACACTCCCCCACTGGTGGACACAGGGCTCCAGCAAATTTAACTGAGCTGTTTGCTAAATATATAACAATCTGTGTTCCCAATAAAATGAAGTCAGATGCCAAGGGAACACTTTCTATTGTTGGAGTTCACTGATTTGGACTTTGCAATTAAAAACTATTTTGGTGATTCTAAATCATTTTTATCTATTATCGGAATTTTTCATGAAAGGAATACAGAGAGAGAGAAAAAAAATCGATATTTCTTTGATCATGTGATCAGCAACATCACAGGAGCATGATTATCAAACGGCAAATATCTGGTTTCATTCTGAACTTTTAGTGCACACCAGTTAGGCTGTATAAATAGATATTTATATACTGTGTTACAAAGTACCGAAGTACTTTAGTTTTGCTAATGAAATAGTTTTTGGAGGTGTGAATAATGTTACCCAAATACTTTCTCAAATATGGATATTAATCATAATGGATTATTAAGTTGAACTGGAAAATTGTGAGTATTTTTAAACTACAATATTTCATTGACACTGAGAGTGATTCAGTTAAATTCTGACTTTCCTCAGATTCTGAGGGGGAATATCGAATTCACTACTTCTAGAATTATTTATATTGCTTCTCAAATATATGATGCAATTAGAACCTTGACCAAAAATTAAATCATTATGCATACCTGATTTAAAATGGTAGCTACTTTAGGAGGCATCTGACTAGGATATTAAAATAAAAAATAAATACCCCGTCAAACAGCTGCTTACCATAGAGCTCTGACAGGAGCCTGTCAGTTTACATGCCATAGTAGAAAGTCTGTGAGGAAGGCAGGACCTCAGCAGAAAAACAACATGAACATCCATGTCTTATCCGGGGCTCAAACCCAGGTCCCTTTGATGAGTAGCCAAGTGCACTAACCACTTGGCCACAGGAGGGTACTAGGACATTATAACAGAAAATTTGATATTTAACTGACAGGGCTTAGCACATTTTTTAACTAAATTGAAGTGTTTCATAACTAACATTCAGAATTTGTAATTTTAAAGTTTTTGTCATCTTTTGCCATTGCCATAAAATTCCACTTTTCTGTAGTAGTCAGTATCTAATGCAAATTGATCTGGAAGAGTTCAGTCTCAATTTCAGTGGTTAAAACAAACTATATTTGCCTTAAAATATTTTTATTTAATTTCTTCACAACTCTTTATCCAGTTTAATTATATATTTTTTCATTTTTATTTAAATTATCTTATTTTTAAAACAAAATAAATTTTTATAACACCTCCTTAGTCTTTTTGAATTTTCTTTGAAAACGAGATAAAAAAAAACAGTTCTTATAATACTATAAATAATTAATCAAAATATACATAAAATCAAATTCATCAAAAAATTAATCATTTCTTCTTTCAAATGCAACAATTAATATTACAAAATTTATTTTCAATAATTACTAATGTAAATCTGTAGGAGTTAAGAAATTCAAACCATTCCACACCAATTTCGGTTGACCACAACAGGTTCACACATATCTTATACTCTTCACCTTGGTGAAGGGAAAGTTCATATAAAGTTTGATGCCTCCTGCTCTTTTCAGAGCTGAGTGCATAAACAGAATGACACACACAGACATTCGTCTTTATATATATATTAGATATATACATTTGGGGCTATGCAAATACTAGGTAAAGTAATGGTCCTCAGTTACGACAGAGAACGCATGTGTACTTAATCATAATAACGCCCTTGGATTAAGTCATCACCTCCCAGTAGTGCTTGCCGACTTCTCTCGGGATCCCAAGTTCGATCTCAGCAGTGGGAAGCTTCCTCTTGCCATGATGTATTCTTGTCTCTGAGTGGAGCTGACCAAGTCTGATTTGGCAGATAAGCAGTGATGTCGGAAGATTCAGAAGAGATTTCTCTCATAAATGCGAGAATTAGATAAAAAAAATTAATGAGTTGAATTCAGATGTTGGTTCCCTGCTCTGTCTACATGGCAGCATGAATCAAGAAGATGGTATCACACCTCACCTTGTAAAAGAAGAGAAGGATAGTCACAAGCATTTGACCTGAATAAAATTAGTACAGTTACAGCTCTTCAGGTGGCTCCCTTCTGCTTCACATCATAACATGTGGCCTCACAATTGAAGACGTTGAACCTCGAAATTTGCAGAGATGATTTAGAAGATATTTGAAGAGGATTTGTTGAGTATTTGAGGAGGTTTTATTTTAGATTTAAAGGATGATGTCACATTTGTTTCTTCAGTATGTTTGGAATTTGGAGTTTGAAAAAAAGGCGAGAGTGTCACAGTGACGGGTTGTCATGGTGCTTAATTATTTCTTCCTGGCACCTATATTTTCCAGTTAGATTCCTTAATTTTTTAAGGAATCTAAGGGGATAAGAATGCAGGTGTGTTTACTTACAGCTTAAAATCAACAGTCTTTGTGTAATCCACATGAGAGTGCTATTGCAAACGGCTATTTACAGGCTATTTATGGCTACATAATAGTGCCTTTAACACAATATTTACAGCACTATTACATTGGTGGTAATGTGACCAATTATGTCATATTGGCTTTATTGCCATCCACTGATTGGTACTGGGACCAAAACTCACCAAAGTGGCTGCACCAACTAACGGTAGCATCAGAATGCAATACTGAAGTTGCAATATTTCCAGTGGGCACTCTTAACTACTCTAGCGAAGGATTGGAAATGTGTTATTACACGTCTTGAAAGTATTACTATGGGAAAACGGTAATACTTCAGCAATTGCAAATGGACTTTCAAAAAAGGATTTAAAGCTTAAGCATATGGTACTTTTCCATGGGATCATCTTGGCATTGCAAAGAAACTTTCATTCCTCTTTCAAAAGTAAAATTTCTTAAGCATTATTGCACAACATTGCACAAAACACTCTGTTCAATCTAAAATTCCTGAAGGATACACCAGGTTATCACAAAAATAACTTTCTTACCAACATTCTATAATGGCATTTATCAAGAAGTGCAACAGTCAGGTTCAAATATGTGAAAAGAAATTTGTTAATCAACTATACAGTGAGTGGTATGATTTCAAAGTTATTGAGAAAGGAATGAGTTTCAATGAGCTTTTAATAGGAATTGTAAAAGTTGTCCTATTTCAAGTAAACTATTGTGTATTGCAAAAATTCTGCCCATTTTTTAATTGTTTCCTCTAAGGGTGGATTCAACTTGATGATCAGCCTTTACCCGTGATTACTTCTCCATAATTGGTTTCCAATGTGTAGAGACCTGCTTTGTAGGAGTTACCAGTTTAAGAATCCCACGACTGGATGCGATACTTCTGCTTTGCATTGGGGTGTATATAATAATTTGCCCATGCAGTGTATAAACTAGAGTTGTGCAAAAGATGATAAAAATGTTATTATATGTCAATAAATACAGCTTCACAATTTAATGAGAATAAATATAAAAGCAAAATAATAAAATTCTAGCAAATTCATTTCTTAAATACTGCACATTAGCATAGCCAGGATTTTTGGAAGAGGATGGGTTAAAATTTTGTTAATGTAAACTGATAAAATAATCATTCACTAAAAAAATTTCCCTCAGGGGAAAAGTTTACCCTATCACCACCTTCTAGCTATGCTACTTTATACATATTATAAATAATTTAACACAATTCAAACATCAAAGAACAAAATAACTCAGATTCTGAACAGAAATGGTACTCACTTTATATGGTAATTCTATTACTTTTATAACTTTGGAAGTTTTTACATCAAACATACACAACAGGGCTCCAACATTTTCAGATTCTAGAGCAATCAATAAACATGGAAATGTAAGAGAGGATGAAAAAAATTCAGTAACAGCTGTTACTATTACAGATGTATTCTTTAGAACAGCTCCAAAACACCAGGCACTACAACGCTCTCCTGTATGAGTTGAAAAGACCTCTATAATAGAATCTCGTGCTATCCATGCCCACATACCATCTAGAAATAAAAAGTGTATAATAAAATTTACTACAGTCAACAGTGTGAGCATTTAAGTGGCATCTTCAACAAACAGCATGTTTGATGAATATATTAACTTAAAACGTTTAACAATTCAAATAGCTTAAAATATTAAGTGAGTTCATATCAAAATCATCATCATCAAGCAGCCAAGGGCTACGGAAGTCCAACCAGACCATGCAATTTAGTTCTCCAAGCAAGTCTGTCCTGAGCTACATCTACTGCATCTGGCCACTGCACACCAATTCTAATAAGGTCCTGTTTGACACTGTCTGCCCATTGCATCCTTGGCCTCCTCTCCCTCTTTCTGAAGGCTTTAAGGCACACTGATCATAACCCTATTTGCTAATACATAATTATCTATATGGGCAACATGCCAAACCACCAGTCTATCTCTCTACACAATATGCTACTTAAAGGAGGTTGCCGACTCCTTTGCTTAACCTTATCATTAGTTACAAAGTTGAACCACCTAATGCCCAAGATACTGCATCTAGAATCAAAAGCATCAAGTTTAAAGTTATCTTGTTTACAAAGTGTCCAAGTTTCACTACCATAACTAACACTAGAAAAACGAACCTATTATACTGTTAAATTTCAGTCTTCAGATGTATACGCTTATTTCTCCACACTATCTATAGATTCTTAAAAATCCCTGCAGCAATCCCTATTCATCTGTTAATCTCTTGCTGCACATCACTAGTATCTGTTACATAGCTCCCAAGATAATTAAACTGTGACACCTGCTCAAGACTGCAACCATTCAGATTAACTGAATCACAGCCAGCCTCACCAATTTTCATCACTTTAGTTTCCTCTGTTTATAACCAAACCTACTCTACTACCAGTCTCATCAACAGCTCGAATGAAAGAATTCACCTCAACATCATTTGCCAAAAAGGCTAAATCATCAGCATAATCTAGGTCATAATTTTTTTTATTTCCAGCCTATTTAAGGCCAAAATCTTTCCCTTGAAGTGAATTTAACATAACCTAATCAATAACCAACCTAAAGAGAAAAGGAGACAAAACGCACCCTTGTTGAACACCAGAAGTAATGCTAAACCAATTGCTACATGCCTTACCAACTCTCACACATGACTCAGTGTTATTATAGAGAGCTTTCATTACGTTAACTAACTTATCTCGTATACCATATGATCCCACAATCAACCACACATTATGACGATCAACAGACTCGAAAGCCTTTTTGAAATCAACAAAGCTAGCAACCAAAGGTTTCTGAAACTCTAAGCATTTCTCAAGAATCTGCCTAAGTGAAAATATCTGATCCTCACATCCCCTACCACTTCTGAATCCACATTGCTCATCACGCAATTGCCTGTCAACCAGATTCTTAATTCTATTAAGCACAATCATGCAAAGAACTTTACCTGGAACTGAAGGGTAGGCTGATACCCCTATAGTTAACACAAGAACTGCAATCACCTGTTTTGAAAATAGGGATAATAACAGCTATGGTAAAATCCTTAAGAACCATTCCTTTATCATAAAAGATATTCAAAATTTCAGTCATCCAAGTGGTAACAGAAACATTCCCAGCTCTAAGCATTTCTGTAGTAATTTCATCTACCCCTGGGGATTTATGAGGTTTAAGTTTAGAAATAGCCAAAATAACTTCAGATTGTGTTAGAGGGCTAACATTAAAGCCACCAATGCATCTATCATCATTACAAACAATGGGAATAGAACTAACCACATTGTTTAGGACATCACTGAAATGCTCAGCCCACCTAGCCATGACAGAATCCTCACCTTCTATAACCTTACCTTGTTTATCCTTCAATCCCTGTATACCTGTTCGTTTTCTACCACATAAAACATTAACTATCTGTCTAACTGCTTCCTCGGCTTTGTCAGTCAAGCCAAAGATTCTTATCAGTAGCTAACTGATCCTTTACACATTTATTAAGCTCTCTGTAATCCTTTCTATTAGGACTAGCAAGGTATTGATTATGGACATTCCTGCAGTTCCTTCTTTCTGAAATAAGCTCAAGTGCCTTATCACTCAAATAATTCTGCCTCCTCTGCTCCTTTTTTCCTAAAAGAGTACTGTTAGTTTCCAAAAAAGCCTGTTTAAAATGGCCCCATTCTTCCTCAACTTCGGTATTAAGCAAACCATGACTGTCATAATGACTAAGTAACCTATCATGGTAAGCTACAGCTACAACTAGGTCTTTCAGAGCTTCAGTATTAAAGGTAAATTTTTTTAACCCTAGTACAATACTTTTTAAGTTGCAACACACTATTAACAAGGTAATGGTCAGATAGCCGTCCCGTGGCCGAGTGGTTAGCACGCTTGGCTACTGATCTAAGGGACCTGGGTTCGAGCCCCGGATTAGGCATGGATGTGTGTGTCGTTTTTCTGCTGAGGTCCTGCCATCCTCTCAGATCTCCTACTGTGGCATATAAACTGACAGGCTCCTGTCAGACCTCTGTGGCAAGCAGCTGCTTGAGGGGGGTATTATTATTATTATTATTATTATAATGGTCAGATCCAATTTCAGCTCCCCTATATGTCCTGGTATTCCTAACAGAACTAGCCCATTTGCTGTTAATTAATATATAATCAATCATATTCTTATGCAGCCCATCAGGTGAAACCCATGTGTACTTATGTATGTCGCCGTGTTTGTAATAAGCGTTAGTTATTCTGAAACCACTGAGTTTACTTACCTGTAGGAGATGTTGCCCATTGCACATTGCAGCTACCAATACCAAAAGGGCCTATAACACCTCCCCAAAGGTCAGAGTCAGTACCAACTTTGGCACTGAAGTCACCTCGAACAAGGGTAATATCTCCTTTCTTGACAAAATTCAAAATATCCTGAAGTTGTCCGTAAAACCTATCCTTCTCATCCTTATCGGCATCCTCAGTGGGGGCAAAACAGAAGATGACATTCAAAAGTCTTTAACACTTGTCTGAAATTTTGCTGTAAGTAACCTTTCATTAATGCACTCATATCGTAGAAGAGCATCACTAGCGTGTCTGCTGAGAAGCAGACCCACGCCTTGGTGATGCTTATTGTCGTCCCTCCCTGAAAAGAGAAATTTAAGATTATTTTTAAGAATCTGACCTTTATCTGTACGTCTGGTCTCTTGCAAGCCGAGAATATCTAAATTAAAACGGTGGAATTCTTTTGTGAGGACATAAAGAGAAAAAGCTCTGTGCAGAGTCATCACATTCCAACTACCTATGGAGAGAAAATGGTTTGTGGGATGTTTAAAGAAACTATGTTTATTAAGAGAGGAAATGGTGACAATATCAAACAGCCCCCTAATCGCAGACATGGGGCAAAGACCCTGTTTCCCCACCACTAAAGGCTGAAGCCATCTACACTGGAAGACTTCCTCCAAAGTAGAATTTGACGATGCCAGTAGAAGCAAAGAGTTCAGCTGTCTGCAATGACCTCTGCTCAGGATTATCCACCAGCTGATAAATATATTCTGTGAATCTATTCACTTGGGGCTGTCAACCCACAAACAGAAAACACAGCGGAAGGTTTTTCCTCCACAGAAGCAAAAATTTTTCCCACCAGTGCAGCAAATTCAGGATCCATAATCAAGCTCAGAGCCTTAATTCAGTCCAGTGGGTTTATATGGTCAGCACCAGGACCCTGTGTGGTTGACCCACTCCTCAGCAGGGTAGAAAAAAAAGAAAAGTAGCCAGAGTTGTCCAGATCAATAGATTAGTTGTCCAGATCAATCCCTTTCCGTTCACTTCCACAAGAGAGTATCTCTTTTGAAAGGTACTAACGGTCTGCACCACGAGAAGGCGGGGTCGGACATTAGGTGCTAGGCCTGGCCGGTTCTATGCATCATCACAGGGGATTGGTGCATAGCTCTCCTTCCAGTGACTGCCTAACTACCATTTATATAAGACAAAACAAAAACAAAAAGTGTATAATCAAAAACAATGTGTATAAACAAGTGTAAAACAGAATAAGCAACAACAGGTGTATAGAACCCATAAAAGCAACAAGCCAAAATAATAAAAGTGTAAAAGAATCAAAGATGAGTAAAATAGCCAGTAAAACATAAAAATTCGAAAACAGGTGACCTAGGATGCGGTGTGCAGACAATGTCAAACAAGTTGGGTTGTTTTACCTCTGAACGGCACTTTTTTGCACACCATGGGCTAAATGGGCAGGTCACAAGGACCCCGAAGGCTCAGAGAAGGTTGGGGGAGGGAACCCACTGGAACAGCTGTTGGGAGACAGATGGTAGCCTCCCGTCAAGGCCATCCAGCGTGTTCTTTAACGTGCACAGGGTATGGCTCTCCCGCACACGGGGCCACGGCTTGACGTCCCATCCGACGGACGGCGGCCTTTCCAAGCCCATCGGTGTCCCCTACTGACCGTGGGCAGGGCGGGGAGTTTTGCGGAGATAAATCTCGACACTGACCCAGCTGGACTCGAACCTGGGAACTACAGATTATGAACCTGGCACACTATCGACTTAGCCACCCTGCCCCCCCTAAATTTTCAGGGAAATATTACACATGTGAATGGAAAAAGGTGCAATTTCACACTCATATTGAAGCCTAGTTTTCTGATGTTCTGCAGCAGATCTATAATTGTTTTGCAATTTGGGTCTTTGTTGTTTCCCAAAAAACTCAGCAACACTTCTGAAGACAATCCAAGTATCCTTTTCATTTTCATTCATAGTTTCTCCAAATTCCTTGCCCCTCGGTGCAACCTCCTGTCCATGGTGATAGGACCACCTGGTGAAGATTCCGTTGGTTCAGGTACTTTCACAGGGTACCAAATGCTTGCCACGTGTTTGCCCTGCGTAGATCCCACGTGCTTGGAAAGGGGGATCCAGGTAGTTGCTTTGGGATCCCTAACTGCTCTCCTCATCTCTTGACTATCAGGATCCCCTTTGGCCCCGTCTTGCCATTGGGGAGCCTGTTCAGCACGGGGCTGGGCAGCATATTTCGGAGCCACTGCTAAACACTGCTTTGGCCTCTGCTTCAGGTAATCAGGAGAACCTGTGGTGACCCCCTCAGGATCAATTGGCTGGCATATCATATCCAATACAACCTTACAACTGTCAACAACCAATGCTCGTGATGACCACACAGATGGTTAAAACTGGTAAGCACACTTAGGAATATTGTAAAAGAAACAGTTAAGAACTACTGTGAACTCCAACAGTAAACGTTAATTAAAAAACTTAAACCAATAGTAAATATAGAAAAAACTGCTGATACTTCAAAAACTGCATGGTACAAAACATCGAAGTCCTCAGACATTTAATAACAAATAATAAAGAAACGGAAGTGCCAATCATGCAACTGGACTATCTGTGAAAAAAGTAAATTTATAATACACATGAATCAAGGAACTAAAAAGTGCTGTGATAAATCTGGAAAAGAAACCGAAAACTAGCAACCCCCAACTCCACATTTGGAAACAACTCTGCCCTGACAAACTGGATTTTGGCAATATCCTAAAACAGTGTCTAAAGGTATTTATAATCTTGTATCTAACCTTAATATAGCTTTAATATTGCATTAGAGCAAAACTTGCTTAAATATTACTCCAATAAAAAGAAGTTCCCTTGATAGCCCACTTCATTTTATTGAGAAACAGATGGTGAGTAACTCAATTATTTTGCTTGAGTTCTCAGCAACTACAGCAAAAGCATCATCTAGGTTGTGATAATAGCAGTTTGAGCAAGAGAAAGGGCTTTTTATTTTCTGAGACATCAAAAGTTGAGGAATAAACTGAAAAAATTAACATTTTTTAGGAACTCTGAAATATTTATTTCATCAGGTAACCAAAAAGGTTTGTGCAGTTTCTGAAGGTAAAATTAAACCATACATTAAAAGTGAATAAAGATATTTTATTCAGGAAAGTAAGCATCAACATAATCTGTAACATTTTCCCAAAGAGAGACAAAAACTTTCAAATGCCACTCTGGTAGCCGCCGATCTTTAGAAGCAAAAAAATCAGCCAACTCCATTTCCAGTGCTTCTTAGTTTCGAAATCATCGGTTGTGCATATGATAGTCCAGTGCCAAGAAAAGATGATAGTCAGATGTCACGATGTCTGGGGAATATGTAGGGTGGGATAGAATTTCCCAACCAAGGCTGGAGTTTCTCTCGGATCACTTGTGCTGTGTGAGGGCAAGCATTGTCCTGAAGGACCACAATGCCTTTGCAATGAACAAGTGAAAGCTGTTTTTGGAGCAATGCATCTGCAACCTGTTATAGCTATGCTAAGTAGACACGCACAGTGATTGTTTGACCAGTAACCAGAAGCTCATAACGGATGATACCAGCTGTAGTCTGCCGATATACACAACAAAATTTTCTGTTTGGTAGGGGGTATTTATTATTATTTTTTATTTAGACCCTGGGCTTTGATGTGTGTGGTACAAGTTCACTGGATGACAACCAGTGATATGAATGTGTTCCTATAGGTAATCCATTTTTCATCACATGTCAACAACCTGTCCAAAAATGGTTCATTCTTAGCATGAAAGCAGAGACAAGCAGACTGTAAGCTGCTGGAGTTTGTTGTTGCCAGTCAATTCATGTGGAATCCATTTGTTCAGCTTCCAGACTTTTCCTAGGTGATGGACATGCAAACAAATGTTTCAACACTTACATGGAACTTTTCTGTGAGCTCTTGGCACATCTGACATGAATCCAATTCTATGCTCGCCTTCAGTTCATTGTCATCAATGGAGGATAGCCTTCCCTCATGGGTCTTAATCTCAAATCTCATCGTCTGACGCAAATTTTCTGGACCACTTTTGGGCTATCCGTTTGTTCACTGCGTTCTCACCAAATGCCATACATATCTTGCGGGCTGCTTGTGCTGCTTTAGTTCCCAGTTTAAACTCATAAAGCATGCTCAAATAACTGTATTCAATGCAGACATGTTTTCGTCACCCTTCCCAATTTCACCAAAACACTTTTCATGTTTGCTACACATCAACTTACTCAGCATGCTTACAACTGTGTATCAATGCATGTACACCACTTGCAATTGTACTTACTTTTCGTTGAAATGATAATATTGCAAAACCACACGAACTTAATTGGTTACCTGATACATATATGTAAAAAAGTTAATTCAGATTTTAATATTTAAAAAAAATTTATGGTACTAAAGACTGATTTTATGCAGTAATAAAGTATCACAGGGAAACATCCTGCAGACAAAAACACTTGAAATGATTAGTTGCAAAAAATGATTGTCCTGAGTGGTATTCGAACCCACATCTCCTAGAAGAATGCCAGGCATCATAACTGCTAGATCATCAGAAACTAACCATTTCTTCAAAAATGGGACACAACAAAGACACACATTCCCACATTTCTGTTGGGTTGTATTGGGTTGTTTTACCTCTGAGCAGCACTTTTTTGCACACAATGGGCTAAATGGCCAGGTCACAAGAACCCCGAAGGCTCAGAGAAGGTTGGGGAAGGGACCCAATGGAACAGCTGTTGGGAGACAGATGGTAGCCTCCGTCAAGGCCATCTAGCGTGTTCTTTAATGTGCACAGGGTATAGCTCTCTCCTGCACACGGGGCCACGGCTTAACGTCCCATCCGACGGAGGCGGCCTTTCCAAGCCCATCGGTGTCCCCTACTGACTGTGGGCAGGGCAGGGAATTTTGCGGAGATAAATCTCAATGCTGACCCAGCTGGGACTCGAACCTGGGAACTACAGATTACAAGCATGGTGCACTACCGACTGAGCCACCCCCACCCCCCACATTTCTGTTGATTTGCCACTGGCACAATATGTCAGGAATTGGGCAGTCATGCTGAGCTGACTCAGGTGATTGAAGTAATATTTGTCAGTCACACTCACAGCATTATATAAATAATTCAGTAATAATCACAGGAAAATATCCTGTAGATAAAACACTTGAAAAATCAGTTGAAAAAAATTGGTTGCCCTCAGTGGGATTCAAACCCACGTCTCCCAGAATCATGCTAGTCTTCATATCATAACTGCTAGAACCCTAGGAACATTTCTTCAACAATGTGGCATATAAGCATTCCTGCATTTTTGTTGATATAATGCTGTGAGCATGAGTGACAATACTGCTTCCAACATATGAAGCAGCTCAGCTTGGCTGTTCAATTCCCCAAATAGATGGCACTAATGGTGAAATCAACAAAAATGAAGAAATACTGATATGTCACATTGTTGAAGAAATTGTTAGCTTCTGGTAGTCTACAGTTATGACGCCTGGCATTCTTCTGGGAGATACAGGAATCCCACACAGGATAACCAATTTTTTTCAACAAATTATTTCAAATGATTTTGTTTCATGACCATATTCGTGAACCTGATTTTATAGGTTTTGGCAGTGTAGGGTTAAGTATTCAATTAGCAACAATATTGTTTTTGACATCTCTCACTACATAACATCAACATAAAATAATAAAATAAATACCCCCTCAAGTAGCTGCTTGCCACAGAGGTCTGACAGGAGCCTGTCAGTTTATATGCCAGAGTAGAAGGTCTGAGAGGATGGCAGGCCCACAGCAGAAAAGCGACACAAACAGCCATGCCTTACCTGGGGCTCAAACCCAGGTCCCTTAGATCAGTAGCCACTCAGCCATGGGACGGCTAACAGCAACATAAATAACAAAAAATACTGATAATGGTGAGCACAAGGGTTACCAAAGTTTTGCTTCTATATCTTATTTCCATCATTCATCAGCCAGTTACAGCTTCAAGGAAAACTTCATGGCCAAGTTCCACAGCAAGTTATCCTGCAGCACATGGAGACTCCATGTGTTAAACAAATGAACATTCCGTGCATCGGCAGACAGTGACAACTACCACCTGGCAATGCTACTGGATTAGCAAACCACAGCAACCGAGTGTGAGCCTTACTTGCAAGTACAGCACATGTACCAGTCAAGGACTATTCTCCCATAGTGGTAAACATCGCTGCCTTTAACTGCATGATATGTAAAACTTTTACTACTGAATCACTTTAGCGTCTCAAGCTGCAACACAAGAGAAATCTCCCCTAACAGTGATATTGTGAAATATATCTTTTTATTATTATTACTCACTGTGTTCACTCGCTACGATTTGTTAACTTGAAAATAAATATTATCCTTTATGATACTTATATTTTTATTGTAGTAGAAGCATCAAATGTTTCTACTCGGGCGTGCAGTAAAAGACTATGGTTGGGGTGGGGAGAAACTTTTTCAATTCAAAAATCAAATTTTGCCAACTGACAAAATAACAAAATAATGTCTCTGTCAGGTTCGCATCTAGTTTATCACTCCATGGGGGGGAGGGGGGCAATTTTCACAACTCTCCTGCATATTCCCGTGTAACTTCAAATTTTGCAAATTGGCCATATTTTTACAGAATTAATTCCAATATTTACATCTCACCTGAATTGTAGCAAGTCAGTGAAATAATTTATCAAACTCCCCTTGATTTGGCCAACTTTTCTTAATTACACAAAACCAATCCAAATCTTTACATCACTCCTAAATTTGCCAAGTCACTTCAAATTTTTCAAACTCCCCAAGATTTTGCCACGTTGTCTAAATTTGGCCAACTCTCTTTAATTTCACAAAACTAATCCCAATTTTCACAACTCACCTGTATTTTACCAAGTGGATTCTAATTTTGTCAACAACCCTAGATTTTGTCAATTCCCCAAGATTTTGCTAAGAGTTCTCAATTTGGCCAACTGTCTTTAATTTCATTACACCAATCCCAATTTTCACAACTCACCTGCATTTTGTCAACTCCCCTAAATTTTTCCCAAGTTGCCTCAATTTTTTCAACTCTCCTTAATTTTACAAAAACAATCTCAATTTTTCAACTCTCCAAAATTTGATTTTGTCAACTGTCCTTAAATTCACAAACCCAATTCCAATTATCACAACTCACCCGTATTTTACCAAGTGGATTCAAATTTTGCCAACTGCCCTAGATTTTGCTTAAGTTGCCTCGATTTGTCTAATGCTCCTTAATTCCACAAAACTAATCCCAATTTTCACAACTCACCTATATTTTACCACGTGGATTCGAATTTTGCCAACTCGCCGTAATTTTATAGAAAACATTGCAATTTTTACATCTTCCCTGAATTTCCCAAGTCACTTCGAATTTTATCAACTTTCTTTAATTGCACAAGGCACAATTTTCACAACTCCCCTGTATTTTATCAAGCAGCTTCAAATTTTGCCAAGTTTTCTCAATTTTTCCAACTCTCCTTAATTTCACAAAAACAATCCCAATTTTCACAACATGCCCATATTTTACCAAGTGGATTTGAATTTTGCCAACTGTCCTAGATTTACTAATAATTTCCACTCTGTAAATTGATTCAAATATTTAGAGGAAAATTTGTCTAGAGCTGGGTGGGATACGAACCCATGACCTCCTGATAACATGTCAGGTGCTCTAGACCACTGAGCTACTGGCCACCGATCAAGATCTCCTCTAACTGATGTTATGAACATTCTCAACCTACTTTCCTAATATGTAGGGAGTGTTCAGGAAATCCCGCCTCAAGCGGCTTTTTAATGCCTTTTCTTAGATGGAATGCATGTCTTATGAGTATGCAATCTACAAATAATTATTATTAAACTCAACTCATTAAGTATCCACTAATAATTTCCACTCTGTAAATTGATTCAAATATTTAGAGGAAAAATTGTCTTGAGCCGGGTGGGATACGAACCCATGACCTCCTGATAACATTATTAATTATTTTTAATTAATAATTAATGTTATTAGGAGGTTGTAATTTATCAACTCTTCTTAATTGCACAAGAAAGGTACAATTTTCACAACTCCCCTGTATTTTACCAAGTAGCTTCAAATTTTGCCAAGTTTTCTCGATTTTTCCAACTCTCCTTAATTTCACAAAAACAATCCCAATTTTCGTAACTCGCCCGTATTTTATTTTATTATTGTCTTGAGCCGGGTTTTTATTTATTAACACCATTATTAATTATTAATTAATGTTATCAGGAGGTCGTAATTATTATTAATTAATAATTAATGTTATCAGGAGGTCACGGGTTCGTATCCCACCCGGCTCAAGACAATTTTTCCTCTAAATATCTGAATCAATTTACAGAGTGAAATTATTAGTGGATACTTAATGAGTTGAGTTTAATAATAATTATTTGTCCTAGATTTTGCTTAAATTGCCTCAATTTGTCTAATGCTTCTTAATTCCACAAAACTAATCCCAAATTTCACAACTTGTCTATATTTTTACCAAGTGGATTCAAATTTTGACAACTCCCCTAGATTTTGCCAAGTTGTCTCGATTTTACCACCCTCCTTAATTTCGCAAAAACAATCCCAACTTTTACATCTCTCCTGAATTTGTCAAATCACTTCAAATTTTTCAAACTCCCCAAAATTTTGCCATTTTCTTAATTTTATCAACTCTCCTTAATTTCATAAAAACAATCCCAATTTTCTCAACTCGCCCGTATTTTACTAAGTGGATTCGAATTTTGCCAACTGCCCTAGATTTTGCCAAGTTTCCTCGATTTTTCCAACTTGCCATAATTTTTTAGCAAAAAAACGCAATTTTTACAACTCATCTGATTTTTGCAAAGTCACTCTGAATTTTGCCAACTCTCCTAGATTTCACTAAATCCCTCATGATTTTGCCAAGTTACTCCAAATTTTGCCAACTTCCCAAGATTTTACCAAGACACTCTGAATTTTGCCAACTCTCCAAGATTTTGCCAAGTTGTTACGATTTTGCCAACTCATCTGAATTTTACTAAGTGGCTTCGAATTTTGTCAACTGCTCTAGATTTTGCCATCTTGATTTTCCCAACTACCCTAAATTTTGTCAACTCCCCTTAATTTTACGAAAAAAAAAAAGGATTACAAATTTTCAGAACTCACCTAGATTTTACGAAGTTGTTTCAAATTTTACCAACTCCAAGTTACTTTGGGGGGGAGCCTCCCCCCATCCCCCCCCCATAGCTATGCCCGTTTCTACTATAGAAAAATATAAATAAATTAAAAAATTTTAAAATTACCTATCTTCCTATAGGGCCCTAAAAAGTAGAAAATAAACCTAGAGCATATCGATGGTGCAATAAGTCACTAAGTTCATATTCACTTCAAAGGAAGATAAGGCACTTGCAATCTTGTCAAGCAGGTAAATCAGTGCTCTATCTTCTTTCGAAGTGGATATGAACTCGGTGACTGACACTTCTCACGTCACAAGCTTTCATTAAACACATAGCTTTTTACTTTCGGCACTAGAGTTCAGGAGATATAGGGGGAACAATCATTTTCATATCCCACCCTTGTTTAGGGGGGAAGGATGCATGGATCAATTTTTCATGTCCTACAACATTCCCGTCAAAATCTTTCATTCGATGTATAGCTTGTTACTTTTGGCATTCGCATTCTGGAAATATAGCAAAACAATAGTTTTCCCATTTCCCCTTTATTAGGGGAGAATGCATGAGGAGTCAAAAATTTTCATAGCCTACAACACTCCCCACATCACAAGCTTTCATTTGACATGTAGCTTGTTACATTCTACACTCGCATTCAGGAGATGTAGGGGAACTATTTCATTCCCCCTTTTTTAGGGGGAAGAAAGCATGGGATGAATTTTGTACAGTCTACGACATTTCCCACATTATAAGCTTTCATTAGACACAAGCTTGTTACTTTTGGCACTCATGTTCAGGAGATATATGGGAACAATCATTTTTGTATTACCTCCTTTTTTAGGGGGAAGAAAGCACGAGAGGTTAATTTTTCATAGCCTATGACATTCCCCATGTCAGAAGCTTTCATTTGACATATAGCTCGTTACTTTTGGCATTTGCGTTCTGGAGATATAGTGGAGCAATTGTTTTCGCATTTCTCCTTTTTTTTTAGGGGCCTACAACACTCCCTGCATCACAAGCTTTCGTTTGACACATAGCTTGTTAGTAGTAAAGAATTATACTTTCTACACTCACATTCAGGAGATATAGGGGAACTATCTGCAACTGGTTTCAGGAACATAACAATGAATTCTCCGTCCTACCATGGCTGCCCAACTCACCAGATCTCAATCCAATTCAGCATGTTTGGGACCTCCCAATCTTCCACCTGGAAAATGACACATTGTAGAATGCATAGAACATAGTGGGGTTATTCCAGGTCAAATCAACCAAAATTTTGGAAAAAGTTCACCACCCAACACTGACTTTAATGGTCTTTGGCATAACTCGTGGAGCGGAGAAGGGGTCAAAACTTTTCATATAAAGATAAAGTTTCTTGATACTATCCTTGAGTTTACTATCCTTGAGGTAATAATTCTTGTGAATGTAAGGGCTAGTGAGAGGAAAAAGATTACACATAAGAAGTCTAATTGTCCAAAATATTTTGAGTCAAAAAAATTTTTGTAAGGAGTTATAATCATTTAACTAAGGAGAAAATATACAAATCACAATTGTGACCAAGATTTTTCTTCCTTTTTTTTCCTTTGCTTCTATGGTATATGAGAAGCCCAAACTTGGTGTACTGATGCAGATTTTGACTATTAACTCAATAAAAAAATTACATTTGAAAAATGCAATAAAAAATAAAATAATAAATACCCCTCAAGCAGCTGCTTGCCACAGAGGTCTGACAGGAGCCTGTCAGTTTATATGCCATAGCAGAAGGTCTGTGAGGATGACAGGACCTCAGCAGAAAAATACCAACATCCGTGCCTTACCCAGGGCTCGAAACCAGATCCCTTAGATCAGTACCCAAGTGTGCTAACCACTCGGCCATGGGATGGGTGATACTGGTTTGAAAAAAAAAATGATAAAACAAGATTTTATACTGCGAAAAAAAGTGATGTAGCCCTATAGATAAAAAAAAAAACTCACATGTTGTACATTATATTCCATAGAAATGTAAAAAATTTAGAGAATTTTCATTTCTTTGATAATGAGGGAAAAAAATATTGAATTTGTACTAATGTTACCGCTAATGATGCATTTCAGGAGACCACACCGATGCTCTTTCAGCTGCACACTACAGAAGATGCACAAAGAGGCTACTGACATGCTTTACTGCTTGCACTCACACGCGACTTTGTAACTCCAACTACCATTTGGCTGCTACTCACAGCTTTTATAATGCTGCTGTTGATAAAAGCTCATATTCGTTTTTACAGATGACTAAACAAAAAAGCCCAATTCTTAGAGGGATCAAATTTAGCAACACAAATGGTGAGTGATACATAGGGTGACCACATTTTGTTCGGTAAAAACTGGAACAGGTCATTAAATGTTCTGACTTCAGTTTGTATAACTTGAAAAAAGGAAATTATGCTTATTTTTTGTTCAACTGCTCTATAATAATTAAGAAAAAGAAAATGTTGGTGTAATTGTGATTACCTCCATTTTTCATTCTTTAAGGAAAAATATTTCTTTGCTGAGATGTTAAGAAGAGGGATATTCAAAGGCAGGGGCCAATGGCAGAGGGGTGCCACAATGAGTTTAATCCAATAATAGAAACTGTAATTTTTTTCATTTACTAGATTTCACAATATTAATTCAAGTTGCATAATACTTGGTATTTCTAAAATATATTAAAATATAAAATCAATTCTTTTGATCACTATGTCGGTAACTTAGCCCTTTTCAATTTAAATCAATCAAACACTTTGTTTTGGTACAATATAAAAAACCCAAAAGCATTCGCTTATCTAGGTTGTTATAGTTAGCATTACATGAAATAACAAAAAAGTTCGACTTCCGTTTCAATGATTCTATATTCTCTTCTATTTATGAGTAAATTGTTTATTATGAATGTACTTTAAAATAACATTTCATCAGCAATGAATATGACTTAAAGCAATGGGGTGCCAAATAATTTTATTGCCCAGAGCACACCACTGTTTAGTTCTTTGCTTATTTGGACTTACTAGCCCAGCAGTGTGGTTAGAAATTCGGTTTCGTTTCTCCAAAAGAATGTGCAGTGTTCTTGGGATATGTGTTACCTTTCAACTGAAATTCTCTCTTCCACTATTCTGCCTTTGAAGGAAAAAACAGAGATTGCTATCTTCTTATTATAGAAACCAGTGCAGCGAGATTTCCCACCCTAAGCACCACTTTAAGTGACACCATTGAAGGAAATAATAACTATAATTTCTGGTAGAACTAAAGCAATAAATCAGCATAATTGAAGTCAGCAGCATTTATAGTTATTACTAGTATTTGTAATATTATTTGTTCCAAACACCAATATTTTAATTTTGTGATAAAATGACATTTATTCCAAAGATAACTGAAATCTATGATGGGTGATGAACTGGCATGGAATGACCCCATACAAATTTGATGCATTTTTTTAAAGACCTCTAAAATGGAAGGGTGAAATGTTATGTTTTACTTTCTTCTGGCTTTACTGAGTTTCTAGCCCCCTCTTTCCCCATTATTTTTTTCTAGATCTGAGTCTATATGGATATTTTATCTGTAATTTTAGTTTAAACTATAATTTATTGTAAAACTGTAATTTACATAATTCGTAATTTACGGTTTCACCAATTGGAAGCACAAAAAGTGTCAGATTAGAATTTCATTGTACCATTATTTTAAAAGACTGTTTTTTAGTTTCCCTTTATCAAAAGTTCAAGGGTCCTACTTTTACTTAAAAAAAAGTTTGTGTCCTGAATTTATATTGCATACAATATAATATACATGAAGTCCAGAAAGTCTTATAGTTCATAACTTTGTTTGCAGCCCTAGCCATTTATAAATATGGCAAAAATATGCCAATATGCTTACCTCTACTAACTTGGCCAAGTGTACTCTTCTGAGCTTTACCATTTTTAGCACAATGTGGATATGGGAAAGGAGAAAAAAGAGCAAGATCTGATACCATACAAGGAGGTACATCACGCTTCATTTTGATCATTTATCTGCAAAATATAACATATATATATATCACATACTTATTTTTGACACTTTAAAGCTCATAAAGAAATTTAACAATACTCTACAGCAAAAGTTCAGTAGATTCACACATGAAAAGTGAAAAATTTTGAATTTTCAGGGTTGCCAAATTATCAAAGAACCAATTAAGCAATTCAGAATATTTCATAAACAAATAGTACAGTTCAGTTTTTTTACCTCTAACATGTGTTTGCACATACACATACATACAGAATTCTCAGGCACCCATGACTGTGCAAATTAGTTCAACAATTAGTTTAAGTAATTCAGAATATTTCATAAACAAATAGTACAGTTCAGTTTTTTTACCTCTAACATGTGTTTGCACATACACATACATACAGAATTCTCAGGCACCCATGACTGTGCAATTTAGTTCTACAAGCATATCTCTCTGAAGCTACAGCTGATGAATTTGGCCACAGTATGCCAATTCCAACTAGGTCTTGTTTGATATTGTTTGCATACCATATAATATGTTTCTCCCTTTTTCTGACACTTTTAAGCATGCTGTTCTCAACCCTTCCAGTGTCCACATCTACTGTATACGTTCAGAGAATCTGAATTGAGAGGCCAAGGATGTATTATAAGTTTTTAGTACAATAAAAAAAAAATTTTAAATAAAAATTGCCATTGTAATTTTTTTTATATATCATCATCATAATCCAGCAGCCATGGGCTATGGAGCTCCAACCAGACCATGCAATTTAGTTCTCCAAGCATGTTTGTCCTGAGCTACATCTGATGCATCCAGCAACTGAACACCAATTCTAACAAGGTCCTGTTTCACATTGTCTGCCCATTGTATCCTAGGTCTCCCCCTCTTTCTGAGGCCTTTAGGCACACTGTTCATAACCCTATTTGCCAATCTATAATTATCCATACGGGCAACATAGCCAAACCAGCAGTCTCTCTCTCTCTACACAATATGATGCTTAAAGGTGGTTGGCAGACTCCTTTGCCTAACCTCATCATTAGTTACAAAGTTGAACCACCTAATGTCCAAAATACTGCATAAGCATCTAAAATCAAAAGCATCTAATTTCCTGTTATCATGTTTACAAAGTGTCCAAGTTTCACTACCGTAACTAACCCTAGAAAGAACCAAACTATTATACAGTCTAATTTTAGTCTTTAGGTGTATACGCCTATTTCTCCACACTTTCCATAGATTCTTAAAAGTCCTGGCAGCAATCCCTATTCGTCTGTTAATCTTATGTCGCACATCACCAGTATCTGTTACATAGCTCCCAAGATGATTAAACTGTGAGACCTGCTCAAGACTGCAACCATAACCATTAAGATTAACTGAATCACAGCCTGCCTGACCAATTTTCATCACTTTAGTTTTCTCTCTGTTTATAACCAAACCTACTCTACTACCAGTTTCATCAACAGCCCTAATGAAAGAGTTCATCTCATCAACATCATTTGCCAAAAGGGCTAAATCATCAGCATAATCTAAGTCAGAAATTTTCCTATCTCCAGCCCATTTAAGGCCAAATTCTTTCCCTTGAAGTGAATTTCGCATAAATATAAATAATCTTGTGATAACTATAGGGGTATCAGCCAACTCTCTGTTCCAGGGAAAGTTCTTCGCATGATTGTGCTTAATAGAATTAAAAAGCTGGTTGACAGGCAATTGCGTGATGAGCAATGTGGATTCAGAAGTGGTAGGGGATGTGTAGATCAGATATTTTCACTTACGCAGATCCTTGAGAAATGTTTATTCGACTCTGTTGATCATCATAATTTGTGGTTATTGTGAGATCATGTGGTATACCAGACAAGTTAGTTAACATAATGAAAGCTCTCTATAATAACACTGAGTCGTGTGTGAGAATTGGTAAGGATTGTAGCAATTGGTTTAGCACTACTCCTTGTGTTCGACAAGGGTGCATTTTGTCTCCTTTTCTCTTCAGTTTGGTTATTAATCATGTTATGCAAAATTCATTTTTTATATATAACTTATAAAAATATATAATTCAGGCTTCAAATATAATATTTTGTTTTTTAATTTGATGCATATTTTATTAAACTACAATATAAATAATTTTATAAAGCCATCTGATTGCCATTTCTTAGAAGCACCAAACGGTATTGCTGATTTGCTTGTTAATGTTCCTAAACCATTCAATGCCGAAGATAATGCATAAACATTCAAAATCAAACACAAGTTTCCTGTTATCTTATTTGCAAAGAGTCCATATTTAGCTATAAAAAAATAAATACCCCCTCAAGCAGCTGCTTGCCACAGAGGTCTGACAGAAGCCTGTCAGTTTATATGTCAAAGTAGAATGTCTGAGAGGATGGCAAGCCCTCAGCAGAAAAACGACATGAACATCCATGCCTACCATAACTAAATTTAGAAAAGACCAAAATATTGTATAGTTTCATTTTAGCTTTAGCCTATTTCTCTGCATTCTCCGTGGATTCTTAGAAGTTCACCAGCAATCCTTTTTCCTTTGTTTACCTGGTAACTATTACATAGCTCCAGAGATAACTAAATTGAGACACTTGCTCAAGGATGAAATCATTCAAAATAACTGAACCACACCTGCCTGACCAATTTTCATCACTTTACTTTTCTCTCTGTTTATCACAAAAACTTACTCTACTCTCATCAATAGCTCTAATAAGAATTCATTTCATCAACATCATTTGGTAAAAATGCCAAATCATCAGCAAATCTAAATCAGAAATTTTCAAATCTCTCTGTAAATAATAGCTAGGTAGTCAGTCACTGGAAGGAGAGCTATGCCCTAATCCCCTGTGATTATGTACAGAACCAGCCAGGCTAGCACCTAAAGTCCAACCCTGCCTTCTCGAGGTGCAGACTGCTAGTACTTTTCAAAAGACATACTCGGTTGTGGAAGGGAATGGAAGGACTGCCAGATGATTGTGGCCTACTTGACTGGATCTGGACTACTATGCCTACTTTTTTTACCCTGCTGAGGAGTGGTCAACCAACTGGTGTTGATCATATATATAACACAAATGGAATAATGGTTCTGAGCTTGATTATGGATCTTGAATATGCTGTACTGGTAGGCTTCTATTAAGAGAGAATCTTTCACTGTGTTTTCTGTTTGTTGTGTGGTTGACTCACAAGATACATTTTATCAGCTGGTGGATAATTCTGATCAGAGGCCATTGCAGCTACAACTTTTGCTTCTATGGGCATCATCAAAATTGCATTGAAGGAAGTCTCCCAGTGTAGATGGGCCTTTAGCAGTGGGGAAAAAGATTTTTGCCCCATGCCTGCGATTAGGGGGCTAATTGATACTGTCAGCACTTCCTCTCTCAATAAACACAGTTTCTTTATGCACCCCACTAATCATTTTCTCTCCACAGGTAGTTGGAATGTGCAGCCTCTGCCCAGAGATTAGGCTTTTCTTGACTTGAATTAGACTTGAATATTATCTGTTGTTATGCCCCCACTGAGATGATAAATAGATAGATGAGAATGATAGGTTTAAAAACAGATTTAGGATATTTTGAAAAAGGATATATTGCCCTTGTTCTAGACAACTTCAATGCTAAGTTGGTACTGACTAGGGTTGAAGAATAATCGAAAATTTAAAAGCTGGGTTTTAATCAATTTGTTTTTTCAAAATCAGTTTAAACCAAAAAGTATAGTAATTTTTAAGTGTCAAAATGAATGGTACTGACTTTAACTCTTAACAAGCATAGCTTATCGCCTGTTTTTTGGTAAAAAAAAATGCCAAAAAAGCAGCATCATACGCTGCATATTAAAAAAAATGACAAATTTGAAATTGACATATTTTATTTTAGCCAAAATAATACATCATTCAAACAATTTAGGATTAAAAAATTAATAAAAAAAATCTATATTTAGAAAACAAAATTAAACCGAATGAAATTAAAATTTATTATGGAAAGAATCATTGAAATAAAATTTTTGAATAAAAAAGCATTTACCTAGAAAACAAAAAAATAGACTCTTCCTGTAAGAAAAAATATAAAATTCAATTTAGATTTTATCGTTATGTTGAAAATGACATCTTAAGAAACAAAGAGCGTTAAGGGAATTATCTGTCATTCTTGAACGAAGCTCAGATGAAAAAAAAAGCCCAGAGCTGAAAAGTCTCTTTCTGACTCAACACTCATTGGTTTAAAGGTAAGTAATGGATTATGTGTAAAAGCTCTAAATTTTTATTTTTTTTTAATGTGGCTTCAAAGTATTTAAATTCATTGCTGACATTAAAATCTCAGGAATGGCAATCATAGGCAGGAAATCATAAGCAGCATTTCTAATTATTCATTTCGCTCAAATACTCATGCATTAAGTCATCATCTTCGTTAGTTTTAGCAATGCTAGTTTTACCTTTCACTTCTGACTCTGCGCTATCATCTACCTTGATGGTTTGATATTCATTAGGAAAAAGCCTAAGAAATGTATGTTCTGCGATTTTCTTTACTGTTTGCCTGGGTAATAAAAAGAATAAATCAGATGATTCATTTTTAAAATCCTCTGGATTTGTTAAATATCTCAACAACAGAATTACTTCCTTTTGTAGTCTTGATGAATAGCATTTGGTAAGGCATTCTTTGAGTTTGGCAGCAACAGGATTTTCCTTATTGTCTAGTTTCTTGAGGCAAATTTTCATAAGTATGTCAGCTTTAAGTAAAGTTGCTTCTTCAGAGCATAGAACCTTCAAAACAAATTCAAGTGGACGAAAAGTTTCAGTGACGTTATCTAACAAATTCCATTCCTCCTCAAAGACATTTTCTATTGAAGCAAGTAACTCGAATATGGGATCCAAATATAGGCTTTGATTAACATCATACTCATCTTCATTTAAGTCTTCATCATAATCTTCAATATCAACAACCTTCTTCACTGACACTTTCATTAACTTTGGAATACAAAATATCTGAAACTGCTAAATGAATGCAATGTGCAATACAATGCTGGTGAACTGAAGTTATTTCCTTACCAAATTAACCATTACGGCTGCTCCATCAGTCGTACATCTGACAACATGAATATTAAAATCTAAACCCAAACTCTTCTCATCTTTTCCTGACTAACTATATAAATCTGATGTAGTTTAGAGAGTTAGATGCCAAGAGACCAATGCTGACCATTTATATTCATGTATTGTACATTTTGTGAAGTGTACTCATCTAAAGTTAGTGAAAAACAGATACCACTACTCACTTGTTCCTTGAAAAAGCCAATAAGTTATTGTTTCTTTTTCTCATAAAAACCAAACAACAACTTTCTTACACCATATATTGGTGATATTCGGTGAGGTTTGTCATATTTAGTTTTCTGTATACTCTCTTGAACAAATTTACTATTAACAATGCAATGAAAACTTAATCCATCAGCACTAGCAAGTCTCAAAATTTCTTCTTCAACAGATTTTGTTTGCATATATTCTCCCAAAGTCTTTTGCTTCTTGAATGCAGAAAAATCACTTTCGTTGATGATAATACCGTGAACATTTTTAATGTGCAAATTCAAAGTTGAAGTTGACCCTCCACATTGCATTTCTTGCATTCAGCAGTTTCTTTTGTCTTATGCACAAAATAATCCCATATTTTAGATCTATTCAAAATATTCCACAAATTTATAAGGGGTTTTGATTATTAAATTAATAAAATCCAAGTTTTAAAATTAAAAATAGGCACTGAACATTACAAAATAGTTCCATTAGACGACTGACTCTACACGACAGTCTACATAATGAAACAAACTAAAGATTCAGTTGCCAGAACAGCAAAAATTATACTGAAGAGCAGTTGTCAGACACAAATCAACTTGGTATGTAATGTATTCAAAGCTGCAATTTCTTTTTCGTGTTTTAATTACTGCAGTGCTATTTTCATAGCACCCCAGTTATTTATAATTAATATTTAAAAAATAAAACTATTACCATTACAATCTTTTTCGTAAAATGGTGACTTGTTCACGTAGGCATTCATTGTCTCATTCTCTCACTCACTCTATATATATACAGGGTGTCCCTGAATTCATGGCCCAAAAGTGAGGGGATGGTAGTACACACCAAACCAACCAATATTCATCATAGAATATGCGGCCGCAAATGCAGTGAGGAGTCGGAAATGAAGGACAGACACAGAAGTTTCCAGAGTGACATTTATTGGAGATCATTACAACAAATGCTCAAATGTCCGCCACCAACGTTGATATAGGGGGCACAACGGCAGAGTAGTGATCGGTGTACCTGCTTGTAAACACCGGGCTTGTCGCACACATTGGCTGCTGCGATGGACAGTCGGGCTAACAGATCCTCCGTGGATTGCATGTGAGACTCATGCACGACACTCTTCAAATGTCCCCAACAGAAAGAAATCGATACAAGAAAGATCGGGTGATCTGGGGGAACACAGGATGGGACCACCACACCCAATCCATCGGTTCCCAAATGTTGTATGAAGATGTTGATGCACGTCCACGCTTAAATAGGCGGGTGCCCCATCGTGCTGGAACCACATACGGGTGCGGATTGTGGCTGGAACATCCTGAAGCAATTCCAGCAAAACGTGTTGCAGAAAAATACGGTACGTTGGCCCATCGAGGCGGTCTGGCAGTAGGTAGGGTCCAATTAAATAGTCATGCACGATCCCCGCCGAGACATTGATGGTGAACCATTACTGGTTCGAAATTGGATGCGTACAATGGGGGTTCTGGGCAGCCCACAAATGCGCATAATGGACATTCACTACGCCTTCACATGAGAATGTTGATTCATCCGTTAAGAGCACATGCGCGAGGAAATCTGGAAGTGCAGCAATTTGCTGCAAGAACCACTGGACAAAATCCATGCACAGGGGATAATCAACAGCTGTAAATGCCTGCACTAGCTGCAAGTGATAGGGGTGTAGCCCTTCTTCATGCAGTACTCGCCAGACACTGTTCCAATGCACACCCAGGCTCCGGGTGGCGGATCGGGTGCTTGTACCTTGGTTATCTGTCACCATATGCAAGATGTCCTCGCTCATAGCTGGCGTTCTAACAATCTGTGCTCGTCCAGCATCATGTTGACTGACGTGGAAGGTTCCTGCCTCAGACAGCTGGCAGTGCAGTCAAGCAAACATTTTATGATCGGGCACACGGCACATAGGATATCATTCACGGTAGTCTTTGTGCCTCTCTACCATTGCTCTCGGCTACGCCGTACATCAGGTGCATATCGACTTTCTCTGCATTCGGAAACTGCTCCATCTCGTGTCTGGTTGACGCTGAGAATGCTGGGGTTTGGTCGATCCAGTGCTTTTAAGCTGTGCTGCCTCATCTTCACCCCCCTACTGGCACCAGGCTGCGTTTGTGGCCACATATTATATGACGAATATTGGTGGGTTTGGTGTGTACTACCATCCCCTCATGTTTGGGCCATGAATTCAGGGACACTCTGTATACATATATACTATATAAAACTGGAAAGGAATAAAATTTCATGCGTGTGTTCGTTCATTATTTGAATGACCTTACAATGTGTTCCCTCTCTCTAAAAAAAATTTATAAAAAATTCAACATTACTGAAGCCAAATAAAAAAACAATCTAAAAAAACGATTTTTTTTTATATATATTTTTGATTTTTGGGGAAATTTTAAAAACCAGAATTTTGAACCCTCACCAAAGATTAGAGTCAGTGTTGAAACCCGGTTTCAACACTAGTACTGACTCTGATCTTTCGGGAGGAGTGATAAGCACTTTTGGTATTGATAGCTGCAATGACAATGGGCAGTCTCCTACAGGTGCTAACCAATTTCTACAGAATTGGCCTAAGAAACTATATTACCAACACTCACACTACTTAGTGTTATTATGGTGTCACTATGCTAAATTGTCTGGTATTCCATATGATCTCACAATGAACCACAAATTACAACAATCAAAAAAGCCAAAAGTTTTTTTTTATGTACAAAGCTCGTAACCAAAAGATTTCATAAGCTCTAGGCATTTCCCAAGAATCTGTGAAAGTATTCAATCAGTATGAAACAATGATTGAATCAGTATGTATTTGAAAATGGGAGGATGGGTTGTTGGTGACATATAGTTCTAAGATGGGTCATTCTATGTGAAATTAACCAGGCCAGTTCACACACACAAAATGTCTAATTGCCCAAAATATTTTGAGCCAATGAAATTTTTGTACCGAGTAATAATCGATTAACCTAAGAAGAAAATATACAAATCGTAATCGTAACAAAATGTTTTTATTTTCTTTGCTTCTCATCATCATTATCCTCAAGCAGCCATGAGCTATGGAGATTCAACCAGACTGTGTGATTTAGTTCTCCAAGCATATCTGTCCTACGCTATATCTGGCTGCATCTGGCCACTGCACACCAATTCTAACAAGGTCCTGTTTGACATTGTCTGCCCATTGCATTCTATCTCTCTACACAATATGCTACTTAAAGGAGGTTGCCGACTCCTTTGCCTAACCTTATCATTAGTTACAAAGTTGAACCACCTAATGCCCAAGATACTGCATCTAGAATCAAAAGCATCAAGTTTAAAGTTATCTTGTTTACAAAGTATCCAAGTTTCACTACCATAACTAACACTAGAAAAACGAACCTATTATATTGTCTAATTTCAGTCTTCAGATGTATACGCTTATTTCTCCACACTATCCATATATTCTTAAAAAACCCTGCAGCAATCCCTATTCATCTGTTAATCTCATGCCGCACATTATTAGTATCTGTTACATAGCTCCCAAGATAATTAAACTGTGACACCTGCTCAAGACTGCAATCATTCAGATTAACTGAATCACAGCCAGCCTCACCAATCTTCATCACTTTAGTTTTCTCTCTGTTTATAACCAAACCTACTCTACTACCAGTTTCATCAACAGCTCGAATGAAAGAGTTCATCTCATCAACATCATTTGCGAAAAGGGCTAAATCATCAGCATAACTAAGTCATAAATTTTCCTATCTCCAGCCCATTTAACGCCAAAATCTTTCCCTTGAAGTGAATTTAACATAACCTAATCAATAACCACACTAAAGAGAAAAGGAGACAAAATGCACCCTTGTCGAACACCAGAAGTAATGCTAAACCAATTCCTACAAGCCTTACCAACTATCACACACTACTCAGTGTTATAGAGAGCTTTCATTATGTTAACTTGTCTGGTAACCATATGATCTCAAAATGAACCATTAATTATGACAATCAACAGAGTCGAAAGCCTTTTTGAAATCAACAAAGCTAGCATCCAAGGGTTTCTGAAACTCTAAACATTTCTCAAGAATCTGCCTAAATGAAAATATCTGATCCACACATCCCCTACCACTTCTGAATCCACATTGCTCATCACGCAATTGACTGTCAACCAGATTCTTAATTCTATTAAGCACAATCATGGAAAGAACTTTACCTGGAACAGAGAGTAGGCTGATACCCCTATAGTTATCACAAGAACTGCGATCACCTTTTTTGAAAACAGGGATAATAATAGCTCTGGTAAAATCTTTATCATAAAAGTTATTCAAATTTTCAGTCATCCAAGTGGTAACCGAAACATTTCCAGCTCTGAGCATTTCTGTAGTAATTTCATCTACCCCTGGCGATTTATGAAGTTAAGTTTAGAAATAGCCAAAATAACTTCAGACTGTGTGAATGAATGGGCATGAAGGTCGCTGGGTGTTCAGTGGAGTGAAAAGTAACTCCAATAAGTGTTTTCCTGTTGTTCCTGACCGCTCTACCAACTCCTTGCTTGCTGCTATCAGGAGAAATTTTACCTAGGTCTAAGATTTATTCAGATTGCTGGCGATCTTATGGCTGTTTGAATGAAGAAGGTTTCATTCGCCTCACAGTCAACCATTCTGTTCCATTTGTTGACTATGAGACAGGTTGGGTTGTTTTACCTCTGAGCGGCACTTTTTTGCACACCATTGGCTAAATGGCCAAGTCACATGGACCCCAAAGGATCAGAGAAGGTTGGGGGAGGGGACCCACTGGAACAGCTGTTGGGAGACAGATGGTAACCTCCCGTCAAGGTCATTCAGCATGTTCTTTAATGTGCACAGGGTATGGCTCTCCCGCACACGGCGCCACGGCTTAATGTCCCATCCGCTGGACAGCGGCCTTTCCAAGCCCATTGGTGTCCCCTACTGACCGTGGGCAGGACAGGAAATTTTACGACCAGCTGGGACTAAAACCCCCCACCCCACTCTATGAGACAGGAATCCCCACTAACACTGTGGAAGGCATGAGACAGTATGCAACATATGAGATGACAAGAAGCTGTGTGAACAATATGCTTGACAGCTGTCTGGCTGAATTTATGTATAAAATGCAGCTGTGTCACCAGTCAGACCCATTTCATTGAGGATATCAAACATCTGTATCCACCCCATGTGCCATGTACCATGAACCACAAGCTATGGTGAGTAGAATTTTTTTTTTTAGTTTGTAATTGTTTATTTAGGTAAATAGTTATAAATTTTTACTGTACGGGATGTTTATGTTGTTCAGTTTTTGGCAGTAGCAGTTTCAAAATGTTTTGAATAGTGGGATAAGAGCTAGTTCATAGTATGTGGAAAGGTATGTTATTTTTAAAGGTTATTTTATGGCATTTTTTTCAGTAGTTGGTGGTTAGGATATATATATATTTAGGGAGGGGGAGGATTTCAGATTTTTTTTCACATTTGTTTGAAACACAAATTGTTGTTACCATGATAACAGTATGTTACGTTTGACGAAAACTCAATTTTTCATTACTATGGTAATGAAAAAAAAATCTTCCTAAACACTGCTGTTTGGGTTAATGTTTGGAGGGCTATCAGAATCATCAAAAAGGATCATTTTGTCAAAATAAATATCACCTCAAGCAGCTCCTTGCCACAGAGGTCTGACAGGAGCTTGTCAGTTCTCTGTGTATATTGTTGTCAGTTCTCTGTAATATTATAGTAGAAGGTCTGTGAGGATGGCGAGATCTCAGTAGAAAAATAACACAAACATCCATGCCTTACCTGAGAATCAAACTCAAGTCCCTTTGGTCAGTAGCCAATACATTGCATAAAAAAATAGCAGCCAAGTACTGTAAAGTGTGTTGCTACCACATTTTTCATCAGTTTAATCACATATTTAATGCCATTTTTTGTTAAGGATATAATTTTAAGATTATTTTTCATACAATTCTTCACAAAAAAAAATTATTTTTTTGTTGACATCAGTGGCTGCTAGTGTTCTGTCAAGACACAATGGAATAACTTGGCCAACAATGATAGAGTACAGACCTCCCAATTTGAGATTTTTCGAGGCACTCTTATGTAAAAAAATCCGTCATGGAGTGTGCAAACACTTGACAAACAAATCATGGGTTGGTGTATAGGTTACAGTCCTCAGCTAACAGATGGCACTACTCAAATGGCATGTGACGTCGGAGTGTAAAGTATGACATAGAAACGTAACTGTTGGTTGGTGGCCTATGGCTCTTTGATTTGTTTCTTTTGGGTGAGTAATGTGAAGTCATGTGTCATATGTGTGATTTAACGGGAGTGTAAAGTTACGTTTGATTTTTGCTTTATAATTCGTTTGGATAACATGCCTGTACAGTGAGAGGTAAGTGCGCATATAAAATAATAATAAATAAATACCCCCTCAAGCAGCTGCTTGCCACAGAGATCTGACAGGAGCCTGTCAGTTTATATGCCATAGTAGAAGGTCTGAGAGGATGGCAGGACCTCAGCAGAAAAACGACACACACATCCATGCCTTAACCCAGGGCTCGAACCCAGGTCCCTTGGATCAGTAGCCAAGCACGCTAACCACTCGGCCATGGGACGGCAGTGTGCATATATCGTATATTTATTGATAGCTAGAATAATTAAAATATTTTTTGGAAAATTCGTTAAGATATGGTAAATAATAAGTTATTAAAGATATTTTGGAATCAAAATTATTTAATATTAGGAGGGTTGTTGTTGATAGTGTTAGTGAACTGTTTTGTAATGTTAAGGTCATGTCGTTTGGAAGTGGGAGTTTGGTAGCTTTTTACTGCTGTGTGTAGAGGGAATTTTTTTTTAAGTTGTTTGGAGTGAGGGGCATTTGAAGGGGTAAGGAGGAGTGGTTAACCAGATAGAATTATTTTAATTTTTTTTGTGTTTAGTATGATGAAGTAGTATGTGTTTTGTTGTGAGTGGAAGAAAATGGGAAAAGATGATTAGTTTAAGTTTAAAAAATGAGTTTTTATGAGGTGTTAGGGTTTTAGGAGACAATTAAAAAGACCTTCTTGCTCAAAAATTAATTTAAAATAATTTAAAATTCTCTGTCATTGAGCAATAAAATTTTAGAGTTTATCCTTCAAACTATTTGGATGTTGAAAGTTCTTAGGAGAAAACTCTCAGCAGCTTTTCGGAGCAAAGAGAGCAAGGAGCGCTGTCTTTGCTCCGAAAAGCTTCTGAGAGTTTTCTCCTAAGAACTTTCAACATCCAAATAGTTTGTAGGATAAACTCTAAAATTTTATTGCTCAATGACAGAGAATTTTAAATTATTTTAAAAAAAATTTAAAAAAAAAAAGTTTTAGAATAGTTTTTGTTGAAACGTATAGAGTATACACAGGATTCTAATGTAGTGGGGGGAGTATGCATGGGGGAAAGAATGTTGGAAGTTTTTTCGTATGGGACTGGAACATGGTGGTAGTAACGAACACGTGTATTTCGTTATAGTAGTTAGGAATGAATTGAGTGTTTTTTAGTAGTTACGTGTAGTATGGTAATTATTAGTGTATTATGGTGATTTATTAATTTTGTTATATATTTTGGAGTCTTATAAAGTTACTTATATGATTTATTGTGAATATGGAAGCATTTGGTGGCTTTTTGATGTAGAAATTATGGGTTGGGTTTTACCTCTGAGTGGCAGTTTTTTGCACACCATGAACAAAATGGCCAGGTCACAAGGTTGAGTTGAGTTGTTTTACCTCTGAGCGGCACTTTTTTTGCACACCATGGGCTAAATGGCCAGGTCACATGGACCCCGAAGGCTCAGAGAAGGTTGGGGGAGGGGACCCACTGGAACAGCTGTTGGGAGACAGATGGTAGCCTCCCGTCAAGGCCATCCAGCGTGTTCTTTAACGTGCACAGGGTATGGCTCTCCCACACACGGGGCCACGGCTTAACGTCCCATCCGACGGACGGCGGCCTTTCCAAGCCCATCGGTGTCCCCTACTGACCGTGGGCAGAGCGGGGAATTTTTGCGGAGATAAATCTCGATGCTGACCCAGCTGGGACTCGAACCTGGGAACTACAGATTACGAGCCTGGTGCGCTACCGACTGAGCCACCCCCGCCCCCAGGTCACAAGGACCCTGAAGGCTCAGAGAAGGTTGGGGGAGGGGACCCACTGGAACAGTTGTTGGGAGACAGATGGTAGCCTTCGGTGAAGGCCATTCAGTATGTCCTTTAACATACACAGGGTATGGCTCTCCAACACACAGGACCACGGCTTAATGTTCCATTCGATGGGCGGCGGCCTTTACTAAGCCCATCGGTATCCTTGTTGACTGTGGGCAGGACAGGGAGTTTTGTGGAGATAAGTCTCAATGCTAACCCAGCTGGGATTCAAACCTGGGAACTGCAGATTACGAGCCTGGCTTACTACCGCAGAAATTATGGGTATTGTAGAATTGTCGGTGTGGAAAAACATGGTAGTTTTTGATGGAGTCAGGAAGGTAATCAATAATGTAGGGGAGGGCTATTTGAGTTATAAGAATTTTTTTTTTTTTTGGTATCCGATGAGATTATTTGGTTTTGGGGCTTTTTTATAATTCAGTCAGCAGTGCAATGTTTCCGATTTTCATGTTTTACGGTTTGTGTTGCCTGGGTGGACATTATTTAGTTTTGGAGCTTTTTTATAATTCGGTCGGAGGTGCACTGTTTCCGATTTTCATGTTTTTCGGTTTATGTTGCTTGGGAGGACATTATTTAGTTTTGGGGCTTTTTTATAATTCGGTCAGCAGTGCACTGTTGCTGATTTTCATGTTTTTTATTGTCTGTGAGGACATTATATAGTTTTGAGGGCTGTGTTTTATAATTTGGTCGAAGGTGCACTGTTTCCGATTTTTTTGATATGTGTTGTGACGATGAGATTTAGTTTTGGGGGTTTTTTCATAATGCCAGTCAGTGATGCATTGTCGATGATGTTCTTGGTTTTGAGACTGGTGTTCGATTTCGTTAATTCTGGTGATTTATTTAGGCTAATTATTGTATGTGTGACTGAATTGATCAGTTTAATTTGTGGAAATATATTTGTGGAGTGTTTTAATTATTGGGAAAAGAGTATATGGGAGTAGTTTGTAGTATATGGGAAGGCAACTTTAATGTAGTTTCTTTGTTTATGGGGGGTTTTTTTCATAATTTTTTTTAAGAATATGTGGTTGTGTGGGATGTTTTTAGTGGAATCGTGTTTTATTTTTGTTACGTTGTTTCTTTACAACGCAAATTGCGTTTGACATAAACTCAGGTTTTTCATTACTAAGGTAACAAAAAAAAAATCTTTTTTCTAGAAACCCCTATTTCGGTTAGGGTCTCGGGGGTTGTGGGAATCAACTAAAAGGGCTGTTTAGTTAAGTTGTGTCAAAAAAAATGGTGGCTGAGGATCATGATCTGTACTACTGCCAAATTGTGTTGTCTGTAGAGGTTTTCATTGAGTGCTTTCTCCATTCCAATTTAAAAGTGCAATCTTTACAAACTTACAATTTTTTAATGCACAATTTTTCAAATTTTCTCTGTTTTTAAAGATGGTGATATGTTGTTTTCCAATGTATCAATCCAGAATAGGTATGTACGATATAAAAACAAAAGGACAGGAGTTGAAGATCAAAGGTCACAAGAGCTACATATCTCGAGTTGAAAGGGTGTGTACGACTTCAAATGGATGGGGATTCCCCCCCCCCCTCTCCCACATTAGACAACTGACTGCAAATTGGATTATCTTCAGAACTCTGTGCCTTGAAGCTATGGGAGGCAGGGTGAGGGAGAATGCTGGTTGTGGGTCATGTGGTATTATATCCTTGCGCCTTTGCTTGCCTTCATTCTCTAGATAGAGATATTAGATATATTTTATAAACAATCAATTTTTAAAACAACTATAAACTACATCATTTTGAAAAAAATCAGAAAGACAGCTGAAAATGCATTGCGACTTTCAAAAAAAAAAAACTCTGAAGGATGAAAACAAAATAACATGAGAAATAAAATCGAGAAAAACATGATGATACCGAGTACTTGGCATTCAAGGGCACAAAATTTCCCCACTTAGATGCTGAGCTCGTAGCACTGAACAGGTTAATCGGGAGAAAGGAAGTCACCTTTTTTCTGCATCTTTCTGGCATCAAATTTCTTTTGTCACTAATGCATAGAATGTTTAACTCACAGTAATAATTCAAATCACTAACTCAAAGTAATATCTAATATATAGTCAAATGTATGTGATTGACGACAGCTGAGGGGATATCACTAATTCTAACTTCGAAAAGTGTTGATATATTGGCGTGAAAATGTCAACCAGGTAACGCTATGATTGTCACCTATGTTTAAATTATTAATAACACTAAACAGCGTGAAGAGATTTTATTATTTCCATCTTACTCAGCCCAATATAAAAATAGTTGGCACCTGTCGATCATAGATGGCACCAATAGGTAGGCGCTGAAAATCACTGATGAAGAGTTTAAAGTCTTAAATTAGTGGAAAAAAGATGAGCTGGCATTAGTTCAAGTGGTAAGAATACTCTGGCATGTTTTTGGAGATGTAGATTCAAGTCCCGTGTCAGCGAAATTTTTTCCACAAAATATTTATTGATATATTGACGTTACAATGTCAACCAGGTAATGCTGTGATTGTCACCTATGTTTATTCTCTTAAAAATTGGATTTTCCCACCCCCTTGGTTCTTAAGTAGTCAGCCAATGGTATATGACCTTCACATTCTACCATCAAAATTTCACATTTCTAGCATAAATAGTTTGCAATATTCATTTAAAATTTTGTAATTTTCAACTTTTTCAACAGTTAGAGGGTTCATTTATAGCTTCTGACAGATTAGGAAAATAGAAATCATAATATTTCATCAATGCCTGTCCAATACAAAAAAAAAGTTTTATCTCAATAAAGAAATTTTCCTGAGTAAGATAATTGCATTTTCCCACCCACCCTGGGTCTAAGAGGTGAATCAATTGCTGCATATGGAAACTTCAAGATGTTCACATTTCACCACCAAAATTTCGAATTTCTAACATGAATACATCGTTTGTAAAAAGCAAAAATAAAAACCCTAGTATTTTAGTTTGTCATTAAGGTATACAGAAGCAAAATCACCAAACTTATTAAATAATAAAATAAATACCCCCCTCAAGCAGCTGCTTGCCACAGAGGTCTGACAGTAGCCTGTCAGTTTAATATGCCATAGTAGGTCTGTGAGAATGGTGGGAACTCAGTAAACAGATAACACAAACATTCATGCCTTATCCAGGGCTCGAACTCAAGTCCCTTTGATCTTTAGCCAAGTGCACTAACCACTCGGCCAAGGGACAGCTATGATTTTTTAAAACCAAATCAATAAGATTTTTCTTCTTAAAAACGCTTTCCGATTAAAAATATTAATAGCATATAAGTTACAAACATAAATGTAGCTATTTTCCTTCCCAGGGTTCTTTACATTCATGAAATTTGAAGTTTTTCCTTGCTACTTTAGCATGAAAACAACTGAAAAGAATGGTTTGTTAAGTGTTTGCACGCAATCTAGTGATATTTTATATCATTGGAGCTCACACAATCACTTTTTTTGGGCAATTGTGCAAGCCTGTACTCTATCATTGTTGGCCAAGGCAATAATGCATTATGTTAAACAAACTGGCACCAGAGGTGCAGCGTGACAGCAGGTCTGCACTTTTTGACAAATCCTCAGTTTTGTGAGAATGTGTGACTTCACTAGGTCATAATACGAATGTTAGGTCCTTTATAAGGTATAATTTAATTGAATGGTCTTTGTAATGTACAATTGCTATACTTTGTTTCATTCTGGATTGTGAATAGAGCAACAATTTTTTATGCTACCAAGGGGGAAAAAAAATTTTTTTTTGCTTCTACTGGTGGCCATTATGTGGCAGGAGGTTAGAAGGTAACATATCATTACATTGCATCATATCGTTATGTTCCTATGAACTGCATTACTGCCTTACACAGGGCCAGATCTATGGGAGAAGGCTGAAAAGGGAGCTATGACCCCTTTCACAATGCTAATAAAAAATAAATTAATAAATACTCCCTCAAGCACCTGCTTGCCACAGAGGTCTAACAGGAGCCTGTCAGTTTGTATGCCATACTAAGTCTGAGAGACTGGCAGGTTGGTTGGGGTTTTATGGCGCATGGGCGACTAGGCCATTATGCGCCAAATTAAAGACAATAGAAAGGGTAAAAGACGTGTACCCCCAACCAATAGTTAAAACAAAAACACTACATAAAAAAATTGTAGACCAACAAATAACAATTGTAAAAGTACAAAGTAAAACAACTTGAAAAATACAACGTATAAAAATCCCAGGTGTAAAAGACCTGGGCTATACAAAAAACAAGGTAAAATTAAAATCTATTAAGATAACCACGTTTTGAAAAGGCAAAAACAGGCAATAAAATGCAATAATCAGATAAAAGATGTCCGAGTGTAAGAGGCTCAGACAGAAAATTATAATAGCTAAAATATATATGACATTCTATGTTAAAACATGCATCATCATCATCCTCAAGCAGCCATGGGCTACGGAGGTCCAACCAGACTGTGCAATCTAGTTCTCCAAGCAAGTCTATCCTGAGCTACATCCACTGCATCTGGCCACTGCACACCAATTCTAACAAGGTCCTGTTTGGCATTGTCTGCCCACCGCATCCTAGGTCTCCCCCTCTTTCTGAAGCCTTTAGGCACACTGTTCATAACCCTATTCGCCAATCTATAATTATTCATATGGGCAAAGTGGCCAAACCAACGGAGTCTCTCTCTGCACAATATGCTGCTTAAAGGAGGTTGCAAACTCCTTTGCCTAACTTCATCATTAGTTACAAAGTTGAACCACCTAATGTCCAAGATACTGCATAAGCATCTGGAATCAAAAGCATCTAGTTTCCTATTATCTTGTTTACAAAGTGTACACGTTTCACTACCATAACTAACCCTAGAAAGAACCAAACTATTATACAGTCTAATTTTAGTCTTTAGGTGTATACGCCTATTTCTCCACAATCTCCATAGATTCTTAAAAGTCCCGGCAGCAATCCCTATTCGTCTGTTAATCTCATGCCGCACATCACCATTATCTGTTACATAGCTCCCAAGATAATTAAACTGTTACACCTGCTCAAGACTGCAACCATTCAGATTAACCGAATCACAGCCTGCCTCACCAATTTTCATCACTTTTGTTTTCTCTCTGTTTATAACCAAACCTACTCTACTACCAGTCTCATCAACAGCTCGAATGAAAGAGTTCATCTCATCAACATCATTTGCCAAAAGGGCTAAATCATCAGCATAATCTAAATCAGAAATTTTCGTATCTCCAGTCCATTTAAGGCCAAAATCTTTCCCTTGAAGTGAATTTCGCATAACATAATCAATAACCAAGCTAAAGAGAAAAGGAGATAAAATGCACCCTTGTCGAACACCAGAAGTAATGCTAAACCAATTGCTACAAGCCTTACCAACTCTCACACACGACTCAGTGTTATTATAGAGAGCTTTTATTATGTTAACTAACTTGTCAGGTATACCATATGATCTCACAATCAACCACAAATTATGACGTTCAACAGAGTCGAAAGCCTTTTTGAAATCAACAAAGCTAGCAACCAAAGGTTTCTGTAACTCTAAACATTTCTCAAGAATCTGCCTAAGTGAAAATATTTGATCCACACATCCCCTACCACTTCTGAATCCACATTGCTCATCACGCAATTGACTGTCAACCAGATTCTTAATTCTATTAAGCACAATCATGGAAAGAACTTTACCAGGAACAGAGAGTAGGCTGATACCCCTATAGTTATCACAAAACTGCGATCACCTTTTTTGAAAATAGGGATAACAATAGCTCTGGTAAAATCCTTAGGAACCATGCCTTTATCATAAAAGATATTCAGAATTTCAGTCATCCAAGTGGTAACCGAAACATTCCCAGCTCTAAGCATTTCGGTAGTAATTTCATCTACCCCTGGGGATTTATGTAGTTTAAGTTTGGAAACAGCCAAAATAACTTCAGATTGTGTTATAGGGCCAACATTAAAGCCACCAATGCATCTATCATCATTGCAAACAATGGGAGTAGAACTAACTACATTGTTTAGAACATCACTGAAATGCTCAGCCCACCTAGCCATGACAGAATCCTCCCCTTCTATAACCTTACCTTGTTTATCCTTCAATCCTTACATTCGATTAAAATATGTTTGTTAAAATGGTGTCACAAAACTCACACTTAGGTTCATCATCTGCCCGTAAAAGAAATGAATGAGTAATAAACGAATGACCTAAGCAGAGCAAGTACAACTTCTCCTTGCGATTCCTGCGATAACAAGACTGCCATGGTTTGATCTCAAAGAGCTTGTTCGTAAGCTGTTCTGACCAAGATCTCTGCCACTGTGCCCGGAGATCAGTGGTAAAACGCTGCTGGAAATCCAGATAGGGAACCAGCAATGGAGAGCCGGACAGGGGCGTGGCTGACCTGGCAGCAGCATCTGCAACGACACTTCACAAAAAATAAACGAATTGTTTCCAAGCATTTTAAGTATGAATACCTTGACCCTGGACCATAATAACTGGTACTTACATCAACATGTGGCATCCGTTTGATAAAGAAGAAAAGTAATGCCATATACTATGGAATAGGATGTGATATGCCATAGATTAAATTTCAGTATCCTGTCAAAAATGCATATGGTGTAATGATTTTATTTCATGTTTATTTTGTTAAAATTTGTAGTTTGCTTTATTCACTTATGTATGTTATGCTTTTTAATATGTTTCCTACAGTTGCATGAAAAATAAGATATATTGCTCTTATCTAGAGTTTATTTATTCACAGAATCACTTGAGTTTTATCCAGGTAGGGGTTAGTTTTTAATATTTTTAGATAGACTGCATTATGTGTGATGCTTTGAGATGCAACTCTTGTAGTTAAAGTTAGTTGTAATTTATTGATACTAACCTATCATGCAATCCCAAATGTAATATTTACAAATGTTTTTAAAAAGGGAGGATTTTCCTTCACAGAATGTGGTACAAGTATCTAATAAACTATATTGCCGATTCATCCAGATACCCCCCCCCCTCAGTATGCAAATCTGTTGTTAATATATTCGGGTGACATCACTGCCCTCCCCCTCCAATTTTTATCTAAATCCATGCTTTGGCCTTTAATATGTATTTACATTGCAATCAACTCAGTGAAGTCTCATTTTTTCCCTTTACAAATCTACCAAATTTTACACTGTATTTCGAAATTTATTTCAAGTATCATGCTTTTACCATTTCATGAAGTAGGATAACGACTGTAACGTCCTGCATTTCACTTTGAAAATCAGTCACTTGCGATGTGAACTCTTCCTAAGGTTATGCCCTGAAGAGAATTTTATTCGCATGCAAATCTTCGCCGATATTCTTAGATATTGCGAAAACTTCCATAAAGGAGCAAAGCATGTTATATGCAAGTAGTCAGGATATAGAGTTCATATATTACAGTAATAAAACATTTATATCACGGTAATAAAACATATTTCACTGATCGCAAGGCAATAAAACAAACATTACGCATTTTATAAATTTTATGTAACAATTAATTAGTTTAAAATAAAGCATATTAAACCCTTTTTTTTTTCAACAATAAAGTTAGGCTTACCAGTTGCTACGTCCTATATTTAATTCTCGACGGTAAAAAACCACATGCAACACTTAAATTTTATGTCAGCGGGAGTATTTCTCACTAAAAGAAACTCTCACTTACAAATATCTTATTTTTTGTCAAAAAACTTTTAATCAAAATAAAATTAAAAATCTCCCTTTCGAAAAGAATAAACACATTTTAATGCATACCGCCATCAGAGATACCGTATGGCGTTGAATATGCTAATGCCAGATTTCTGTTACTTCTCTTCAGAGTAGTGGTGCGACAATCGATAGTTTATTTCTATCGACGACAATCGATAGGTTTTTTTTTTTACTATCGACGACATTCGATAGTCAAAAAAACTATCGATAGTGCCATCGGCGGGAAATCTGCTATTTTGTTGAACGCGGGTAGAGGCCCTATCATTGAGGTAGTAATGCTAGAGACAGGACTCCGATTCCCGTATCATTGACGGCCACGATCACAGACGGATGTGTCTGGTGACTGCTTATAATGAGGCAAGAATACCCATGATGCCTTGCGATTTGTCTGCGAACAACGATGAAGGCTCTTCAAAAATGCATAACAAATGATTTAAATGAGACAGAACTTTACAGTTTTTTGTTTCAATGAGGTTATTCCGGTGCAATAATTAAAATAAAATAGATTTAATTAATACACACTTATTGATTTATATCGGATGAAAAGCGAAATCGCTGGAAACTACCTCTCTTTCAAATCGAGATTTTATATGAAAATTTAGAAAAAAAATCGATATATTCTTAATATGTGATTAAAGCTAACTAAATTGGCTGTAAACTTAGCAGACTTTCATTTGAGCCATTTAAAACAGGAACAATGGTAGACATATTTTAAAATCTAATTCATGATCAAATCTTTCAGCTTAAGCAAAAGCCCATAACATTTAGAGATCTTAATTGTCCAAATCCGCGCCTCATTTAAAAAAACATGAAAAGTCACATTTATTTTCTTCTTTCATTATAAAATATTAATATTTATTAAAAATTAAAACAAATAATCAGATAGTGTACACTTTTTTTCAATTCAGCTGAAGCAGGAAATCAAATCTTCTCCCAATAAATGACATAATTTAATTTCATGGTATCAAAAAATCCAAATATTGTAAGCTTGTTATTCAGCTGAAGCATAAAGAAATTCAAGCCCCCCTCCCACACCACACACACACACACACAAATGACATAATTAAATTTGATGCTATGAAAAAACTAATATTGTAAACTTTTATATCAGCTAAGGCAGAAGGAAATCCAAGGTCACACACACACACAAATGACATAATTGAAATTGCATGCTATATATATAAAAAACAATAATTTATACTTTCTCTCATTTCAATTAAGACAGAAGGAAAGGAAAGCACCCCCCCCCCCTCACACACACACACACACACACACACATAATTTATTTTTACATAAATACATAATTTATAATTATAATCATAATAATTTATAATCATAAATAATAATATAATCATAAATAATAATCATAAATAATAAAATATATAATTTATAATCATAAAGACATAATTTATTTTCTTCTTTCATTATAAAATATTAATATTTATTAAAAATTAAAACAAATAATCAGATAGTGTACACTTTTTTTCAATTCAGCTGAAGCAGGAAATCAAATCTTCTCCCAATAAATGACATAATTTAATTTCATGGTATCCAAAAATCCAAATATTGTAAGCTTGTTATTCAGCTGAAGCATAAAGAAATTCAAGCCCCCCTCCCACACCACACACACACACACACAAATGACATAATTAAATTTGATGCTATGAAAAAACTAATATTGTAAACTTTTATATCAGCTAAGGCAGAAGGAAATCCAAGGTCACACACACACAAATGACATAATTGAAATTGCATGCTATATATATAAAAAACAATAATTTATACTTTCTCTCATTTCAATTAAGACAGAAGGAATGGAAAGCACCCCCCCCCCCTCACACACACACACACACACATGAAATTTCATGCACCATATAACAAATATTGTAAATTTTTATATCTACTAAGGCAGAAGGAAATGCAAGGGCTCGCATACACACAAATGACATAATTCAAATTTCATGCTATAAGTGAAAGAAAAAAAATGCAAACTATTTTCATTTCAGCTGAGGCAATAGGAAATTCATATCACACACACACAAAAATTACTGCAAAGTATATTTTTGTCACTGTGTTTTGTTCAAATTTAAATGATTGCTCTGATATTGATGCCTTTTAATTTTTCTCTCATCTGTGTCTGTAAATGGTGAAGTCTAATTTTAGCATAGAAAGGGAGGATTTTCCTTCACAGAATGTGGTATCAGTGTCTAACAAACTATATTCTTTTGTAATGTTTCTTTTTCATATTATAAGCATGATTGTCAACCTCCACACTAGTTCCCTATTAGTGATATGACTTTCTAGTGGTTTGAGCACCAACATGCATCGAAGTCTCTGTACGACATTAACCTGAATTTTTTAATTAGGTATAAAATGGTTGTTGTTGAGAATATAAAGTTTTCTCCTGCAAGACTCTGTTCAGTAATTTTTGCAATTGCACACACATACTGTGAGAAGGGCGAGAAAACCTGAATTTTAAATATTAACCTTTAAAACGAAATGATATAACCAAAAATCCCTACAAAAGAACCTGCAATATGCTTTTTTTTTATGCTTCACTACCATTTTTTTCCAGAATAAAATACTTTTCTTTAAATCTTTAATATGGACTCATTCGTTCATTAGTTTTCATTAAAAGGCTCAAAAGTTATTGTTTCTTTAAAAAAAATTTTCTCTGTAAGGGTTAATAAGTGGAGACACAGAAGACTGCATTAGGTCATCATCATCATCATCATCATCATCATCATCATCATCATCATCATCATCATCATCATCATCATCATCATCATCATCAAGTAGCCATGGGCTATGGAGGACCAACCAGACCGTGCTGTTGAATTCTCCAAGAACATCTGTCCTGAGCTACATCTGCTGCATCCGGCAACTGCACACAAATTCTAACTAGGTCCTGTTTGACATTGTCTGCCCACTGCATCCTATGTCTCTCCCTCTTTCTGAGGCCTCTACGCACACTGTTCATAATACTATTCGCCAATCTATAATTATCCATACGGGTAACATGGCCAAACCAGCGGAGTCTCTCTCTGCACAATATGCTGCTTAAAGAAGGTTGCAGACCCCTTTGCCTAACTTCATCATTAGTTGCAAATTTAAACCACCTAATACCCAAGATACTATTTAAGCATCTAGAATCAAAAGCATCTAGTTTCCTGTTACCTTGTTTTACACAGCGTCCAAGTCCCACTACCATAACTAACCCTAGAAAGAACCAAACTATTATACAGTCTAATTTTAGTCTTTAGGTCCCTATTCATCTGTTAATCTCATGCCGCACATCACCAGTATCTGTTACATAGCTCCCAAGGTAATTAAATCGTGACACCTGCTCAAGACTGCAACCATTCAGACTAACTGAATAACAGCTTGTCTGACCAATTTTCATCACTTTAGTTTTCTCTCTGTTTATAACCAAACCTACTCTACTACCAGTCTCATCAACAGCTCGAATGAAAGAGTTCATCTCATCAACATCCTTTGCCAAAAGGGCTAAATCATCAGCATAATCTAAATCAGAAATTTTAGTCTCTCCAGACCAATTAAGGCCAAAATCTTTTCCTTGAAGTGAATTTCGCATAACATTATCAATAACAACACTAAAGAGAAAAGGAGGCAAAATGCACCCTTCTCGAACACCAGAAGTAATGCTGAACCAATTGCTACAAGTCTTACCAACTCTCACACTCGACTCAGTGTTATTATGGAGAGCCTTCAGTATGTTGATGGGGCGGGGGTGGCTCAGTCGGTAGCGCGCCAGGCTCGTAAACTGTAGTTTCCAGGTTCGAGTCCCAGCTGGATCAGCGTTTAGATTTATCTCTGCAAAATTCCCCGCCCTGCCCACGGTCAGTAGGGGACACCGATGGGTTTGGAAAGGCCGCCGTCCGTCGGATGGGACGTTAAGCCGTGGCCCCGTGTGTGGGAGAGCCATACCCTGTGTACGTTAAAGAAAACGTTGGATGGCCTTGACAGGAGGCTACCATCTGTCTCCCAACAGCTATTCCAGTGGGTCCCCTCCCCCAACCTTCTCTGAACCTTCGGGGTTCATGTGACCTGGCCATTTAGCCCTTAGTGCCGCTTAGAGGTAAAACAACCCAACCCATCATGTTGACTAACTTGTCAAGTATACCATATGATCTCACAATCAATCACAAATGATGACGATCAACAGAGTCGAAAGCCTTTTTAAAAACAATAAAACTAGCAAACAAAGGTTTCTGAAACTCTAAACATTTCTCAAGAATCTGCCTAAGTGAAAAAATGTAATCTACACATTCCCTACCACTTCTGAATCCATATTGCTCATTGCGCAATTGCCTTCAACCAGATTCGTAATTCTCTTAAGCACAATCATGCAAAATCATGCTTGGAACAGAAAGTAGGCTGATACCCCTATAGTTATCACAAGAACTGCGATCACATTTTTTGAAAATAGGAGATAATAATAGCTCTGGTAAAATCCTTAGGAACCATGCCTTTATCATAATAGATATTCAAAATTTCAGTAGTCCAAGTGGTAACAGAAACATTCCCAGCTCTAAGCATTTCCGTAGTAATTTCATCTACCCCTGCGGATTTATGAAGTTTAAGTTTAGAAATAGCCAATATAACTTCAGATTGTGTTATAGGGCCAACATTAAAGCCACCAATGCATGTATAATAAAATCTATATGCAAATAATGGGAGTAGAACTAACCACATTGTTTAGGACATCACTGAAATGCTCAGCCCACCTAGCTATGACAGAATCCTCACCTTCTATAACCTTACCTTGTTTATCCTTAAATCCTTGTATGTCTGTAAGTTTTCTACCACATAAAACATTAACTAGATGGAACAGCTATCTGCTGTTGTGCTGCCTAAATGCTTCCTCAGCTTTGTCAGCCAAGGCATCAAACCAAAGATTCTTAACAACAGCTAACTGATCCTTTACACATTTATTAAGCTCTCTGTAATCTTTTCTATTAGGATTAGTACGATACTGATTAAGGACATTCCTCCAGTTCCTTCTTTCTGAAATAAGTTCAAGTGCCTTATCACTCAAATAATTCTGTCTCCTCTGCTCCTTTTTTCCTAAAAGAGTACTGTAAGTTTCCAAAAATGTCTGTTTAAAATGGCCCCATTCTTCCTCCACTTCAGTAATAAGCAAACCATGACTGTCATAATGACTAAGTATCCTATCATGGTAAGCTTTAGCTATAACTGGGTCTTTCAGAGCTTTAGTATTAAAGGAAAATTTTTTTACCTTAGCACAACACTTTTTAAGTTTAAGTTGCAAGACACTTTTAACAAGGTAATGGTCAGATCCAATTTCAGCTCCCCTATACGACCTTATGTTCCTAACAGAACTATCCCATTTGCTGTTAATTAAAATGTAATCAATCATATTCTTATGCAGCCCATCAGATGAAACCCATGTGTACTTTTGCATGTCGTGGTGTTGAAACCATTGAGTTTACTTACCTCTAGGAAACGTTGCCCATTGCTATTGCAGCTAACAATAGCAAAAGGGCCTATCACTCCTCACCAAAAGTCAGAGTCAGAACAATCTTTGGCATTGAAGTCATCTAGAACATAGATAATTAACTGCATGTGTGCACTTTCGAACTGAAGATAATTAGTTTATTATAGTTTGCCTCTTTTGCTCTTATAGCTTAAAAAAAAGCTAAATATAGTCCTGGATGAATTTGTAAGCAAAAAGATATTTTGAGCCAGACAAACCAACTTTTAAAAAGTAACCTATGGGGATTTTCCAGCTATATAAAACTGAAACAATCATAAAACTTAGAGTTTCAGAAGCTATATCTGAATTTCTATCATTAGCATTATTACCATAATCCACATATCCACAATAGCATTACCACTGAACAGTATTTGTTTCCTAATTGACTTCTCCTCAAATAATAAAGTGAATATCATATGCTTCTGCTTACTATCAGTAAAATTTTCCATGTAGAAAATTTCAATAAATCCTGGAAGGCCATCTACAAATCTGCACCAAGTTAAAATTGTGGAGCTATTGGGAAAGAAGTTTTACTTTTACAAATTCATAAGCCTTTTTAAAAATAAAAAAATACAACCTCAATTTTTAATAAGCCTTTGGAGATTGAAAATATCATTGATAACCTACTTACCTCTTGGCAATAAAATATGCCATTGCTTCTTTCAGCATTTTTGCTGTGAATTTCTTAACAGGTTTAAAGTTATATCTAGAAATACAGGCTTTGGTGTCTCAATGTCATCTTGATGAGCTTTTGGGACATAAACAAATCTATCTTTTAAAATAGAAAAGTCTGATTGCTTGGCTCTAAGCTGGCAGTTATTTCACCATAACATTTTCTTTAAGCTCTGCATTTCATTTTGCACCGACATCAATATTCTCTTAAAATTTCTAGGAGTCTTCTCTCTTACACAGCATGAGTGATTATTTTTATAGGCAATATCTGTTCTCATTGAATTTCTATCATATCTTCTACAAGTGTCTCTCATTACAGTCATTTGTTACAAATGTGAATAAATTTGGCACAGCATCGTTAATTTATCCTACTGTAGCTTTATTTTTAAAACAGTAAAGTGCTGGAAACAGATAGTTGTTTAAAGAAAGACGCTTATTTCAGGCGTTCGTTTGAGAAAAAAAACACTTTGTGTTATTTTGACAAAATAAAAATGCAAAGCAGGAGTATAGTGCCTATAAATAGGCACTCTACTTTTTTAATGACGATGCTTGGCAATCGTCATCAAAAATTTTTCCAAGTCACTCCGAATTTTGCCCACTCTCCAATTCTCCTAAATTTTGCCAACGCGACATAATTTTACAGAAAAAAAAAACAATTTTTATATCTCACAATACTTTAATGACGATGCGTGGCAATCGTCATTAAAGAGCAATTAAAAAGTGGTCCAAAAAATGGTCCCCTACCGACAGGGGGACTAGAATCGAAATATAACCTTGTGCATGCCAGTGAAAAGATATTGATATAGTACCGTTTTATGCCAAATTACCCCACCGTAAGTAGTTCTAGAAAGAAAAAAAGTAGTTCTACATGAAAAATAATATCGCGAAACGTTGTGGGTATGTAAAAATCTGGTACTCTATAAACAGCTAAAATTTTTCGTTAGTTTCCTCCTGAAATTTAAATTTAGAATTGCATTACAAAATAGAAAATTGTGTCATTGGGATTGCACCCCCACTTGTACATCATGGCCGACGGACAACTCCGTAATTTGGTACGTAACTCAATGTTTTGAAAGTATTTTGGCAAATTAATGCATAATATATTTTATCTACTATAAAATCTTCGAGAAGTGGAGAATCAGTTATATCAGCAAGTTTAATTAACTTTCTTGTTACAACTACAATTATATTAAATCAGTAATTTTTTTCGCTATGTATTCATTTCTTGATGTTTCGAGTGTACTTTCGGAAACTGAGTTAAACTGTTTGTTATGTTCAAAATATCGTGAATAATTATATTCATTGTGAAACGATAATTAAGGAAGAATACTGAATAACATACGATAGGATTAATATATTCTTATGCTGTCTAACCTATCCTGCTGTTATCATTGTGGTTTGGAAAATGGCTGTTTTTATTATTATTAGAATTACAGTAAGTTGTGCAGTAAGGATAGTTGATTTCCTGAAAATAGTTAATTGTGTGGCTAACAAATCCATCTACAGATCACCGGAAGAATACAAGAAAAAACATTGAATAAGTGAATAAACGTTTAATTTGTTTGATTTATTTAGCATAAGTGATTGTTTATACAAGTTTCATCAGAGCTGTAAATTTCAGTGTTGCTGTGTTTAACGCTATGAAAGGTAGAGAATTGCATAGCTATATTTGCTCGTATTTAACCTGAAGTGAGATTTAATACGAAGCTTATACAATTTTAGGTGCAATTTGCTGAATTTGTAATGCTGTAAGAAATTCAGCCGCCCACAAGGAAAAACATCATAAAGCTACATCATAATGCAAGGAATGATTGAGTTTTGTTGTATTTTTTACGTAGTAAAGTATGTTTTGCATGTGGTATCTTGAAGCGATGTTAACCGGCAGCCTCAAGATTGCATCGAACAGTTTTAAAAGTTTTTTTCTCAATATAACAACTATCCTTTGCACGGTTGTAGTTAAGGCGAGAATTTTTAAGAGTAATATTTAGAATTTTAGATTCTACTCAAATATAAAAAAAAATTCTGAGGTTTTCTTTTTACGTTTAAAAACTTTCAAGTCTAATATGCGCTGGGTATGGTAAAGATGTTATTTGGTTCCTGTCAACTCCTCAACCCATATTCCGGTACTTACCGGTAATAAAATGCTATACTTACCGGTAATAAATTATAAAATATGCTCTACTTACCGGTAATGTACTTACCGGTAATAAATTTTCCAAGTGGATTCGAATTTTGCCAACTGCCCTACATTTTGTTAAGTTTCCTCAATTTGTCCAACACTCCTTAATTTCACAAAACAAATCTCAATTTTCACAACTCGCCTATATCTTACCAAGTGGATTCGAATTTTGCCAACTACTCTAGATTTTGCCAACTCGCCGTAAGTTTACAGAAAAAAATCGCAATTTTTACGTCTTCCCTGAATTTTCTAAGTCACTTCGAATTTTATCAACTCTCCTTAATTGCACAAGAAAGGCACAATTTTCACATCTCTCCTGTATTTTGCCAAGTGGCTTCAAATTTTGCCAAGAGTTCTCGGTTTTTCCAACTCTCCTTAATTTCACAAAATCAATCCCAATTTTTACAACTCACCTGTACTTTACCAAGTGGTTTCCAGTTTTGCCAACTTTCTTAGATTTTATCAACTTGCATTGATTTTACCACCTCTCCTTAATTTCACAAAAACAATCCCAATTTTCACAACTCGCCCATACTTTACCAAGTGGATTCGAATTTTGCCAACTGCCCTAGATTTTGCCAAGTTTTCTGGATTTTGCCATCTTGCCACAATTTTGCAGAAAAAAAAAATCCCAATTTTTACATCTCACCTGATTTCTGCAAAGTCATTCTGAATTTTGCAAACTCCCCCAAGATTTGCCAACTCTCCCAGATATTGCGAAGTTGTCTAGATTTTGCCAACACGGCATAATTTTACAGAAAAATGATTGCAATTTTTACTACATCTCACCTGAATTTTGCCACTCCCCCAAATTTTTCCAAGTCACTCCGAATTTTGCCAACTCTCCAATTCTCCTAAATTTTGCCAACTCGACATAATTTTACAGAAAAAAAAAACAATTTTTATATCTCACGATTTTGCCAACTCACTTGTATTTTACTAAGAGGCTTGGAATTTTGCCAACTGCTCTAGATTTTGCAGTCTCTCCATTTTTGAAACTGCCCTAGATTTGCCAAGTTGCCTTGATTTTGACAACTCCCCTTAATTTTACAAAAAAAAAAAGATTACAAATTTTCTCAACTCACCTAGATTTTAGGAAGTCGCTTCGAATTTTGCCAACTCCGAGTTACTTTTGGGGAGCTCCCCCCATAGCTACCCCCCTGCTATTCACCACAGCATTCCTTAAGGAAATAAGTTAACGGAATAAACGGAAATATAAGAAAATATTTTTTTTTTAATTTAAATGTCAAACTTGTATGTCACTCCTGAAAAAATGTGAAATTTTACACTTTGTATGGGAGGTTTCAATTTGTGAACTGTCCTCTCTAATAATCAATGAATTTCAGATTTCTGAAGTCGTATACTGTATATTGTTAGTGATATGTTTTTCTTCTGCACGCAAAACTTTCATATCGCCACATTCTATTAGATATGTATAACCAGGTACATATAAATGAATCCAATGCGGCCTCCCCATCCCCAACTACCGATGGAAGTTTAGCGACTGCCGTTAGAAAAGAAAAACTGCCGCTCAGAAGTAAAACAACTCAACCAATCTTATGTATGACCTAAATGAACGAAAATGAAACTAAAGCATGCCAATGATGCAGTCACTGAATTCGTATTTAGTTCAAAGGATAAATAAGGCATCATCAAATGAGTAGGTAAATCATCACCCTATGTTATTTTGAATTAACTACAAAATCAGTGGCTGATTTCGTTAAGCTTTAGTTTCCCATTTTTTAGGATGCAATAGGAAAATATATATGTATTTAAAATATTATATTTTTCATGCAATATCTGATTGAAATCAAAGCATTCAGTAGATGTGTTGCTTTTGTCTCTGAGTTTATTGCCTTTTATTCGTAATAGTTCAATTGAAACAAATATAGCTGCTTCATTTAATTGTAAAGCAAAGAAGTAAAATTCAAAAATTATACATTTTTTTCATATAAATCTGTTGAATGTTGTTCGTTTCGATTCAACCTAGTTTCCCCCTTGTTGCTCCTTGACAATTATATGCAATTGCTCTTTAGATTTTTTTTAATACACAATTTTAAAAATGCTGTATATGTAGATATATATGCATTTAAAGCAAATTAATATTTTAGTTGTTGAGGTAAATATTTAATGACTTTTTTTATGTAAAAATAGTAGACTACATTGGTTTCATTCATTTATTTAGCACATGCTCAGCAATGATTTTTTTTCTTTGCTGATGGGTATTATAATACTGCTATAGCAAGTATGTTTTGAAACCTACGGTGGTCTGATACCACAAACCACTACCAAATTTAATCACTATAATATGATGGTAATTTAACCTTTCAGCAAATTTTCCTATAGCATTTCTTATATAAATATTTTTAAGGATATGAATCATCCAATGATTAAAACTCGTTCATTTGTGGAAAATGTAAAAAAATGAAACATTTAAATCTTATTGACCTTAATTTTAGTTTTTAACAGAAAATTAAATATTAATATGGTTGTCTTGTAAATTCTTATTTTTTAAATATTTCTGTTGCAATAGATAAAATCCAATAAACATCGACCTAAAGCAAAGTGATAAATATTCTCTGAATAACTTACAGCTTTTTATTACGATAGCTTCGTCAAAAATAAATTAATTGCGTTATTCAATTTAAAGGCGAATTAATGAAAACAATTACTGTTAAAGATTAATAATTTGCGATGGAGGAGATCTGAATTTGTAGAGCATAAATCACGGCTGTGCCAATATCAGTTTCAGAATCCTGTTACTGACATTAAAAAAAACTTGTAACATTTAGAATGGGGTTCCCAATAACATTTTGATATTTAAATTAATCACAAAGTTAAAACAATCAACTGAGAAAAGAATCCTGCCTAAATAATGCTCGAATCAAATATTGGTATGTTCCCATTTTTCCCATTCAAGAATAAAAATTAACACAGAAGTTATCAATAATATCAAAATTTATTTGTTTATAAAAATAGAGGATGTAAAATAGTAAACAATGTCATTTTCTGAAATTTCCTATGTAAAACAAAACACCTAATCTGTTAACAGGGTCACTTCTACATATTTCTTGTTTAAAGCCATAATTAAATATTAATAACATGTCACATCTTGAAATTTGCTTTTCGTTCATCAGTTGGTTTGAAATCTTTCCCCGAACTTTGTCTTATTCTGCAATATAACAAAGCATTCTGCAATAGAGATTCAAAAATATTATCTGTGTGCAATTTTCACTATCTTCAGGTTGTTGAATATTCTTTCTACAGTAGCATTGTTATATGGTAAAGATTATTATTATTTTTAGCTCTGGAGCACTAGGCGACATTATAAGACTGGCCTGTAGAGTACTGAAAGGACATTAATATTCTTTGTTGGAAAATAATGATAATTTTATTCCGTGAAAGAATATTAATATTCAATTAGTGCTTTTGGCACCTCTTGATTTCTAGCTGGTCACTCCAACCTCTATTTCACCTTGAACAAAACACCGAATGTGAAAATTCCTCTCATTTCTGAGTTCTACTGCCCAAATTAGCCCTATTCAACAATTTTTAGCTCTCCAGCACCAGCATATCGAATATCAAAAGATTAATCGCATCCATAATTGCGCAACATTTTCGTGATCTACAAATGAAAATATCCCAGGCACCTATTTTGAGCCCTTTAACACCTATAGATCGATATTTGAACTTTGACCATGAAGGACCCATCGCATTCAAAATTTCACAAAATGTCTGAGATCTACATCTCAAAATATCCCCAAGAACCAATTTTTAACTCCCTAGCACTGATAGATCTGAATTTGACCACAAAGGACCCTCCGAATATGAAATTTCATAACCTTTTCGAGATCTACAACCCAAAACACCCCAGACACCAATTTTCACTTTTCTAGCACTGGCAGATCACGGTTGGACCTACCAAGCAGGTGAAATGGAAGTCTACGTCACCTACATTTCACCTTGAAAGACACATCTAACACCCGGATTATCCCTAGGTGCAAATTTTGAGAATTCTACCATTTCTGCAACATGGAGTGATCCTCTGTCAGTCAATCCTTAACAGTTGTTTAAATATATGAACGTTGGATTGTAAATATGTAAGTTTGCAAAACTAAGATAATCAGTAATATTCAGCGTTTTTCGTTCATACGTTTTAACCTTGAAATAGTCATAAAATCGGCAGGCCTGGCATAGACTTTTGCAAATTGAATTATTTGTTACCTTTCATAGCGTACAACGTAATAAATATTTGACTTAACCGATAGGTTAGAGCATTTTAATATTTCAAGTTATTAATATCATGATTATTCTTTCTTGTTTAGCCAATTGCAAAATTTTAAATTGCTTTTGCAATTTACAGGGATATCTACGGTGTCAGGGGTCAACCTATTACAACTTGGTGAATCAAAACGTCACATATTAGAACATATGCTATATCACATGTCATTCGAAGAGTTTTACCAAAGAGCCAATCAAAACGATCACTCTCCTTCACCCTTCAACATCTGCCTCTCCACCACTGGGCGGCCTGCGGCCTAAAGCCCAATTGCCAATATGTACGATTGCCAGCCTTCACTGTGCTGGCCAGTCTTTGCTGTTTTCATCCGCACCCACTGCCCTTTATGCGTATGGACCTGATGATAAGGGGGCCGAGGCCCCCTTTACAAATAGGTCCAGCTTAGAAAGAAGGATGTATAAGAAGAAGAAGCTCTGATACATAAAAAGGGATGCGGTTTGTTTTGATCGAACGGCCATCAATTTTCTTCGTTTTAAAAAAAAATTTCCTCAGACATTTTCTAAGTTTTACTAGTTCATTTAAAATACTTAGGAATAATGTGCATTTGAATGGTAAAATCATTGCATAAATGCTTCTATGTTTAAAAGTCATTGAAAAAATATATATATTACCCATAGAGGGTAATGTCAACATTACCAAAATTTCACTTAAAAAGTGTCCTTAAAAAAAAAACTTAAAAAAAAAAAAACTTTAAAAGTTTCTTAAAAAGTGTCCCATTCCAGTAGAGGACTGGTATGGGACACTTTTTCTGACAAATTTTAATAGATGAATTGCATATACTATACTTATAGACACTATAGCAGAAGTCTCATAAAATTAATGTCTAAGTTCAAAATTTCTTTCAGAAACAAAATTCACGAAAATGTTCTATAAATTCCATGCTGTTTCAATCTGTAAATCACCTTCTTTTCATATGTAAATATTATGTTTCATTATGAAAAAAAAAACGTGAATACATTTCATATTATACTACGACAGAACGGTATTTTGAAATGCTTTATTTATTTTTAGGCCTCTCTGCTTTAACAATTTAAATTTAGAACCAGTTCACAATATTCGTAAATTACTAACCTATGAAATATCGAATTGCTGCATTTATAGTATTTTTCAGTACTTAGTACACAATTCGTGTAAATCTAAGAGCGTGGTGAAAGGTTTGTTTATGATCCAAACACGTCTCTCTCTTTGCCTCACTGAAGAGTAGGCTTAAGATTTTGTACATGTTCATGGCATCCGTTGCCAGTCCTATCTCTCGCAATAGTTCCTCAATGGACCCTATATAGGTAGAGAATCCGAATCTCCCAAAAGCTACAATTGCGCCCTCTAACGGTGGAAAAAAATCGCAAAATCCCCAAATTTAAAACGAATATTGCACACGATATAGTTATGCTAGAAATTTGAAATTTTGGTCATGGAATGTGACAGTCTTGAAGATTCTATTCACAATGGAGTTGACCTCTACGCCTAAGGTAGGTAAGAAACAGAATGGTTTTGTTTTAAGAGATAAATTTGAAATCTCTTTTTAGTTGGTTCTAATGAAATATAATTGGCATTTTCAAAGGTAGTTTTAATTTATATCATTAGGAATCACAAAATAATCAACAAAACTTTTAATGAATGTTTCAAGTGATCTGTTTGTGGTAGAAATTTCGGCGATAGCGTTCTGTTATGGTAGAAATTCCACTGACAGCAATGATCTGCCCACTATTTTCAGAGGTGTGGGAAAAAAGCAACTTTTCTAATTTAAGAACTAAAAGAAAAATACTTTTTATGTCGTTTAATTACTAATAAAATACTACTATATGCATTTCCCCATCATGCATTAAGAAAAGTAACCCCTCAAGCAGCTGCTTGCTACAGAGGTCTGAGAGGAGCATGTCAGTTTATATACACATAGCAGAAAGTTCGTGAGGATGGCTGGACCTCAGCAGAAAAACATCACGAAAATCCATAATTAAAACTTTTAAGGAGTGAAAAAGTAGGCAAAGAAAGAATTTCATTTTCTTTGAAAACGAGATTCCCAAATGCACCAGAGGCGATATGCATTCTTATAGTTATTTTACACTTTCAGTACCCTCTGACAGTGGAAATTCGAACTACTGCATAATTGGCAAAATGAACTATTAATATTTTATTATTACTTGTAAACACAAAAAATGGTTTTATCTCTTAAAGCAGAAAAGTTATATTTTACCAACACCCCCTTGCTATAACGGGGCAGATATACTACTACATTACTATTAACGTTTCAAAGTGTAATGGTTAAGTGGTACTATTATTAGTGTAAACCACTTGATCGTTATGCTATATGTCCAAAAATTTAAGTTTCTATCGTAAATAGATCGTTTGCAATATTGTTGATATTTCCAGCTTTTTTCAACCACTAGAGGCAGCCTTTTGGATTTTTATTTACCGACTTAAGCGCTTTCCAGCAGTGGAAATTGCAACTGACGGGGATTGGAAAATGTAAATTTTAATATTTTGTTAGTATCTGTTAAACCGAAAAAAAATTGTTTCGTTTTTCTCTTAAAATAAAAGATTCAATATCGCACCCCATTTTGGCTAACAAGGCAAAGCCTTGTTCCATTGTAAACCTTCTGACCATAACACTCTATTACCAAAATTTCAGATTTCTAGTGTAAATAGTTTGCAATATTATTTTGAAATTTTAGCATTTTCCACCGCTAGTGGGCGCTATCAAATTTATTGGATGAAGATTTCAAAATTGGAAATCGCAATATTTTTTCGACATCTATCCATCCCAAAAAGAATTTTTCATTTATCTTTAAAGGTGAAAAATGTTGATAGACGGACAGAGAGACAGACGAACAAATATTGGCATAGGCAGACAACAAAATGGAAACATCTCGGTTTTCAAACGAACCTTAAAGAAATATTTGTTGGTTTTAAGTTAGCTCGTTGCGATTGCGTTCGAAACCGATTGCGTCTTCTGACAGAGATTATTGAAAAACGTATTCATTAATTTATTTCTATGAATGGAAATTTTACACACAGATGCTTTTAGAGCTTTTAGAGAAAAAAAAAGTGGTAGAAATGTATAAATTTATAACAACTGAGTAGTTTTGGTCTGTAAATGGTAGCTAGGTAGTCACTGGAAGGAGAGCTATGCACCAATCCCCTGTGATGATGCATAGAACCGGCCAGGCCTAGCACCTAATGTCCAACCCCGCCTTCTCGTGGTGCGGACCGTTAGTAACTTTCAAAAGAGATACTCTCTTGTGGAAGTGAACGGAAGGGGAGGGCTGCCAGATTAGTGTGGCCTACTGATCTGGACAACTATGGCTACTTTTCTTTTTTTTCTACCCTGCTGAGGAGTGGTCAACCACACAGGGTCCTGGTGCTGACCATATAAACCTACTGGACTGGACAGATATATGGCTCTGAGCTTGATTATGGATTCTGATTTTGCTGCACTGGTGGGCTTCTGTGGAGGGAAAATCTTCCGCTGTGTTTTCTTTTTGTTTGTGGGTTGACAGCCCCAAGTGAAAGATCCACAGGATATGTTTATCAGCTGGTGGATAATCCTGAGCAGAAGTCATCGCAGGCACCTGAACTCTTTGCTTCTATTGGCATCGTCAAATTCTACATTGGAGGAAGTCTTCCAGTGTAGATGGCTTCAGCCTTTAGTAGTGGGGGAACGGGTCTTTGCCCCATGTCTGCGATTAGGGGGCTGTTTGATATTGTCGGCATTCCCTCTCTCAATAAACATAGTTTCTTTAAACATCCCACTAACCATTTTCTCTCCATAGGTAGTTGGAATGTGAGGACTCTGCACAGAGCTTTTTCTCTTGATGTCCTCACACAAGAATTCCACCGTTATAATTTAGATATTCTCGGCTTGCAAGAGACCAGATGGACAGATAAAGGTCAGATTCTTAAAAATAATCTTAAATTTCTCTTTTCAGGGAGGGACGACAAAAAGCATCACCAAGGCGTGGGTCTGCTTCTCAGCAGACACGCTAGTGATGCTCTTCTAGGATATGAGTGCATTAATGAAAGGTTTCTTACAGCAAAATTTCAGACAAGCGTTAAAGACTTGAATGTTATCTGCTGTTATGCCCCCACTGAGGATGCCGATGAGGATGAGAAGGATAGGTTTTATGAACAACTTCAGGATATTTTGAATTCTGTCAAGGAGATATTACCCTTGTTCTTGGTGACTTCAATGCCAAAGTTGGTACTGACTCTGACCTTTGGGGAGGAGTAATAGGCCCTTTTGGTATTGGTAGCTGCAATAGCAATGGGCAACGTCTCCTACAGGTAAGTAAACTCAATGGATTCAGAATAACTAACACTTATTACAAACACCGCGACATACATAAGTACACATGGGTTTCACCTGATGGGCTGCATAAGAATATGATTGATTACATATTAATTAACAGCAAATGGACTAGTTCTGTTAGGAATACCAGGGCATATAGGGGAGCTGAAATTGGATCTGACCATTACCTTGTTAAAAGTGTGTTGCAACTTAAACTTAAAAAGTGTTGTGCTAGGGTTAAAAAATTTACTTTTAATACTAAAGCTCTGAAAGATCCAGTTATAGCCAAAGCTTACCATGATAGGTTACTTAGTCATTATGACAGTCATGGTTTGCTTACTACTGAAGTTGAGGAAGAATGGGATCATTTTAAACAGGCTTTTTTGGACACTAACAGTACTCTTTTAGGAAAAAAGGAGCAGAAGAGGCAAAATTATCTGAGTGATAAGGCACTTGAGCTTATTTCGGAAAGAAAGAACTGCAGGAATGCCCTTAATCAATACCCTACTAGTCCTAATAGAAAGCATTACAGAGACCTTAATAAACTTGTAAAGGATCAGTTAGCTGCTGATAAAAATTTTTGGCTTGATGGTTTGGCTGACAAAGCCGAGGAAGCAGTTAGACAGCACAACAGCAGAGAGCTGTACCAGATAGTTAATGTTTTGTGTGGTAGAAAACGGACAGGCATACAAGGATTGAAGGATAAACAAGGTAAGGTTATAGAAGGGGAGGATTCTGTCATGGCTAGGTGGGCTGAGCATTTCAGTGATGTTCTAAACAATGTAGTTAGTTCTACTCCCATTGTTTGCAATGATGATAGATGCATTGGTGGCTTTAATGTTGGCCCTATAACACAATCTGAAGTTAGTTTGGCTGTTTCTAAACTTAAACTTCATAAATCCCCAGGGGTAGATGAAATTACTACGGAAATGCTTAGAGCTGGGAATGTTTCGGTTACCACTTGGATGACTGAAATTCTGAATCTCTTTTATGATAAAGGCATGGTTCCTAAGGATTTTACCAGAGCTATTGTTATCCCTATTTTCAAAAAAGGTGATCGCAGTTCTTGTGATAACTATAGGGGTATCAGCCTACTCTCTGTTCCAGGTAAAGTTCTTTCCATGATTGTGCTTAATAGAATTAAGAATCTGGTTGACAGGCAATTGCGTGATGAGCAATGTGGATTCAGAAGTGGTAGGGGATGTGTAGATCAGATATTTTCACTTAGGCAGATTCTTGAGAAATGTTTAGAGTTTCAGAAACCTTTGGTTGCTAGCTTTGTTGATTTCAAAAAGGCTTTCGACTCTGTTGATCGTCATAATTTGTGGTTGATTGTGAGATCATATGGTATACCAGACAAGTTAGTTAACATTATGAAAGCTCTCTATAATAACACTGAGTCGTGTGTGAGAGTTGGTAAGGCTTGTAGCAATTGGTTTAACATTACTTCTGGTGTTCGACAAGGGTGCATTTTGTCTCCTTTTCTCTTTAGCTTGGTTATTGATTATGTTATGCGAAATTCACTTCAAGGGAAAGATTTTGGCCTTAAATGGGCTGGAGATACGAAAATTTCTGATTTAGATTATGCTGATGATTTAGCCCTTTTGGCAAATGATGTTGATGAGATGAACTCTTTCATTCGAGCTGTTGATGAGACTGGTAGTAGAGTAGGTTTGGTTATAAACAGAGAGAAAACTAAAGTGATGAAAATTGGTCAGGCAGGCTGTGATTCAGTTAATCTGAATGGTTGCAGTCTTGAGCAGGTGTCACAGTTTAATTATCTTGGGAGCTATGTAACAGATAATGGTGATGTGCGGCATGAGATTAACAGACGAATAGGGATTGCTGCTGGGACTTTTAAGAATCTATGGAGAGTGTGGAGAAATAGGCGTATACACCTAAAGACTAAAATTAGACTGTATAATAGTTTGGTTCTTTCTAGGGTTAGTTATGGTAGTGAAACTTGGACACTTTGTAAACAAGATAACAGGAAACTAGATGCTTTTGATTCCAGATGCTTACGCAGTATCTTGGGCATTAGGTGGTTCAACTTTGTAACTAATGATGAGATTAGGAAAAGGAGTTTGCAACCTCCTTTAAGCAGCATATTATGCAGAGAGAGACTCCGTTGGTTTGGCCATGTTGCCCGTATGAATAATTATAGATTGGCGAATAGGGTTATGAACAGTGTGCCTAAAGGCCTCAGAAAGAAGGGGAGACCTAGGATGCGGTGGGCAGACAATGTCAAACAGGACCTTGTTAGAATTGGTGTGCAGTGGCCAGATGCAGTAGATGTAGCTCAGGATAGACTTGCTTGGAGAACTAAATTGCACGGTCTGGTTGGACCTCCGTAGCCCATGGCTGCTTGAGGATGATGATGATGATGATGATGAGTAGTTTTAACTAGTTACACATACTAACTCATAGACTTTCGTTTCACGGTACGACAAAACATGGCGCCCATAAACCACGTGACTCAATCAACGAATGGCAGTATATCACCGAGATGGCCAGCTTCCACAGATTAGTTAGAACCATGGAGGTAGGAAGATAACAGGAGGAGCCCTAAGCACTTGAAAATGATGCTTCGGCGACTACGCGGCAGCCATGTTCTATTCAAAACATTGATCAGTAATATAGGTGAGTAACGAAGTGTTGTGCTATAAAAATTTAATTTTTTTCGACATTTGTATTATGGCAGCCTGTTCAGCTTACGGCTGCACGAATCGCCCTTCAAAAAAGATACCAGGAATTACCTTTCATCGGTAAGTTTGTCATTTTTATAAAAGTTTACATAATTATATAATGATACAAGCAACTTCGTGTTGAAATTACGCCGCTATCAAATCGGTTTTATTTCGAGTTGCAAACCTGGATTCTTCACCAGATTTTTTTTTATTTTCTTAGGATTGTACTCAGTGATAAATGTGAAGATGTACTTCTTATATTGATTGATTTTACGTTACACTTATTTGAGAATTCCTTCTGCAGGCTTTCTCAGTTAAAAAATTTTGTTGGCTGTAATTGAATATTAGTGTGTATTCTATTTAATGGATGATGAATTTACATACTTTTAAATAGAGGTGATTAAAATATCAAGGAGTTTCTTTTTTGTTTTTTATTTTATTTTAGGTGGAAGTATTAGATATTATTTTGTTTAAATGTTTCAGCGTTTAAATTCCTCTCTCTTCATGATTTAATAAGTTCAGTGTAAGAAGGGAAAAGTAAATTACAATAAAGTATTTTCATAAGGTGAGAAATATATTCTTTCTTTTTTTTTAAATTTGGATAGCATTGAAGGGTTTTGTTTAAATGCCCGCTTTTTTTCTTGGATTGGAGTCTTATATTTTTGAATTTCTTTTTAGATTAATTTAATGTATCTGGTGTCAATTGTCATAGGTGAGTGACAGCGATCATTAGTTAGGGTGAAAATTTTTCAAATTGTTTAAATAATTTTAGTTAAAAGAAGAGAGGAGAGTGTAATGCTTTTCTCCTGTTCGTTAATTCTTCTGATAGGGTTTTAATTGTCCCTTTTAAGGTGAATACTGAATTTATTTAATTCTGTATGGATTTCAAATAGAGCAAGTTTATTTCTTGTAGTTATTTTATTTTTACTTTGGTTGAGGGGTAGGTTAGACGTACATGAAGATAGGTACGAGAGATAGGAGTCAGGCACTGAGATGTCAGGTTCAAGCCACTCTCTGGAACGTTGCCTTTTTTTTTAAATGGATTTTATATTCCCTTCACCCTGTGGATATATTTTTTTTCTTTTTATTTATATTTTTTTTTATTTTTTATTATTTTTGCTTAGTATAATTTATAGTTGTTTTTGTTTTCATATAGTTTTTTCAGATATTATTTTGAAATTTTCCTTTGTGGCTGAGGAAGGATGTATTTCAATCCTTATGAGATTATTTGTTTGAGAGATTGTAATAATTGTGTATTTTGTATTGATTGTTAACTCTGGTTGAGGGAGGAAAATGAGCATGAGACGGGGGAGAGATGTGAAGCTGAGGGTACAAATATAGGGCTGGTGGGTTCGAGCCACCATCTGGGGCGTTTTTTTTTGTATAAATATATATTTTTTTTAGTTCTTTTTCTTACTTCTTATACTATTGGCTTTATTTAGTTTTGTTAAGCAAATTTTTTTTATTTTTGTGGAATAATAATTTTTTTAACGTAAAACAGCTATTTTCTGAATCTTACAAATGGGATTTTTTTTGCAGTTTAAATGCTGCTATTGTATATAATGTTTAGTGTTTTATCCATAAAATGTTTTCTGCTATTATCAGTGCAGTATAAATAAACTTTCAAAATCTGGTAGTTGTTTGTTATTGTCGTATTCAACGAAGTACATAAATAGTTCTGCTATACAGTAATTCTGTATGGAAATATTCATTGCATTAAAAAAAGCAATATAAATTCCAAATAGCTTAAATGGGCTTTCTCTTAGTTGTAAAAAAATAATCTTCCCGTATATAACGCACAGTAAAACTGAGTATAGCACATAAAAAGTAGGCTTGATTGCAGCGGCAGACGGTTTGTTTTGAATGCAACAATATGGCTACCGCCCTGCAGCGTCAGCATCATTTTCCTCGGAGAGGGAAAGCGCGTTAGGGCGTCTTTTGTCATTCATACCTCCGTGGTTTGAACAGATGCGAGAGTCTCAAAAGGTGAAAGTGGCGCCCTCACTTGGGGAAACTCTAACTGCCCATTTGGACTTCAGCCGTTGTCTCAGCTGGAGGTAAGCAGTAGCTATTAGTGGAATATATTTCAACACGTGCTTTTAGATAGAAAAGAAAAAAATGGGAATAGTATGCGAGGCATCTGGTTGTAATAATACAACTGGAAATTAATTATTCATTTTTTAAATTTCCGAAAAAAAGAGAAAGGTAATGTGTATTTAAAATTTTTCTTTATTAAAATTTACGCATTTGTACCATTGTACATCATACAATGGATATGTGTTAGCCATTCGAATAGTTTTTGTGCCAGTTATTTACTTGGTTAATATTTTGCTGCTGTTAAAATAGTTTAAAGTTATATTTGTAATGAAGTATTAAAAGTGTAGTGTGCTTTCAGATGAAGAAAAGATTACTCGTTGCTGCAGGTTACAACAAGCAATTGATAAATTTCCGAAAAAAAGTCAAAGGTAATGTATAGTTAGTAAAATCTGCATTACGCTTTTGGGTGTGAAGGTACAATGGATGCATCATACAATGGATATCTGTTAGCCATTCGAATAGTTTTTCTTTTACATTTTATAATGATAATGAAAGAATAAAAATATGTATGACATATATGTATAATATGTGGCATGTAATGTGTTTATAAATAGTATTTTGTCTCTCTCACAGATCTATCTATGGCGTATAAACTGCTGGACTCGTTCCAGACTGGCAAGCACCTACTTGAGGTAGCATTTAATAGTATTTTTTATTCGGATGTGGTAACATTTTCTTCAGTAAAAAATGTGAACTAGTTTTGTCCAGTGGTATGCAATAAAACTTAATTTAGTACAGCTATTGAATCCAGAATAAGTAAAAATGAATTTATATTGTGTTATTATCCTTAAGTATGACTTTGTTTTATCTGCGGGAAAAAAATAATTTCACTGTATTTTGTTCGTTATTACAGATTACATTTATGGGAATGCAGCAATACAATGAAGTTTTCTGGCAGAAACTATGTGCAGCTTGCATTTTAAGCTCGGATCTATGATACTACTTGATACTTTTCGAAGAAGATTAAATTACACTGCTGTTACTTCAGTCCAGAGTATTCACACAGAAATGATGCTGAAAGGTTAAACTATTTTTTTTTTCTTTTGCTTAGCTCAGTTTTATTATGTTCTTATCAATTGGTATATCAGCTTTCATATTTTTAGACAAGATAATATTTCAATAAGAAATGATTGCTATTTTGGATGATGTACCCCTAGGTTCTATCATACAAAATAATGATCATGTCCTGAAAAATGTTTGACAGAAAAATGAATATTAGATGTGTGCAGAGTAATAGAACATACATTGAACTTCAATGGGGTACCCTTTTTAGTGGTTCTTTTGAATGATGTAAGTTACATTTTGCTTTTTGCAAAATGAAATTTCTTAATTGCTTAACATCATGTTTAATGATATCTATCTATATGGCAAATGGCATGCCTAACATTTTTTCTACCTTAGCTTTATTTAGTTTTTGGTTAAGTAGGAGAATTTCCCCTGATCACAAATTTCCCACTTTTTTCACAAATAGAATTTTGCTACTACCATTAATTTGAAAAAGATAAATCCTGCCCTTTCTAGGTTTATTATTTTATTTTAGGAAAACATGTTATTGGCTATTGATAAGCATTAAAGCTGAGAAACTAATAGCATATAATTATTGTTTGTTAGTGGCACTTCATTTAAGTTGTAAATTTCAAAATTTCATTTTTACTTGTATAAGCAATCTTGTAGCTGAGTGGTTATTATGCTTGGCTACTGATCTAATGGACCTGGTTTCAAGCCCTGGGTTCTTTAACCTCTGAGCATCACTTTTTTGTACACCATGTGCTAAATAGCCAGGTCACAAGGACCCCGAAGGCTCAGAGAAGGTTGGGGGAGGGGACCCACTAGAAGAGCTGTTGGGAGACAGATGGCAGCCTCCTGTCAAGGCCATCCAGCGTGTTCTTTAAAATGCTCAGGGTATGGCTCTCCAGCACAATGGGCCATGGCTTAGCGCCCCATCCGACAGACAGCGGCCTTTCCAAGCCCATTGGTGTCCGCCACTGACCGTGGGCAGGGCGGGGAATTTGGCAGAGATAAATCTCAATCCATTGGGGCTTGAACCTAGGAATTACTGATTAGGAGCCTGGCGCGCTACTGATTGAGTCACCCCCGCCCCTTCCTAGTTCAGGCATGGATATTGTATTGTCTTTCTGCTGAGGTGTGTAGACTGGCAGACTGCAATCAGATCTCTGTGGTAAGCAGCTGCATGAGAGGATTTTATATATATATATACATAAAATATAACATATACATGGCAGACAATGTTTATGAAACCTGTACCAAATGATGTAAGCATTGCTCTTTGTGTTTCAAATATTCCTTTTTCTCTTTTATGGCCAGCATTTTGAAGTTGATAATATACAAATTTGAAAGTAAAATTAAATGTGTTTGGTGATGTGTGGCATGAAATTAACAGGTGAAATAGGGATTGCCTCTGGGACTTTTGGGAATCTATGGAAAGTGTGGATAAATAGGTATATACATCATCATCATCATCCTCAAGCAGCCATGGGCTACGGAGGTCCAACCAGACCGTGCAATTTAGTTCTCCAAGCAAATCTATCCTGAGCTACATCTACTGCATCTGGCCACTACACACCAATTCTAACAAGGTCCCGTTTGATATTGTCTGCCCACCGCATCCTAGGTCTCCCCTTCTTTCTGAGGCCTTTAGGCACACTGTTCATAACCCTATTCCAGCCATGGACAACTGAGGTCCAACCAGACTGCGCAATTTAGTTCTCCAAGAATATCTGTCCTGAACTACATCTGCATCTGGCCACTGCACACCAATTCCAACAAGGTCCAGGTTGATATTGTCTGCCCAACAAATTTTAGGTCTCCCTCACTTTCTGAGAACTTTGGGCACACTGTTCATAACCCTATTCGCAAATCTATAATTATTAATACGGGCAACATGGCCAAACCAACGGAGTCTTTCTCTGCACAATATGCTGCTTAAAGGAGGTTGCAAACTCCTTTGCCTAACCTCATCATTAGTTACAAATTTGAACCACCTAATGCCCAAGATACTGCGTAAGCATCTAGTTTCCTGTTATCTTGTTTACAAAGTGTCCAAGTTTCACTACCATAACTAACCCTAGAAAGAACCAAACTATTATACAGTCTAATTTTAGTCTTTAGGTTAGATGAAATTACTACGGAAATGCTTAGAGCAGGGAATGTTTCGGTTACCACTTGGATGACTGAAATTCTGAATATCTTTTATGACAAAGGCATGGTTCCTAAGGATTTTACCAGAGCTATTTTTATCCCTATTTTCAAAAAAGGTGATCGCAGTTCTTGTGATAACTATAGGGGTATCAGCCTACTGTCTGTTCCAGGTAAAGTTCTTTCCATGATTGTGCTTAATAGAATTAAGAATCTGGTTGACAGGCAATTGCGTGATGAGCAATGTGGATTCAGAAGTGGTAGGGATGTGTGGATCAGATATTTTCACTTAGGCAGATTCTTGAGAAATGTTTAGACTTTCAGAAACCTTTGGTTGCTAGCTTTGTTGATTTCAAAAAGTCTTTCGACTCTGTTGAACGTCATAATTTGTGGTTGATTGTGAGATCATATGGTATACCTGACAAGTTAGTTAACATAATGAAAGCTCTCTATAATAACACTGAGTCGTGTGTGAGAGTTGGTAAGGCTTGTAGCAATTGGTTTAGCATTACTTCTGGTGTTCGACAAGGGTGCATTTTGTCCCATTTTCTCTTTAGCTTGGTTATTGATTATGTTATGCGAAATTCACTTCAATGGAAAGATTTTAGCCTTAAATGGACTGGAGATACGAAAATTTCTGATTTATATTATGCTGATGATTTAGCCCTTTTGGCAAATGATGTTGATGAGAGGAACTCGTTCATTCGAGCTGTTGATGAGACTGGTAGTAGAGTAGGTTTGATTATAAACAGAGAAAAAACTAAAGTGATTAAAATTGGTCAGGCAGGCTGTGATTCAGTTAATCTGAATGGTTGCTGTCTTGAGCAGGTGTCACAGTTTAATTATCTTGGGAGCTATGTAACAGATAATGGTGAGGTGCGGCATGAGATTAACAGACGAATAGGGATTGCTGCCGGGACATTTAAGAATCTATGGAGATTGTGGAGAAATAGGCGTATACACCTAAAGACTAAAATTAGACTGTATAATAGTTTGGTTCTTTCCAGGGTTAGTTATGGTAGTGAAATTTGGACACTTTGTAAACAAGATAATAAGAAACTTGATGCTTTTGATTCCAGATGCTTACGCAGTGTCTTGGGCATTAGGTGGTTCAACCATGTAAGTAATGCTGAGGTTAGGCAAAGGAGTTGGCAACCTCCTTTAAGCAGCATATTGTACAGAGAGAGACTCCTTTGGTTTAGCCATGTTGCCCGTATGGATAATTATTGATTAGCGAATAGGGTTATGAATAGTGTGCCTAAAGGCCTCAGAAAGAGGGGGAGACCTAGGATGCAGTGGGCAGACAGTATCAAACAGGACATTGTTGGAATTAGCGTGTAGTGGCGAGATGTAGCAGATATAGCTCAGGACAGATATGCTTGGAGAAATAAATTGCATGGTCTGGTTGGACCTGAATAGTCCATGGCTGCTTGAGGATGATGAAGATAATGATGATGTATATAATATGATATTGTCCTTCATAACTAAACTTTTTGAATGATCCATTTGAAATATCTGAATATTTATCCATAGAAGCAATACGTCCTTTATAATTAAATATATATTAGAACTGGAATGATGTTAAATATACTTTGTAATTAGGTTTATATGTGTATAATAAGTCTGCAAATTTCCATTATGTAAAATAAATGAAATGCCTACCAGTTAATTCCTTCCACATGTGTTAAGCTGCATGTAAATTTGCAAAGTAACAATAGCAAAGTTGAAATAAGAACAAAAATTTGGGCTTAAAAGTGATACATTTTATTACTATATACAGGGTGATTCAAAACGTATCGTTCAAATTTCGTGAGGAGGTACTGAATACGTCAGGAAACCGATTTCACATAGGAAAGTATGTCCGCAAACATTTTGTTCATGTAGATGACCTACATGAACAAAATGGACAAGTAAAGTGAACACAAGGAAACAGTACAGTTAAGTGGTAACGTATGCGACTTTTATTCCAACAAGGTAAAGTACAGGTTCACAGTAGGTGCTCAAAATTGCGACCATTTACACGGACACAGGATTCACAGCGCCGTGGCATTGACCGCCGAACATTTTCAAAAACGCCTGGTATATCACGGACAATGCCTGCGTCGGCCACTATTCGTGCTAAAGGTCCATTTCACTGTCGACGGGGGTCTCGTACACATGGTATTTCATGGTCCCCCACAAAAAGAAATCCATGGGCTATAAATCAGATGACCTGGGTGGCCAAGCGATCGGTCCACCTCTACCGATCTATCGAGCTCAGAATGTTCGGTTCAGGTAATCACGCGCAACAATTGTGCTATGGGCTGGAGCCCCGTCATGTTGATACCACATATCTCGGCGGATATGCGCAGGAACAGCGCCCAGAAAAGTCGGTAACACTGTCTCGAGAAATATTAGGTATTTCCGGCCGTCCAATCGGGGCGGTAGCAAGTAAGGTCCCAACAAACAGTCACCAATGATTAAAGCCCACACATTTACGCAAAACGATGTTGCGCAGCGTGACTTCTCGTACCATGCGGGTTGTCGTAAGCCCACACATGTGAATTGTGTGTATTGAACACACCTTCACGGTGTATTGAACACACCACCACGGCACCTTTCTGCATGAACCATTGTGCAAATTCCACACGCTTCGGATAATCGTCAGGATGCAGTAACTGCACCCTTTGCAGATGGTAAGGATGCACACGTTCCTCGTGCAGTATCCGCCACACTGCTGACTGAGAGACCCAAGCTGCTGAGCTGTATCGTTCTGCTCGTGTTCTGGTATTCGGATTATCTTCGATGGACTGCAGGACTTGTTCTGCGATGTTGACAGTCCGCGTCAGTCGTCTTCTCCCCGTATCCTGCATGTTGCTGCGCAGTGAACCACGTTCACGCAGATTGCGATGCACACGTGCAAACATTTGATGCTGCGGTATTCTTCTGTTGGGGTATCGGTCTTCGTAAACTTGCCTAGCTCGGCGGCCACTTTCGCCAGCTGCCCCATATGCGAGATGCATATCCGCTAGCTCTTGATGCGTAAAACGATTCATCTTATCACTAGTAAGTCAGCTCGTACACTGATGACAGCGGGAGTGGTCGGGCGAGCTGTACACTGGTTGGGTGCACACAGCGCCCTCTACATACGCATGCGTACATTTGCGGATACTTTCCTATGTGAAATCGGTTTCCTGACGTATTCCCTACCTCCCCACGAAATTTGAACGATAAGTTTTGAATCACCCTATATAATAAATGTAATTATTATCAAATTATATATTTTATTACAAATTAAGTAAATTAAGAATATTTATGAATTAGTTGCTTGCCAGAGATATACAGGAACTTGTTAGTATAAAATGTCATAGGAAAGATATGAGAAGACAATACCTTAGTAGAAAGACAAAATATGAAGACAAAAGTCCATTCTTATTCAGGAGCTCAATATCCAAGTTCCTTTAAAACTAAGTATATTAACTCTTCTGCCTTCAGGATGACACAATTTAAGCAAACTGCCAAGTAGTTAGTATGAGAACTAGTGATCAAAGGAATCTGGGTTCAAGTCCCGGTAAGGTAAGGATGTTTCTATTTTGTGTTGTCTATCTATTTTAGTCAAAAATTTTCCTCTATTGCATATTGTACAGACAGAATCCTGTCGGACCTCTGTGGCAAGCAGCTGCTTAAATATCATTTTTTTATTGTAAATTTAATGAGAAAGTTAGAATTAACAAAAATGCTAATTATTAAAATAATATAAAATTAATATTGAATATTTTTTCTAGAAGTATAGTTTAGTGCTGTAAACTAATTCTCTCTTTAGTGGTAACAAAATTTAATAAAATTTGTACTACTCTTTTCCAAAATTAAAAAAGTATAAAAAGACCTACTGAAATTTAAAAATTATAAACTACTTAGTATTGAAACATCATTGTGGTAAATGTTTTGCAATGCTTTTGGTAATTCCCTCCCTGAAAATATACTTTACAACTTTGGGAAGCTAATGTAAATTTCACATGTTTATGTAGTTTTAAAATGAAATTAATTCTAAGTAAAAAGACAAAAAAAATTACCATAGTTCACCACATATCCCAGATATCAATGAAATTAGTTATTAACTAAATGTTAGGAGATATATAACATGAAACTGTTCAAAATATTAGGAGTTTCAACACATTTCTGAAAGGAGTCATAGTATTTTTACACAAGAATCTGAAAATATTAAAATCATAATTTATCATTTTTACTTTGGATTATATAT